>VWYH01003732.1:3284666-3706820 GCA_013399365.1 Pampusana beccarii | reverse complement strand
CCCGCCGCACACGCGCCGCCCCGGGCCGCAGCGCCTCCTGGCGGCCCCGCCGGGGAAACGCAGGCACGGGCGGCTGGGCGGGGCGGGGTCAGCGAGAAACCGCCTGAGACACCGTGAAACCGTGAAAAGATGGGCTGGGCTGGAAGGGACCCGCGGNACTCACCCTTTCCATATTGATCCCCATTAATGAGGTCACCCCTCAGTCTCCTCTCCTCCAAGCTCCAGAGCCCCAGCTCCCTCAGCCTTTCCTCACATTGGAGATGCTCCACTCCCTTCAGCATCTTTGAATCGCTGAGTCCAGCTCCTGTCCCTGCATAGGACAACCCAAAACTCGTCTATATTATATACATATAGTATCTATGTATAAACATATAGTCCTTACTGTATATTGGGATACATATATATTAAAGGAACTTATTTCTTACACCACGCGTTGTGTCATGCATCATGGATACTAAATACCGCCTCTAACCTGTATTGCAACAATGATTTCAATGATTTTTCTAACAGGCTACTCTTGGTTTTTTGGGTTTTGTTTGTTGTTGTGTTTTTTTTTTTTTTTAACTTCGGTGTTATATACTATAAAGAAAAGGGGAAGAGCCTTGCCTGCAGAGAAGTGTTTGTTTCTCTGCTCGCTATAAATAAGATTTTTGATAATTTTGCAAGATGAAAGGTTTTCTCTTTCGCTTAGTAGGACATTTCTTCTCCAGGCAATATTCTCAAGTTTTACGTTTATACTAACTAAAAGAATACTTACATGACACCATGTATGTCCATTGGGCTTTCAGATGCTCTCTCCAGGCCTCCACCAAGGGGACAGGAAACCCAAAAGAAAGAGGTTTCCCCCCAAGTGCAACCCCTGTATGCAGGTTGGGGAAGCGCAGGGATCTGCTGTCTGTGCTACCCAGGGCACCTCCCACCAGTGCTCCCGGCCCTTCAGAAACTCATCCGGCCTCGCAGGCACTCTGTGTTTTTCCAGATTTGCTACTACGGCAGAATCTTTCTCTTGGAGGATTTGTGCAAACCCACATCTGGTTTGTAATTTAGACTGGACACTGGTGCTGCTGCCACAGAGCATCCTTACAGCATCACGTGCGTACCCCAAATCCAGCACGTGTGGCAATGTTGGTTGACAGGACTCCAGGGTCACCCAGCAGCTGGGAGCCCCCTGGGAGCTGCAGACAAGCGTTGTGCTCCAGCTCCCATCACCCTGGGTTTGCCACCCTGACCTACACGCTGGTTTTAATTTGAGCCCAGGAAGCGGTGGCTGATCTGCTCCCTGGGGAGAAGCGGGTTCCCTCCGGTGGGAAGGGGCAGCAGAGACGGTGGGGATGGCCCCAGGCAACAACAGTAGCAGGGTTATGGTGCTATTTGAAAGTTGACTCATCTCTACAACTTAACTGGGGACAAACAACACAGCAGTACCTTCACTTGCAGGTGGTTCCCTGTGCTACCAGCCAATAACTCTCTGAAGCCTGGTGAGCCGTCAGAGGATGTTTATTTCCCCCTCTATCAGATGAATAATTCACGAGGCTGCTATTTTTGTAAGCTTTACACACAACTTTTTAAGTGGCTTCATCAGCTTGTTTACACATCTCACACACCTGGGACTGGTCACAAGCCATAGGGGTAAATCTCTAAGAGGGAGAGAATGCATTTTTCACTCGTTAATTTTTTGGGGAGAGGCTTGTGGAGAGTTCTTGAGTCCATTTGGTTAATAAATCTAAACAAAAAAAGATTTGGGGGTAGATTCTTCTCTCACTTACACTATGTAGAAGGTGGCAGTCTCGTAGCCACGTTGAGCTGTGCTGACTCACTGGTATTAGCGAGCGATAGTAACCGGGAGCTGGAGTGGGTGATGCTAATGCGAGCAGACCCGGCTGTGAGTACTCGCAGGAAGCAGACAGATGAAGTAAGAACCTGCTATTCTTACACCCTCTGTTTTCAGACTTGGGAAAGGAAGAAGGAGCGTGTGTGCAATAATGTGTGATCTGAACAGAACAGCTACTAAATTGGAAGGTCTTTTCATAGCCTCCAGTATAAAAAGCGCCATTCTGCCTGTGATATATTTGCCTTCAGGGGATGTTGAAGTTCTCTTGTGCTTTCTGCATTAAGATGTAACTCACAATGCTAGGAAAACCTGATGCTTCCAAATATCCCATTGAGCTAGCCGGAAAAAAAAAAAGATAGAAACAACAAACCAACACCCCAGAGCTGATTGCATTACTGTGAATGTGTTGTTACGAACAGAGCTGGGGCCAGGAGAGCTGCAAAGATTTAACGCTACTATGGAGTGACGTGGGATCCCGCAGGGATGGTTTGTGCTGGGGAGAGCAAAGTGGGTGACGGTAGCTGGTTACCTTCAAGAGGGAGCAATACTGAAGCATCCTGCAAAGAGCCAGTTTTTCATGGGCTAACGCTATTATACATCAGGAAGAAGAGGAGAGGAATACATTTGGTCTTGGTACCGATGTGGATACCTGCTTTGCTATCAGATGAGCGTGCAGTGCTGAAGTTCACCTTGCAGCAAGAGGAATACAAGGGGAAGGTGGCAACTGCAGCCTCCTTCCCCAAGTGCTTTTTGCTGGGAGAAACTACCTCTCAGCAGCACTCGGCAGGCCGTCGGTCCCTGCGTGCAAACCCCTCCGATTCAGTCTGCTTCAGCCCCTTCCACCTGTGCTGACAGCAGCCAGGCAAGGCCAACAGACAAACTGCAGCCCCACAGGGTCATTTCCTGCAATGAGTCACTGAACTTTACAACCGACCCACTGAACAGGGGAAATTGTGCAAGAAATGCCAACAAAACGAATGGGACGTGCAGTTAGAAAAGACTCTCCTGCCCTCTAGTGCCTTCCCCTCTCCCGGGCAGCTTCTTCCCACCCGAGTTTTTGCTCTCCTGTGGCTAGTGGGGCTGGGGCTGGGGCAATGAAGTGTCTGTCCCTGCAGAAATGCCAGGAGATCATGGCTGTTCACCTTCAAACACAGCTGTCCAAGTGGGTTTCAGTAGCAGGGAATAACTGAGGTTGTGCAAGAAAGTGCAATTTAGCCAGCTACCTTGGTACGATGGCTTCTGCGCCAGCCTTGATAACTGATAACTTGATAACCTGCTGGTCAGTGTGGTTGCAACATGGTTAAAACATAACCAGCTCCCTGTAAAGACCTTATTCAATATGCACAAGGATTCCCCAAGGGACATATGCACCCCAGTGACCCACTGAGCCCACGCTACTGGAAACGCTCAGCCCTCAGGGTGGAAAGCTTTGGAACTGGGAAGAGGTGAAAAAAAACCCAGTGCAAGCAAAATTAAAGCAAAAGGACAATGTTCTCACCTCCTGTTAATGGATGCAACTCCTCTGAGGTCTTCAGTGGTGGAAAAAATAGTAGTGAGGTGTCAGTGTGTGAGGGAGGAGAGGAATTGTTCAGGGAAGAAGAGAGCACGATCGTGTGGGACAAGCTCTGGATGGGAGACCCAGAGGAATGATGCAGAAAGGGCTGGAGCTGAAGTAGACAAGGACAGAGCTCCTTTATCAGTCCCCTGGAAAAACTTGTACGTGGTGTGGGCTGCATCAAACTCCACGTGAGCAAAAAAGCACGAATGGGAGACTTTGATTTGGGGCACATCCCCACTTTCTTCTCCTCGAGGCAGCCTCGGTGGGTTTTTTGGTCCAGTTGCTAACGGTACCCGGCTGGTGGTCCCGGCTGCAGGACAGACCCCGGTGTGCTACCTGCTGGAGTGATGGACAAGCTGTTATTTGGAAAGCCAGTGGTCTGGGCAGATCATAGAACCGTAGAAACATTTTGATTGGAAAAAACGTTTAAGGTCATCGAGTCCAACCGTGCGGGTCTCACCCTGCACCCCCACACTGCCGAGCCTCGGAGCGGGGGGATTGAATTTTCTCTGGTTCAGCCACTCTTGGCACATGCTTGACAAGACTTGCACTCTACCAGCCTTTTTTTCCTTAAAAAAAGATAAAAAGAGAAGTTTGGATGCTGACTCTAGAGGGCAGCATATGCCGGCACATGGGGCTGGGGGGGCCGCAAACCCGGGCAGAGCAAATGCTCCGGTGCCAAGAGGAGGAAAGAAATCCCGGGACTCGTTATCCCGTGGTTGGATATTATCGCCGTGAGGATGCTCCCCAAGGCCCCCCTCACCTTCGAGTCCTTCCTGCAGCAAAAGGGGAGCAGCAGGCAGGGGGACACGGGGGTGGGCACGGGAGGGGGCTCATCCCCATCTGCAGGCGGGACATCCCAACCCTGAAACACCTCGGTTCCTTCCCTGCTTGGTCACAGACTTCTGGCTTTCCACCCCTCGCCCCCAATGAATCTCCGGAAGGGATGAATTGCCAAAACATGGAAAATCCCAGCCCGAATCCCCACCTGCTGCCTGGCCCTGTGAGTGAGCATCCCTGCCAAGGGAGGGCTCTGCAGCCCCCCTGCCTCGGGCTGTGCCCCCCAGCTCATCGCTGGCTTCAGGAGTGCAAGACCAACACATCCTTTGGCCGCTCGAGATGTGTCGCTCACTGTTTCAGGGCTCCCCACCTGTAAAACACGAACAGCCGTGCAAGCAGGAGGGCAGAGACCCAAAGATGCTTAGGCCACTGGGGCTATGTGGTTTGACCAGAAAAAAATATTGCACCTTCAGATGGCAGCTGAAAGTGAAGCTTTTTGATGTCCGTCTCCTGGTCTTTTGCAAAAGGAAGTAAATAGGAAAAAGGTTTTGGTCTCACAGTGCCATGGGAGAGTGAGAAGGATTTGAGTATGAAGCCTGAGAAGAACTCCAAGCCCTGGAATTATTAAAAACAAAAACAGAGAAAGAGAGATTAATAACTTCCGAGAACTCCCTTGTACATTTAAAGTAATTAGGAAGGTGAGGTTGGAAGGAGAAAAGGCTGTAAAGGTTCTTTCTCTGGCTTAATCTTATCCCTCTACTGGGGACTATATTTCACAGTGGAGAAATAAGCGTGTGAATCATCACAAAATATATATTGGCCAACACTGGAGGGAGAGGCTAACAAGCTGTCTGGTACCCCAAGGTTTATCTGTCAGCACTTCCTTAGCGGTCAGATGTCTGGCTGTCCTTTCACCTCACCACGCGCCGAGGTTCACATCGATAGCTCATCCTCTTGGGTTTTATTGAGATAGTGGCAGGTAATCCAATAAAGATCTTTGCTGTGCATGGCTGGATCTCAGCTGCTGACTTGGCTGACCAGACCATGTGTCCATCCTTGCTGTCCCTGAAGAGCAAAAGCAGGTCTGAGCAGGGACTCTGGAGCCTGTCCTGACCTGTGTGCTGGGGGTTGCATTCTGATTCTGGAGGTCAGGAAAGGTGAGAAGATCCTTCTTTGCTTCCAGAGCCTGGGGGACAGTACGTCCTGGGCAGCCCTTTCCACTTACAAATTCTGAGGGCATCTTCCCAGACACAAAGATGGTCGCAAGTCCATCCCTGTAGGATGGCTTGCAAATCAGCTTGTCCCACTCAGCATCACAAAGGCCATAGGCACCATAGCTAGAACTACAGAATTAAATAAAAATAATGATAATTTAAAAAAAAAAAAGTTACCTCAGTCTCTGCCTGGTACAACTGAATTTTTCCTTCCTCTGAAGCATCATTACAGGTCACTGCTGGAGACGGACACACTTCTGTGGCAAACGTCCCTTTAGATCAGAAGCTGGTCCTGCTGCCCATGAAGATCAGAGGGGCTCCGTGTCCAGACCTGTTTCATCACAGTGCAGTGCACGTCACCTCCGTGAAGGGTCTCCTGGAGAGGGAGACAAGTCACCGCGTAGCCTGGGGATATTCAGGAAGGGCAGGATGGAGGGGCCTGATTCAAAACGTCAAATGCAAACCCAGCTCATAAACAAGTGCTCTCTAAACCCTTGCTTTTCTTCCAGGTCATTTTCCACGGACAAGTGACCCTTCGTGCCTCACACTACGGAGCAAACAGAACTTGAAGGTGACACAAGTCACTCCCTGCAGGAAAGAGTGAAACCAAAACAAATCAAAAAAAGGAAATCAAAATCAATATTCCAAAGTCAAATAACAAAAATTTTGTTATGGAAACAGAGGTCACCTAGAGAAAAATGTAATCGGACGTGACAGCCCAGCTCCGATTTCCTCCATCTGCCAATCCCAGGTGGGAAGACCTTGTGCCCAAGCCAAAGTGTCACCTCCCCACGTTCCTGACACACTGTACAGCTCGTACAGCTGACAGCAGGCACATGGACCGGGAAAGATGGGGGAGAGAGACCGGGGGGAGCTGGGTGGGATGCAGAGGGTCGTAGTTTGAAATAGCGGAGGTCTTGCCGGGCAGGAACCAGCCGTGTTGTCAAACCCACCCGGGGAGCCCAGCACTGAATAAAAGAGGCTGTGGCAGGTCAGGATTGAGATGTGCAGGATCCTGAAGGCTTCACGAGAGCAGAGGATCCCAAAGGAGCGCAGCGCTCCCTCTGAGCTGGCACAGGGGACGGGCACGGGAGAGGGGAGCCGTGTTTGCTCACGGAACATCACCGCTTTCAGTGCAGAAAGCTAACGTGGAGTGGACAGGCCTCTCTGTGCCTCAGTTTCCCCTTTTGTAAAAGGGCCCTTTCTCCTTTGCAACTAGATAAGAACGTCACGGGCTCCTCTGGACCCCATTTCTGAGCACAGCAGCCAGCCTGGCAGACTGGATGAAGATGAACCAGCGAGTGTCACCCAGCCCCTCTGAGGTCCCTCTCAGAAGCGTGCAGGGTGATGAGCTGCAATGTCTCGTACAAGTCTCGATTTTGGCTCTTCTGTCCCCAAAGGAGGGACTGGCACACCCTGGTGCTGCTTCCATAATGCCACACAAGTCCCAGATTGCGCACACATAATTGTAAATGTGGGGCACGTAGCCCTGATAATGATGCAAACTTCAAACCATTATTTCTCAGCCCAGAGCACTTCTCTCTTCTCTTCGTCGTCAAGCCAGCGCTGATTTTTTTTTTTCTCCTTCCTTATTTTTTTTTTTTAAACTTGACCTCCTGATTCTGCCTGGGAATTTACGTTGAATTCTTTTTATTATTGTATTATTACTACTTTTGTGTGTGTGTGTGTGTGTGTGTGTGTGCACAAAGTTAGCAGCAGGGAGATAAACTTCCCATGAAGTCCATTTGCCAACAAAGCTTTCTTTAGCAAAACAGACAATGGAAAAGCAAAACTAATGCTCTGGCTGGACGTGACATTTCCAGCACCATGGTGACCGCGGTGGCTGCTCTCTGTCCCCCCGCAGCTGGCCCAGGGGTGACCTTCAGCTCCATGAAAAGCCGATTTCCTTGTCAGCTGTGTGCCTGTCTACCTGGGCTGACGGGTCCCACCGCAGGAGCCGGAGCTTCTCAATTCTTTAGCAGTGGCCTCTTCAATCGCTGTTTCCAGCTTTGTCATCTTGTCTTGCTTCTTTTGCTCTTCAGTGCTTCCCTGCAGGCTGGGGTATTTGGGTGACGTCTCCTGGGGGCTTAAGGGTGGTTGGATTTAACAGAGGAATAAAGAGAGAAAGTAAAAAGTGCAGTGAAAGGGAAGGGTTGAAATCCCGGTCAGAGTCCTGTCTTCTTTAACCAAGGAAGCTACAGAGCAAAGGGGAGAAGGCGAAAAGGCTCACAAATGTGAATTCTCCCCACATTTGTTTCTGCATATCTAACTGGAGCCCCTTGAAGCAGCCGGGCTGTCCAGGGAGCTGAGCTCAGCTCTCCGGTGTCCCATCGTCATGGGGTGACCGTGTGGTCTGGGGGGAGCTGACAGGTGGGCACACAAGAGGCACAGGTCACCCCCCTCAGCCCCTGCACTCCTGCAGCTCATTCCCCTCTCCTTACCGTTACCAGGGGGTCAAATCCTGCCTCCTCCTCAGCTTAAAGGTGGCTGGGTTTGGCTCATTTCTGATAAAACTGACACAGCTGTGGTCTGGATGGCAGAAAACCCAGCATTAAGACCCATTTCCTTGTGGCTGTGACAGGAAGAAAACAAACCTCTTGTTAGCACCCCCAGCAAGCTGGAAAAGTGGTAAAAGCCAAACCCCAACCTGAAGGAGATCCAAGGGATAAAATCAAGGTATCACGGAGCAGTCACTTTCCAATAACGAGAAAATGAACAGATTTAGCTAACAAAATGTCCAGGTGACCATGATGAGCAGGGACAACCTGTTGCCAGAGGGACTTGTCCCCAGAACACCCTAACAGCAGGACACACCGAACTAGAAGAGGGGAGCACTGCCTGCCACCCCCACAGCTTACAGGGTCTCCCAAGGGCCAATATAAATATAAATACAAATATAAATATAAACTGGCCCCCCCTCCAGTTAAACAGGAGCCTGTGAAGGTGGTCGCTCCCCATCACACAGGGATGCTGCTGAGGTACCAGGCAGAGCAGCAGCATCGCTTCTGTGTTCAGAGGGTCCAGAGAAGGTCTGGACCGTGCAACATCAGGACCTGGGGGAGCCTCAAAAGTAACTGAGTCCCAGTGATGCCTGAGCAATGAAGAAGAGAACTGAAAAAAACAAAAAGAGCAGGGGCTGGGCAACACAGCCATGGATCTCACCTGCTGTGACAACTCCAATGCAAACAGACAGGGAGAAAAACACGGATCCTTCTGCTGGATGGGGTCTTAGTGAGAAATAAGCTCTCAGGGAAGCCGGGATTGCTGGGGGCAGGTCCAGGAACACGTAACGTGATGGGCAGAAACAGCCACTTGTGCAAAGCCAGCGGGTTTGAGCAGCGCAGGGAGAGGTGGCAAACCTGCAAATGTTGCTGTGACTTTATAAACTTCACCTTCAATGGGAGTCAGCTCTCGTCACCCCATCATCTCAGCAAAGATAGAGCAGAAATGGCAAAGATCCAAAAGTGCAACAAGGAGTATCAATAATCCATGAGAAGAGATTAAAAAGATTTAAGACTATTTAGTTTAAGAAAAAGAGGGGACGGGATAGAGGTGAAGATAAGGAGGGCACGGCACAGGCATACAAAGCAACGGCTGGTGTAGAGATGGTGCCTGGGAGCACAGATTTGCCCTTGCAGCACCAAAACGGGAGACATTCTATGTGATTAAAAGACAATGCATTTCATACCAAGAGCGGGGAATACCGGCAGGCAGAACCACAGGCCTCCCTGGCACAAAGTTTCATGGGAATGTGGAGTTCAGCAGGATCCGCAGTGCCAGGGGGCATTGACCAGAACAACCAGGGTTAAATTGAATAAGATACAACCTGTCCCGTACAGGTTTTGTACCTTGGGGGTCTCCGGCATGATCTCTGCTGAAGACAGGACAGTGGGATGGGGAAACAAACCTCAGGGGGTAATTCCTACACCTCCAACAGCCTCCTGTTAAATAGCCTGAGGACAGGCCCAGAGCTACTGGTGGGGAAACAGGAGCTGGATTTCAGCATCTGCCCAGAATAGATCCCGTAAGCGTCCTTGAGGGACTTGGCCGTGAAATGAGAGAAATACATTTGAGGACCTATAAAAAAAGCAACAGTGAATAACAATACTTGGCACCCACGGCATGCCCTTCATCCCTGGATCTCAAAGTGAGCGCCTGTGACTCTCCCGTGTCTGCCTCGAGAAACTGAGGCACAGTGAAACGCGGGCACACGTACGGCAGCTCAGCTGAGAGCCCCCGGCTCCTGTGTGTGTGACACACCGACAGCCTCCCCTCCCTTGAGATGAGCTCCCGATTGACAGCAAGGGATGTAAAAATAAGCACTAAAAAAAAAAAGAGCAGACTATAAATTCAGGGCCAGGTGGCTACTGAAGAAAGGCTCAGGGATGGAGAGAAGGATTCCGGGTGTCCGGGGGGCTCTTGAGGCATCGGCTTGACTCAGTGCCCTGCAGCAAATGTCAGGGACAAGTGAGGACAGCGGGGTCTGCAGCCAAAGCGGCCCAGATGCCTCCTGTGGCAGGCGGACGGTGGCATGGGCGGGAGGAGGGACAGGTCGCGCCTGGCTGGGGGTGACGGGATAACGGGAGCAGCGGGAACCACCTGCTCCACCTGGTTTGTTTGGAGGGTTTTGCTGGTTTGCTGTGAGAGGCCAAGGAAGAGGATTATACAGGAGCCTGTCAGGAGACCAGTGACATTTATAAAGTATTAATCCCTGCCTTGTGTCACTTGCCAGTGTGTTTGATAGTGGCTCTGTGCTGGCTCCCATGGTCTCTCGCCTCTCTGCCGCTCAGGCGTGGTTTTGCTATGCTTCAGGGACTTGCTGGATATTTTTTTCCCCTAGTCACTTTTTCTACCAGGAATTCCTCCTCCTCCTGTCCCAGAGGCTGTCTCTCCTCTTGGATTTACCATGGAGCTTGCTTTGATCATCTGCTCTCTCCCTCCTACCCCAGGCCCCCAGCTTCTCCCCAGACACAATCCCCAGTGCTGTTTCTGCCAGCTCAGCCCTTTTTCATCTTTAAAAGATGCTTAAAAGAGTCTTTACAGGGGCAACAAGGGGGAGAAACAAATATTCTGCCTCCATACGTGTGCTGGTTTCCACCAGCCGCAGCCCAGCAGCACTCGGCCGTGCTGGGGCTCAAGGAGCATCACATCGCGGTGACACTGCAGTGACAACTTCTGTCGCTCGGCAGCCCTCAGGGAAGAGAAAATGAGCAACTGTAGCTTTAAAACAAAGATTAGATGCAATTTTTTCCCCTATTCTCTCCCTCTCTTTCTCTCTCCTTTTTTAAAGGGAACTTGTCAAGGTTTCCATCAATAATAGATAATGGTGCATCACTCTGGCAGGTTACACCCTCCGGCTGTTTTGATATTTTCCAGAGAATTTGTCAGCAGTGTTACAGCAAAGGAGGGCTGGGGGAGGGGTGCAGGGGGGGGAGAGGCCTCATTAATTTTTTGTCATTTGCATTCCCACTGTTAAATAATGTATTGATTGCTCTTTCTCTCTCCCTCTTTTAATTCTCTCTCTTCTGCGGCATCTCGCAGCTGATGGCCCTCACTCCGTGACAGATGAGTTTGTCAGAGGTACCAGACAGCTCGTGCTCCCCACGATGGGGCTGGGAGAGCTCAATGTGACCCCAGCACTGGCTCTGGCCTCGCCACACAAGTCACAGCTCCGGTGGCACCGGCTCCTCGCAGGAGGACACTGGGTCTCCTTCACACCAGTTCCTAAGACATCCTGGTCCATGAGTTAGTGATTTACCTCCATACCCAGCTCCTGCCATCGGGGAGGTCAGGGACAACAGCACACGTGTCCTGGCACACTTGGATGTCACCAAAGTAGGAATTGCCAAGAAGCTGGAGCAGAGGCAGAGATGCACGGCCGGGGAAACCATCGCCCTGCCCTCACCAGCTGAGCTCCCGGGGCTCTGCAAGGAGGAGCCACTGGAAGAGCCGATGTGGGCAGCTCAGACCTCGGGAGGGCAGGAAAACGGAAACGCTGAGGGGATTTTGCTCCTTCTGACTTCAGTGGGAATCTGCTCCCTTGTCCCTTCGGTAGACCTGAGCCCAAGGCCCTGGGAACCCAGACACAAGGCCCATTGGATTGGCAGCTGAGCTAGACAAGAATTTGCACATGATTAGGGCTTTGCTTGGCTTATTGAGGCTTGGCTTCCTTTTAAATTAATAAATACTTAATTACATGGTTAATATTTTAATATTTCCTTTTAAAAACGTCTGATTTAATGAAGTTACTGCCAGCTATTTGTTTTGTATGACTTTTATGTTTATCTTCCTCTTTCCTTTCCCATTTCCCCCTCCACCCACCGCTCTGGTCCCTGAAGCTCCCAGGTCATCTTTGCTACTGGAAATGAGCAGCTGGGCTTTCAGCTGAAATGGAACCTGGCCCTTGGCGCTGACATCCTTCAGCCAAAGGTGCTAATGTGAGTTATTAGCACTCAGGTACTTCACTGCAAAGTGTCTGACCCCTGGGGAGAAGAGGAGAGGGGAGGTGAGATGCTGCTGGAGCTGCCCAGGGCAGGGAGGTGGGAAAGGAGATGGGGTGGTGACCGGGTACAGGGCTGGGGTGCCCCCAAAGTTATCCCCAAAGGTGAGGACAGCCCTGAGCCTGTGTTTGCCTTTCAGCCAAACCTCACGTGCACGCACAGCTTGTCCCAGGGGTGGCTAGTGGTACCCAGGTGAGGATGGAGGAGGGACCTAGCACTGAGGATGCGGGGGGAGATGGATGTGAGCCCCTGCAGTGGTGATGTCTCCACACCTCCTTTCCTAAGCCCTTGGTCCTTGCTGCAGCTCCTCTTGCTCCAGGGTGGTCCCCCCACCATGCCCTGCCCACAAGCGGGCGGACACATTGAGACAGACGCTGAATTAAAGCAACTTTGGCTTCCTATCCCACTCCCTCACTCCCCTGTCTCACAACCAGTCCCAACCAGCAAACCCCAGTTCAAAGCAGCGTTCTCGTGGCACGGGTGGGCTGAGCTGCACCTGGGGTGGGATGTCTCCTCCAGCCTCTCCAGGGGAACACACGGTGGGGAACGTGGGTGTTTTCACAGTAATCTTCATGAGCAGCCTATTGGGATAATAAAACAAATAAACAGAAGAGTTATAGCCAAGGCACTTGGGGCACCATAAAACAGGCTAAAAGCAAATACAGCGTCGTTAATCCATCATAAAATAACAGCCTCTTACGATCCTGAATGCATCAAAATGAAGAGGAGACCGGCGGGGTCGTGATGCAACCAGGGATGTGCTGAATGTGAAGCAGGGCTGGAAGCGGCGGGGTGGAAACAAACCCCAAGTCACTGGGTAAATCTGGGAACTCAGATCTTCCCACCCAGCTGGGTTTAAAACCAGTAACACCAGTTCAGGCCAGAAAGAGGGTTGTGCTGCACACACCTTGGTCTTGCGGTCTCCCTGCCTCCCGTTGGAGAAAATGCCCAGCAAAAGCCGGTCAATAACTCTGCAGGTTGAAGATTGTTTCCTGAAAGCAACGGCTTTATATATACACAGCACTAAACATATGAATGTATTAGTATATTTATATGTAACATGTTAATATATTAAATAATATCCCTAAATACACACACATATACAAGCTCAAGGCCTTAGTCTGGCACTGACAGCAGTGACTTTGGCCACGACTATTTTTGGAAGCCTCACAAATGCCCACTGGGCCCCCAATTTCTCGCTGTGGTGTCTTTTATTTGAGCAGAGACGTTAACGTCCAGGAGCCACCCGTGCCCGGCTGTGCTCGCTGTCACCTCGGTGGGCAGGGAGGAGCGGACAGAAACCCTCTGGGGTCCTTTGCTGCCTCTTCTTAATTAGAAACCTCATTTTTAAGTCTTACGTGTCCTTCCGCAGGGTTAGTCGCTCTCACCTGCTTAATCCTGGGAGATTATTTTCTGGTCTCTTTTTAAAAAAACCCAACCGCCCCAAACCCTTCAGTCGTCTTTCAGTCCTTTTCATTTCACCTCGTTTAATTCCTTGCCAGCTTAATGACTTGGTAGTAATGAGTAAGATGAAAATTAGGGCTTAATAAGTGTTAAGAAAAGACAGTTTTCTTGCTGATGAAGGGAGTGCGGTGGTGGGAAAGCAGAGCCTGGGGAGAGCACAGTGCTAACCCCAGAGCTCTTCCTGACCTTGAGATGGGTAATGTCATCTCTGGGCTGGAACTGGGGACAGTGACAGGCTGCAGATGGGACCAGGGACACGCCAGTCCCGGGAGAAGGATGCTGGAGGGAAGGGGGAGAGGATGGAGACGAGCAGGGGCTGGCACAGGGCGCTGCTGGAGGGGTGGTGATAGTCCCAGCTCAGCATCCCAAGCCCTGCAGGCTGGGAAAGCCCAAAGGCTGCGGAGATCCCCACATGTTTGGGGAACCCTGCACCCCACCTGGGGACATGGCTTTGTCCTGCAAACCTTCTGGTGGGGTGGCACCCGCCAGCTCTGCAGTTGAGGAGCTCAGAGCCCAGTAAGGCAGTGGTAAATCCAGCTCTGGGGCTGTGGTTACGAGACCGAAACTGCGTTTTGCTGGCTCTGCCGGAGTAAGGAAACTGCTGACTCAGCAGAGCAGGTGTTGGCAGGATACGAAGCAGCCGATGGTCACTGGTACCCAGGCACCACAGGCACGAGGGTGCCAGGACACGTAACCAGATCAGCCCCGCTAACGACAGACCTGCCAGCCACTCATGTTGCATTCGCTGACTCTGGACATACGTTCTAATTAACAACAATATCGGGACTGACAGGTAGATCAGGGCCAAAAAGGCACAGGACTCATCGACCTGCCAGAAAATGTGCCCAGTAAGATTCACCCCCCTGCACCCAGCCCCTCCGTAACACAAACACCCCCCGGTCACCCTCCGCCAAACACTGCCGGTGAGTCCCAGCCCCGGGCGCTGGCACCGCCGTGTGTGGGCAATACTGATGATTTCCTAATTGGCCCTGAGAGCCGCTTCCATCTCTGCCGCCGGCCACGTCATTCAAGCAAATGGCTCCTCAATCATCTCATTTGTGGGACCCCTGGCCAGCACCTGCTCCCAGTCTCTTGTCAGTGCTGGCAGCGATTTTTCCTCCCGGAGATTGGTTTGCTCCTTCTGCTCCCGGGTGCTGTCACTTCAGAGATGCTGGTCATTTTTTAAGTGCATTTCTTGCTCTTTTGATCCTTATGTTACTCCCCTTAGAGTAACTGGGCGTGAGCGAACTAGAATACTGGATCGGAACCACGATTAACACAACTGCGTGGATCTGCGGAAGGCTCCGAGCGCAGCCTGGGTTGATTCAGGCAGGGATATTTTGGAGAGAGGGTTTTATCCGAAGAAAAAGCAGAAATCCCAACACCTCTAATTAACCCAACAAGCCTGCTGGGTGGCAATGCCGGCAGCCCTGGGGCCAGGAACAGTTCTGGCTGTGCCACCATCCTTGCTGAGCGCTGCGCATCGCTGTGGGGCCGTGGAGGAGCCGTTTGGTTTCGGTGTAAGAATGTTTCTCATTAAATCCACGCAATGGAGGAGCGGGGTGGATGCACATCTGTACATCCACGCTGGGACCGTGCGACATGGCACACATGCAACTTTAATTCCAGCTTTTCCAGATGCAATGAGACACGGAAATCCAACGAGCGAGCAGCGTGTGCAGGGTTTGCAGGCAGCGAGCCATCCTCCCATCTCCTCCTCCTCCTCCAGGTGCAGAGGGGAGGCTCCAGGCAGTACAGGAGGAATTTAATCCTCCTTTGCAAGGAAGAGAGACTTTTCCAGTGCAAGAACTAGAGGTGCTTAGATGGGTTTTCGCATGAAGGGGTCAGCCAAGCTGCTGAAATCCTTACCCAAGGGTGATGCGGGCAGAAAAAAAACCTCCTGTAGGCCGAAGAGAAGGGTGGATGAAGAGCTCCAAGAGATGGGGGCAAAACACATCAAGCTCAGAACTTCCCTCAGCCAGAAATTGTTGACACTAAAAAAAAACAATTAGAGAGTTCAAACACCCTGACCTGTTCCAGCTTGCTCTTGTGCATCTGCTTATCACTAATACGGGAGACAGGAGACCAAAAAAACACTAAAAAGCCACTATTAGGTGGCAGGAACCTCCAGCAAACCCCAGTGGCGATGTGCTGGGTGACGAGGGGGTGGGTGCGTCTATTTCAAAGGGAGTGCCTCATGCTGGGAAAATAACTGAATTGGATGGGGAAATTTATTCCTGCTGGTACTGTGTACTACAGATCCATAAATAATCAGCCCTTAAAAGCAATTGCCTCAACTAAATCAGAGAGGCATGTAAACATCCCAAAACTGCATGACTAGAGAACAGCACTTGGATTCAAAAAGATGCTCCAATCCCTAAACCTCTTTTAATTTATTTTTTTAGATAGTTTTAAAAATTATAAGTCCTGTAAGAGCCCAGTCCTGCTGAGACAAGTGGCTTCAAAGAGCCCCTCCACATTAAAATCAGGTGCTGCTCCCGCACAGCCCGAGATCAGAAACACCTGCAGTGGGGATCGATCACCTGATTAGGGGGGAATTGATTGCCCCAGGCTCATTAGCATATAATTAGTGCTGACCCCGTGGCTGGCCCTGCTGGAATGGGCTGTGACCTGGATGGATTAAAAAGCACAGTGCGCCGAGGAGTGATGGGAAATCAGTAAATGGGAGAGGAAGGTGAAAGTCCCAGTTGGTAGCATCCACCTTGTTACTCTGCTCCACATCCCCAGAGCATCACAGGGGATGCAGCTCCTGGGATGCGGTTGACAATCCCCCGTGGGGCCTGAGGAGTGTTTCTTTGGGAGCTCCAGCTCTTTTGAACACTGACTAATGTTTTTGGGTTTGTTTTCGGTGGGTTTTTTGTGATATATATATTTTTTTTTTTTTTTAATGCTGTGAGTCAGTAGCCCCATATAGGATTTCCATCTGTGCTTTGTGAGGCCTCACCAGACTGTTTTAGGCCTCTGTCCAAATGAAGCTGAAGAATTAGCTGGGTTTGATTTGTTGTGTGTTTTTTTCTTCATAAGTTATCACAGAATCACAGAATCGACTGGGTTGGAAAAGACCTCAGAGATCATCGAGTCCAACCCTTGGTCCAACTCTAGTCTGTTTACTAGATCATGGCACTAAGTGCCATGTCCAGTCTCAGTTTAAAAACCTCCAGGGATGGCGAGTCCACCACCTCTCTGGGCAGGCCATTCCAATGCCTGACTACTCTCTCTGTAAAGAATTTCTTCCTAATATCCAGCCTAAATTTCCCCTGGCAGAGTTTAAGCCCATGCCCCCTTGTCCTATTGCTAACTGCCTGGGAGAAGAGACCAATCCCCACTTGGCTATAACTTCCCTTCAGGTAGTTATAGACAGTGATGAGGTCACCTCTAAGCCTCCTCTTCTCCAGACTAAACAACCCCAGCTCCCTCAGCCTCTCCCCATAGGTCTTATGTTCAAGTCCCTTCACCAGTCGTGTTGCTCATCTCTGGACCCGCTCTAGCACTTCAATGTCTTTCCTGAACTGAGGGGCCCAGAACTGAACACAATACTCCAGGTGTGGCCTCACCAATGCAGAGTACAGGGGAAGGATCACCTCCCTTGTCCTTTTTGTGCACAAAAGAGGGGAAGAGGAGCCCTGACTATTCCTGAATAATCCTATATCCAGCCTGAACCCTCCCGGAACTGACCTTGTGAATGATCAGCACAGATTTGGCAAAAAAGGGGTTTCCTCTCTTCCCTCTGCCATTTGGGATGTTGCTGCAGTGGAACTGCCATCTCCAGCCCTGGATGCAGTGCTTTCCTGCTTGGGATGAGCTCCTCCACGTGGATGCTGTCCATCAGCTCTCGTTACAGTTCATTTTCTGTGTTGGGTGAGTTATTGTGAGAGTCTCCTCACTGCCAGCCTGCGCTCAGCCCATTGCCGGATACTGTAACACAGCAAATTAATTAGCAGCCATGTGTTAAGTACCTGCGAATCTCATAACTGTAATTGCACCGTAGTGCTCCAGCGAGGAGCATTTGATCTCCTATTGATTAACAAAACAGTTTTTCCCCTTTCACAAGATGTCTTGCTTCCCACTGGCTCTCATGTCACCATTTTTGAAGAGGAATAACTTGACCATGGAAGAACCAGAGCGCAGGAATCGCTGCATCCTGTGGGGTGGATGCAGCAGCTGGTGATGGTCACCCCGCTGTTGCAGATGGGGTGCGGGGAGAGGACCGGGGACCATGTGCATCCCATGGCATAGAATCGTAGAATCATCTCAGTTGGAAGAGATCCTTAAGATCATAGAGTCCAACCACAACCTAACTCTGGCACTAAACGACATCCCTAAGAACCCCATCTATACATCTTTCAAACCCCTCCAGGGATGTTTTTTCCACCTGTAAGGACGGCAAGTGCCCCCGCTCGGCACCGAGCTCCACCGCCCCCGAAATGGAAACGAGTGAGCGCGATTCATCTGAATTACAGTGACCTTCCCAACCCCAACGCTTTACAGGAATGATTACACATTATTTTATGAATAAGTAATGTCTCGCTGCGGATTCCCACCTGTTCTGAGCATCTCTGTGTGATCTTTGTGGCTTTCGGACGGGGAGTTGGAAACAGAAATCTATTTTGCAGACAGAAGAGATGTTTGAAGCCTCCTTCATCCTGCATTTCAAGTGTTTATCTCCTTCTCTCGCTACAGCTGTGTCCCCTTCATGGCAGGCAGGTCTGACTGAGCAGATCAAGCTCTTGATGTAAAAAGTTTTCACTGCTGCGGGTCCACCTCCTGGTCCAAAGGAAAAGTTGTTGTGGACATCATTAAACTGCCAAAGAGAGAAACAGAACACAGCTAATTGGGTTGGCACCTGGATTCCAATTAATTAGCTGATTAACTATAGATGTGTCCAACACGGGCAGCTGCTGTGTTGCTTTGTGAGGGGAACCCAGGGTCTGTAGGAAGGTGCGGGATGGCAAAAGTGCTCGTCACACTGTGGAGGGGACGGCAGAAAACCCCTTGTGTGCTCGGCGTGGTGCAAATTGCGGTGTTTAAATATCTTCCTCTTCCTCCTCTATGTAACCGACCAAGAATTAAACAGCAAGAATTGCTTCACTGTCCTGTACCACCACCACCCACCCAGCAAAAGGCAGAGTTAGAGTAACTGCTGTGGCCCTCAGGAAAAAAAGAAAGAAAAAAATTCCACGCACACACTGCCCTCAGCTTCCTCTTTCCCTCCCTTGTCAAAACAAGCAAATAATAATTAAAAAATACTAAAATATTTTGCCACCAGCCCCAATATGTCACACTGTTCAGGTGTTCCTCCTCTTTAAGAAACCAGAGTTAGCCAAATTTACTTATTTTAACATCATTTCAAACAAACAGTCGAGACACTCCATTTTTTTAAGTATTACGAAGAAATGTTTTGACACAAAACCCAACCCCTCATTTATCAACTCCTCATCTAATTCAGCACAACTTCATGAATAATTTCCAGGAGCCTCAAGCCACTTATCAGTGATGAGACTCAGCCCGGACACATGCGGGTGACCCTTGTCCCCTCTCGGGAGATGCAGCAGCGAGATGCCCATCGGCTCCTGGGAGCCGGGGACCTGTGGGACTTGCTGGAAGGTGACGCCGAAGCCCCTGTGAGTCTTCCCCTGAGTTCAACACCAAGCAGGCTTCATCCCATCATCTTCAGAGCCCAACAGGGCCCGATAGAACCTGAAAGGTGTTTCGCGGGATGATTCTGTTACCATTCATTTTAAATGCAATCCTAAGTACACTGGGAAAAAGGTAATAAATAACAAGTATTCAAACCAGAATTCTTGACTGGCGATATCAATGGAGCTTGAATTTTGTCCATTACTAGATTCTAGGAGAAACCCCCCTCAGAACACAATCTTTCTCTATGGTTCTATATGTCAACTCTGGAACCCAGATCTAGAACTTTCAAGCGACCTCGAACCCAGCCTAGAACTTAATCTAGAACACGCTCTAGAACTGTTGAGTGACCTAGAACCAGATCTAGAACTTGCTCTAGAACCACAAAGTGATCTAGAACCCTATCTAGACACGGCTCCCCTCCTACCAAACCAAACAGCTCCAGAATCACCCCTGCTCTATCAATGGCTGCACCAGCACCACTCCAGCTCTACAACCAACCCCCAGAGCAGCCTCTGGAGGGGACTCGGACTCCGGGCCCACCCACACACCTGCTCAGAGCCAGGAAAGGACCTTCTGTCTTCAGTCATGGAAACACTTGAGATACGGGTGCAGTGTCTTCATTGGCACAGTCTGCCACATCCAGCTTGCTGTGTTGCTTTAGAGGACAGGGGGTTTTCCAGTGAATGGGTTTCTGATGGTTTTGGCAGCAGAGCGGCTGCCACAGTGCCGGGGACTGTGTGTTTTACTGCCATCTCCTCTTTGATTTGGAACTTTATTTCATTTAACTTCAGTTTTTAAGGTGCTCGTTTTGGCTACACATCTATCTCACTGACACTGTCCTGAGCTCTCCAACTTTTTGCATTCACTCATTCAGAACATTTTCATTCTGGCTATTCTTGGTCTTAAGCGTTAGAGTCCTGGACTTTCTTAGAACGGTTGGGACGTGACTGAGCTTGGCACTTGCTCACCGGCTCTGGTACCTTTCTTCACAAGCCAGCACAAGACCAAGTCTCTCATGAGAGCTGACATTGCACTCTTACATAGAACTGCTTTGAGGCTTTATTCTATTGCAAATGGAGCTACCATTTGCATTTGGGACCGAGGATGGCCATTCCATTGAAAAGTGCAGCCGCTTTCAATTCTACTCTCACATTCTAGATCAAGATTGCTTTCATTTCGCATGGCATTGCTCACTTGCCCTGCCCCTTCCCTGCTGCCTTTTGCACTCAGGGCTTCTCAGCAATTGGCGATTACATAGGGATGGAAATTAATGAAGGACATGGTTTAGTGCTAGAGTTAGGTTACGGTTGGACTCGATGATCCTGAGGGTCTCTTCCAGCTGAAATGATTCTATGATTCTATGCTCTACAGCGAACAAATGAAAACCTGGATGAGTTAGGCGAAGTGATGCAAAACCTCCCAACACACCTCCTGTCCTGTGGCATGGGAAATATCCCAATAAACATTTTGCAATGTTTATTTTTTTTTTAAAAAAAGTTTATTTAAAATATACAATCAATGTTTATTAAAAATAAAAAATAATAATAATAAAAAAATCCCACCCTGCAGCGAAAGCCACACAACAGGGGCCTGTGCAGCTGCTGAGGATCCAGCCCTGACCCCAAACCCTTCCGAGGGCAGAGCGGGGGTTTGGCCCTGCACCCCCAGAGAAGAGCTCAGGGGTGATGAGCACGAGGGGCTGCGATGGACACGTCGCTGGTCGTGGCTCTTTTCTCTCCACGGGGCTGTAGCAGCCCCCAGCTCAGCCTCCCCCAGCTGCAAACCCACTCCCCAGGTTTTCTGGGGCTTTCTGAGCTCGGACAGCAGCTCTTGAGGGTGATTTGGGGGGGCAGGAAGGCGAAGAGCTCCCGTCTCACCTCCCTGCTCCTCTCCGTGGCAGCCGACGGCAGCACCGGTGCGTGTTGCCCTCAAGGGCTTCCAGACAGCTCCACACACACCTCAGCGGTGCAGGGGCTGCCTCTTGTTCACATTTTCCTAAATAAACGATCCTACAGCACAGATTTTTCTGCATCGGTTTTTATTAGCATTAGCAGTTCCCCCCAGGTTCGGATGCAGCTGCAGGATGTCTGCACCGCCTGCGAACCCAGCTGTAAAACAGAGCAGGAGCCTGAGTCTACAGCTTCTGGCTGGCCTGCAACAGAATATTTTTATCATTAATTTTTCTTTATGAAATCTTTTGAACCACATTTTCCTTTTCTGGGATCTCCTGGAGTCAGCGCGTGGGTGTTCGGCGCCGTTTTACAGCATCCAGCTTCACAGAGAGTGTTTATCAGCGGGGTTAAGCTGGAAACTCTTCTCCTTCTGACATTCGCAGCTTTGCACGGTTGATTTTAAGCAGTTGGTAAAGATCCAGCCAGGGGTCCCAGCTAACAGATGCTACGAGATAACCTGGAAAACATGAAATGCTGGTTAAAACACTCGTGTGTTGTCACAGGGGTTCAGCCCAGGATTGTTTTGGCATTGCCCATTGGGCAGCCGGGCAGATGCTCCTGGGGCTTTTCGAGATGCTGCTTCTGCCACAGCCACCTGCTGAGAGCCAGAGAGCAAAACAGGCGTGGAGGGGGGAGAAATAAAAGAAAAGAAAAAAAGAAAATAAGAAGGGGATTAGGAATTATAAACGGCAACAGACAACAACAACAAAAATATACAGCTTTCTCCTCAAACTGTTCTTTTAGTCCCAACAGCGTCTGCTGTGCAGAGCTCACGTCTCAAAATTCACAGCTGCTCGAAAAAGAAAAAAAAAAAAACCCCAAACCTCATGAATTATTTATCCCCGCTTAGATCAATCCTTCAGCCTGCTGTCAGCGAGGAATCAAAGCCCAACAAGGCAGGCAGGGGAGGAAGCGGCTTCTACCCCCCCCAGGTGGCCAGCGGGTCCATGGGTTCGTGTGCTGCACCTCGCCCCCTCCATCCTCATCCTCATCCCCATCCTCATCCCCATCCTCATCCTCATCCCCATCCCCGTTCCCACCCCCATGTGGCGGCGGTGCCCGCGCCAGCAGGAGCCCCCCCCCCCACGCCCCATTTCTGAGCTCCTTCCAAGACCCCGCGCATTAATAATTGATGGCAAAAGCTTATTCTAAGGCACGTAAGTCACCTCGTTCCCAGGGAGGCTTTTCTCCCTTGCCCCCAAATCCAGCCCGTTCCCACCAGCACGGCACTAACCGAGGGCGCTTCATTCCCGCTCTGCCTTGCCCAGGGTGATTCCATCTCGCAAACTCCGGTACCTCTGGCTGCAGCCACCTCCTGCCTCCCCACCACCTCATTCCCCCTGCAAAGGGAAATTAAAAAAGAGCCCGGTTGCTTTGGAGGCAGGTGAGAGCTTCACCAGAGGAAAGCGTCCCTCCCTGCCATCGTTTCTGGATTTCAGGGCATTTTACATCTTTACTGACAGAGGGGAAGAGCCCAGCACAGAACCTGCTCCCAAAACTGCTCCCTGTCCCACGAGCTCCCCCAGCCAGCCCTAATTTACTTGGGAGCCCCCGAAACCCTGACCCGTTCTCAGGGGGAAAACTTCTCCTCCTGAAAGCGCTGGTTTTAGTGTCTCTGTTTTCCCCATCCCAAGCCCAGTGCTGTCAGAGCACCGCTCCTCAACCTCCAGCATCTCTCCTCCTCCAGCATCTCTCTTTCTCTGGGCAGATGCAACGCTGCTCAATTAGCCCCTGCAAAGTGCTGGGTCTGTCGTTAACCACCCTCCTGCTCTCAGTCTGGAGCGCGTTTGGTGATGCTGCCGCAGCTCCGTTTCTGCAAAACCCAACCGCGGTTCAGCAGCCAGAGAGAAATGCGAGAGTGGGCACAGGGCCCGGCTGCTTGCAGGCCCCATCCCTCGCCCTGCCCGTGCTGCTGCACCACTTTGCACGGCAACCCACTGCCAAAAAACCCCGACAAACCGCATTTCCTACTCGCTTAACCCGCCTGCACCCCACCGAGCAAGGGGCTCAGTGTTTCTGCTGATGCTGCCCCGGTTTCCCCCCTCGCTTGGCTGTCCCGGCTCCCCCGTGATGCTCCGGGAGAGCAGCCAGTGCAGCCCTGAATTCCTGCAGCACCTTCCCTGGTGCAAAGCCATTTATCACCGCACGCAAACAGCTTGCTCGCTAAAGGCCACGCCATGACAAAATGCCAATAGGTGTATTTACATTCAATATATCCTGCTAATCTGGCCTTCAGAAAGCGTCTGCTGAATCTGTCCTTTCGTTCCTGGGCATCACCTCTTTAATCAGTCTCTCGTTACTGATCACGGATTGATTTCAGTTCCAGTAGCCAATAGGTTTTCCTTTTAATTTTCAGCATCACGTTTAATTAAAGCAAAGTGGGTCTGACCCCATCAAATCATATCAAAGTCTGTCTAAACCCCAAGTGAGTGAAAACACCAGCATAAATTATTGATTAATCTTTGTTCAGATTAATCTATCACTGCCTTTCCCTGGGCAGCGTGAGGACGGAGCTCACAAGATGCTTGTCTTGTGGCAGCTGTTTTGTGGCTGCTGAGGACGCTGTGGTGTCTCCAGACAGGGAGGCACAGCTGAAAATCTGCTCTGCTAGAGCATCACACCCCCCAGCCCCTTCTCCCAACAAATCCCAGCCCTGGGTGCCGGCTTCACCCTGGGAAAGGCTGCTAAACTTCCAGAGCTTGTCATCCTCTGGGAGAAGGATGCAAACCATAGTGAGAAGTGTGATTAAAAAAAAAAAATCCCTGTTTCTGCACAAAATCCAGACTAAAGGCCCTTAGGCTGGAAGAACAAATGTTTTTTCCTGGTCTGGGTCGGTGGGAATGATGCTCAGGGAGGCCTTTCCCCCCTGCCTGGCTACCCCGGAACAGATTTCCAAGCGATCACAATGCTGGTACCTGCAGGTGGTTTCACATCGGGAGATGGGGACCGACAAGAAGTGGCTGTGATGGGGAGAGAAAACCCCGCAGACACGAAGGGAGGTGCCCGCTGCTGCGAGGTTTGTCCTGGTGAGCACCAGCCCCGAGCCGGGAGGATTTTCTGCCCCTCTCGGGGGGGGTGAGAGTCTGAGCGCAGAAACGATCCAGAAATACTAAAAACCAGCAAAGCCTCGGGGCACCCAAGGGATCCTCTGCAGCTCGGCCGGAGCGGGTTCCTTTGGCAATGCAGCAACCTGAACCTGGAGAGCAAACACGCTGGGATTATGAATAAAGATGGAGCCGAGTCGTCCCTCCCGCTCCCGCCGCAGCCGGCTCTCCTGCCTGAATACTAATCGCTAGTCTAAGCTGAGACCACTTAAACGCAGCTTTGGGGTCAGGGTCTGGAAAACGCAATGGTGTGTTTGCACTGTTCAGGGAAAAACAGGTGGCTTTGCTGGACGTGGAAAACTTCTGTTCTTGGAATAAACTTTGGATGCTGCCAAAACCTGAGAGAGGTGAAGGGCTGGATAGAAATAGCTGGAGGCTGGGGAGGGATTGCCAACAGCATCAGATCAGTTTGTGAGTCAGCAGCATCAGCTCGCACCTCAACGAGCAATCTGCAAATTGTGCAGATCTGCTTTTCACAGTTCACCTCACCTGCTAAATGGCCTCAGATTTACAGCTTGGGTGTTCACGCTCAAAAATGACTGAGTTAATGAAGAAGCACAAGGGAGGAGGGGGAATTAAAACAAACACACAGGAGTTTGGATTTCATTTGAAGGGGTGGCTGCAGCCATCCTGAGCAAGGGTTTATGCCACATGATGCTGAGATCGTTTTGCAATTAAAACCCCAGAAACACCTGAGACCAGTTCCTGAGCCAGGCATCCCTTTTGCTCCCCTATTTTTCCACCTGCTTGCTGCAGGCCCTGTCTGAAGCCTTTGCCATGAGGGGTGACTCTTTGATCAGGTAAAGATTTCCAATCCTTCTGTATTAAAACCCTCCCGTCATCAAACGCAAACCGGACAAGGGGATCTGTCTGTGCAAGGAGAAGATGAAAGGGGCCGTGTTTCCCCTCCCTTTGTAAAGTGGCGAGATCAATACCCAGTTTCCACTGGGATAAAAGAGCCGGCTTAGCTGTGGGGGAAATTGCCTGGGAAGGAGGCGGCAGGCGGAGAATGAAGCAGTGGAAACGGCCACCCCATGGTTTATTTATAAAGCATTTTTAGTGCCGGTCTTGGAAGAAAAAGCTGCAACGGGATAGTTCAGAGCAGGACAAGGAGAGGACGTGTGTGTCTCGGGGAGGGACAAATGCAAAGGTCCCCAGAGCAGAGCCGGGGAGCAGAGGAGGAGGGAGGAATCGCGGCAGGTTCGGCTGATTCTTGCGCTTGGCTTCTTGAAAGCGTGTGAAAGCAGGACGGTGGCTTTAAAGCGTCTCTTGGGGTCTCACCCCTCGGCTTTTAGATCTTCAGAAGAAAATCTACCAGCTCTTCACACAGGGCTGCGTGTGGGAAGGTACCTGTTAGTCCCATGTGTCTGAAATCTCGGTGTTCAGGAACCCTCGGGTGATATTCTTGATAACCGTCAGCATTTTGTGGTCCCTTCGGTGCCGTCCTGGCCCCAAGGTTGAACCCCCGTCTCTCTGAGCAAAAAACAAGTGCCCAGGTGTTGCTGTGGGCCGGGTTTAACGCCAATCTGTGCATCAGGGGCTTTTCCATGGGCACAAGCAGCCACCTTTTCCCACAGAAACTGGGAGTGCCAGTCCTATTACAACCCTTAATTCAAATGGTGTTTGCTCTCCTTTGAGATAATGTCATCTTAATGTTCTCCAACTGGCTACTATTAATCTTGCGCTGCAGACGGACAGATCGTTATGAATGGGGGGAGCCGGGGGATCTGCAGCACAGACTGACCAAGCACGTTGCAAAAACGTGATGTGTTTTACATCTATATTACACCACATATTAGGACATTTCTACAAGCTGGTCCCTGAGCAAATACAGGTACGTGTCCCACACAAAACATCATTGTTTCTTTAACTATAATAGCTGTGAAAACACCAGTGGAGACATTTAATGGGGTGCAGTTAAATCCTGGTGGGAGAAACCCCATCCTACAAAGAGCGGTGGGCAAAGAGGACAGTCCAGCATACCCGGACCTGTTTCCAACCTCTTGCTGCTTCAGGGGTTCACAGATACCTACCTATGTGCTCCCTCTATTTTATTCAGCCTGATCAAGCATCTCCTCTTGTCCCTGAGCATCATCTCGTGAGGTTTAACAGCTGCTGTGCTCCCTCGCAGGGATCGTTGCATTGCTGCACCCTGGGACCGGTCCGAGATCTATCGGAGCCAGTGGAGAACTCCCATTGACATCAATCAATCCGAGATTAAAAAGGGTTTGTAAAGCCTGTGATACCTCGGGGATGAAAGATAGAAATATAACTATTTTTCGAAATTTACATTTTAAAGAAATCCGATTTTCCACGGCCAATAAAAAGAAGCATTGCCTGTTGTAATGAAAATTGGGAAATCGCTCTCGTCCTGCAGATGCTGAGCACGGGGGAAAGCTGCTGAATTCTGAGCACAGAGCTGGAGGGCGGAGTGGAGCCCGTGAGCCAAAACCCACGTTGGAACTCACGTCCAAGTGCTACAGGCCAGGAGACTTCACTAACGGCCTGCAGTGCAATAGGAAAGAACAGCAAATAAACCCTGGGGTTTGCAGCTTCCTTGAAATAATAGAGGAAGAGGACAAAGTGAATGTGTATCTGAATGCCTAAATTAGTTCTTTGAAAGAGAAGCCTAAAAAGGAACAGATTTATTTAAAGCTGGCAAAACAACAGAATTAAAATGGCATTAAAGCAGACCAAGGACAGGTTACTGGGTGTTAAAAGTCTTTAAGACGAAGTTTTGATTGGCAGCTCCAATTTAAAATGCAGTTTACAAATCAGTGACTTAGAGGTGGGGGTTTAAATTCTGTATTTTTTGTTGTTTTTTTTTTTTTACTTAATTACTTTGCCTTCTGAATGCCCTTCAAAAGCCTCACGTTTTCCATGCTGTGCTGTGCAGAGCTCTTACGGCGCTATACTTGGGAAAAATAAAGTAAATCCACTTTTAATCTCAATGGCTGAAGGTGTTACTTTTTTTTTAATATCACCACTATTTAATGATAAATATTTTCAGTGCTTCTGATAACCCGGGTGAGGGCGTATCGATTTCCCTACCTTGTGCTATAAGGTGACTTGTATTAAAAAAGAGAGAACTCAGCTCTTTTCCAGTTCAGAGCCTGCTAGGAAAAGGCCCAAACCCCCCAACCTTCGCCAACCCCGAGAAAACCCTTTAAAAATGTTCTTCGATGAAGAAGAAATACTTTTTTGCAGAATTTTCTATCAGTCCCTTCACAGTAAAACAACCAGAAGAATTTTTAACAGCAGCAAACCAATTGGTTTGGAAACTGAGATGCAAATGCAGGACTATACCTGAGGATTAGAGCTAAATTTATGAAGAAAATGCAGTTTTAAAGGCCCTTGAGGAAGTGCGGGAGTTCCTTTCTTGCAGAGGGCAGTATCCCCTGCACGGCTGCAAACTCCACTGGTATCAGCTGCAATGATATCCGAGAGCTCACCTCTAATTTACCAACACAATTAACACAGTTGTCAGCAGAGTTTGAGCAGGACTTTTCCTTCCTTCCTGATCACCCACCGCTCCTTCAGGGATGGACAAACGTCGTATCGCTGTAATTTTAAATGTCTCATAGCACAGCACCTCCACTCTTACAGCAGCGATTTGCAGTTTTAACTTCACAGATGTCTGTAATTCTGTGAGTACAACAAGGCGCACAGTAAAAACAAAAAGAAAAACCTTAAGAGCTTAGCAGCTTTGCTTTTTTGGCATGTTTTGTTAAATACTCTCGGTCTAATTTCCTCATGTTTTTCAGTAGGAGAAAAATATTTAATACAAGGAATTTAATTTGACTGTGATCTTCCACGGCTGCTGCCTCAGAACCATGTGCAGTGGTGGAAATTGAATTGAGTGGGAGGGGAAGATCACGAGCACATTGTACATCGGCATCAATCACTTCCCTCCGGAGTTACGGAGAGGAACTGTCATCCCGAAATCAGAGGGGAATCCAACGGTGCCTGAGCAGAGCAGGCATTTTTGTGAAGGGCTGGTGTAGTTTCTCCCCTTCCCTTCGCTTGGGGACGCACCTGAGTCAGAAAACCAGGTTTTTGGGAAAATTAGGAAGAAGGGGTTTGGAAGTGTGTGAGCATCTCATCAGTCACCTCTTGGCTCAGGAGGAATTCATCATGGGAGCAGGGTTTACACAAGAGCTGGGTAAAAACCTACAGAAAGAAAATAAAACGTAATGAAACCTCTTGTTAAGGTTCTATTTGAGCGATTCTTGCTCAAATAAAGCATTTTGGGACCTCCGGCTCAGCCTGGCCCCAAAGGCTGGACAGGCTCTTTCATCCCCAGGACCAGCTTTGTTCCCAACAACAACCAGCCCCCCAACAAACATTCCCCCTTTTCCCATTCTCATCTGACATTTCGCTTTCCTCCAGGTCCCTCAGCAGGTTCCGGCCTCTTCAGCCAAAGGAACCGGCGACAGGTTGACTTTTTCACCTGGCAGAAAATGATGGGTGTCCGCAGGTCACGTCTGCCCAGAGCTGCTCGATCGATTGTTCTGAGCCAAGGGGAAGCCACAACAGCCCCATTGTCATCCCTGGGTCCCAGCTGAGGGGACTTCAGTACCTTTAAAAAACGAAAAAAAAGGCTCCAGCTTTCTTCTCAACATTTTAAAGAGGGATTGTCAACAGCAGCAAGGCTATAAGGAAAGAAAAAAGGCTAAAAATACCTTAATAAAAGCCAAACGCACACGGGAAGCGCAGATGGTGAGAGACAAGGGCACGAGCACAGGCTGCTTCTCCCCGCTATCAGCTTTATTTTAGTATTGAGGCTACAGCGAAGTTTCCTGCTAATAATTCTTCACCTGCAGATGCTGAATGAGCAGCTTGTTGTGAAAACTCAAGAGCTGAAAAGTTGGTACCGTGGGTTAATTGTAATTTGGTACATAAATCCCAGCCTGCGTTACTGTTTCCTGACTATAACTCTTATAATCACATTCTCGATACAACTATTTTTTTTCCTTAATTCAAAATTATCTCACCATTAATATTTTTCATGTATTTGTTGTTTTCTGGAAATATTCCTCAGCTGATCTGCAGGAAATTGTTGGAGATGTTAAATAATGACAGACCTGAGCACGGTGCACAAAGGGGTCTTCAAACCCAAAATGATCAGTCCAAGCATGTGAATAACAAAACGTCTCCGTCCTTGAAACACCAAAAAACCAGCCCTCTGGTTTTCAGAGCAACTTTTTGATCAGCACAACTATTTCTGACTACAAGGAGTCTCATTTTAAATTAACCTCCTTATTAACATACAAAAAGTAAGTAGGAGAAATGCTCGGCTGTCCCTTGGTTCTCACAATTCAAAGTACAATAAAAGACCATTTACATTCCTATGCCATACTTCTTTTTTTTTTTCTCTTCTTTCATTTTTATGTCACAAACCTGGTAATCAGGTATTAGTGCCACTGTTGGGTTTTACAGAAGATAAAATGCCAGATGATAAAAAGCCCCGGTTGTTGCAAAGGCAAACACCCCTGGCCCCCCCCGAGGGTTCACCGCTCCCCTCCTGTTCACAAGGAGAACATCTGGAGACGTCTCTTGTTTTGATCGCTTGGTTCTAAAAGGGAAGAAAAGAAGATGACCTCAAAAATCCCAACAAGTTCATGACACATGCACATCTTCATAGGAGCTGATTATCTGATATTGAAATCAGAGCTCCTCAAAGCAAGAGAGGTGACGCAAACCCTGGTGACTCTGAGCCAGGTTTGTTTTGGGGCTGTTCCTCACAAAACAGCGAGTTCCACCCGTACCCCATCTGTTTCTGACCTGCGAATGACCACGGAAAGATCAGCCCCGTTCTGATGCAGAGAAACCAGCCAAAGCCATCACTTCCTCCATTTACCTGCGGAAAAATCTCTTCCTGAGGTCACCAGGTGAGTTTAGGAGGAGAAAAGCCCTGCCTAGTGCTGGTTTGTGACAAACCAGGGGAATCAGAGGCTTTGGCATGGGCTGTGAGGTTCAGACCGCATGCAGGAGCCAGTTCCCACATGGAGCTGGGGCAGGGAGACCGGGAGATGGCTCAAGGTGCTAAATTCACCGATGAAACCTGCGTTGAGAGCCAACTTTGAGGCTGATCTGTCACCCCGGTGCAAGCCCTCCCGGTTCCTTTAGAAGGTTTTGCTCATTTTCGTAATTCACAGGTCTGGAGACGACAGAACAAGCAGATGAGTCAAGCATGAGGATGCTCAAGATGTGCTGCAGTTCACGATCGTGCTTTCATGGCTCAGCACCCGGCAGGACTGCAGCATCCCTGCACAGCACACAGCTCCAAGGCTTCCAGCGAGAGACCAATATCCTGATATTTAAGCTGCATTTTTACCTTGAAAAGCAATTTGCAAACCCACAGAGTGATTCCGACAAGCCCCACTGAAAGCACATGTACCAAGTTCGCAAGAAAGACGCATTTACCCACCTGCCAGCCCTGAGATTCACGTCGGATGAATCTCCGTCCACTTTATCATCATCATGTGGCTCAAAATTGTTCTCCAAGCCAAGCCAGGCCTCACGTCTACTTGCAGGAACTGTTACGGTTTTCGGAGCGTGCAGGCAGCGATATGTATGAAACCTGATCAGCCTTTGGTGGGTTTAGCTGAGAACATTAATTTGTGGCCCACAAACCTGCAGAAGCTTGGCTGGTACCCAAGCCCAGGTGCTGCAGGTCGGACCAGCAGCTGTACTGCACTGGGCTCCCACTCTTCCCAGTAAAACTTCCACTAAGGCTATTGGGAGAGACAAAAGATAAAAGACAAGCCCCCTAAGCCTTCTTTAAGCCCTTCTCCAAAAGTTTAGGCAGGATTGATTCTGGCTTTGAAACAGGGGACTGTACCTAGCACTTCCACTCTCTCTTATTGCATTTTCTGGGTTAATATTTCAATGGGGATTGCTCTCAGTGGTGTGCAGCTCCCGATTAACCTAGGGACTAATTAAAAAAATGCATTTGTTTCCAAGTAGGCATTAAAAACTTCGTAAGAGGGTAACAAATATACAAGAAAGGGAAGAGAACTAAAAGGCTTCGGTTGGAAAATTAAAGTTGTTCGCCATGGCTTGATGGCTTAATCAGTCGATCAATATTGTTCACAGGGCAGGCAGGGAGGGAGCCATGAGCTGTGATGAAAAATGCATGAGGGGACAAGGGAGACCTGGGAGTAGAAAATTAAAAAGTCAGCCTGTTACATTTGTCCAATATTGGCAGAGAAATTAAAGTGGTTTGGGGAGGGGTGCTGGGAGGGAAGAGGGGAGCCGGCTGCAATATGCACCGCGGATCTGCTGCGGGTTCCCTTCACGAGAGAAACTTTCACATTAATTAAGTTGCTTTCTTAGCGAAAAGATGGATTTTGTAACCTTTAGCACTTGCGAGTGCCACAGGCGCAGTAGGTGGGGTTTGCACATGGGGAAATAAAACAGGATTTCTTCACATCAGGGATGTGATAGAAGACGGCGTGTTCTGATTAGGGTGATACCGAGATGATACCAAACCGGCTAAAGCAACGCACTTTTCCTGCAGTATTGGGTGAGATTAATATCTGAACAACTATAAACAACGATGCAGCTCTATAACACATACAGCCTGAGCCACTACAAGCAGCACAACTGTTCCTGCATGGAGATTCGTTTCCTTTACTCTATTAAATCTGGCTGCAGTGGCACTTGCCTTGCAGAAACAGGTACCGGGAGCAATGCGGTTCTAGAAGATGCTCTGGAAGAGGTGAGAGCCAACCACGTTTTAGGGATCATGGTCATTACCGTTTGCTTTAAATATACGAGAGATTTTAAAAGCTGTAACAAACTCCAACAATAACAAGAAGGAAGGTTGCTCATCATGCAATGAAGCTGCTTTTTGCAACCCATCCCAAAACGGATGCGCTCCCCAAAAAGGAAATATTCCCACCTGTTGACTGACAGGCTTGCAGGGACAGAAATCACAGTTTCTCCCAGGGCTGTGATGAGGGGAGGAGATTTGCTCCTGCTGCAGTTTTCTGGGGGAAGGAACGTGACGAACAGGTTCGCATTGCGCTTCTGTAAGACAATTATTTTTGTACTGAGGTACCTATAGTGAATTTTATGACTCTCCATCAGGCTTGCCAATTACAGGTTTAAAATTTCAGGCTCAATTAACACACACTGGCTGATGGTATTTTGTGCAACTAATTATCTCCAAGTGCCAAGACATGAATCCACATTTAATACTTTTGTGAACTTCAGGATTTGCTTTCTACACCATTATTTAAGCATAAACAGAACAGAGCAGACAGCAGTGCCTAAAGCAGGTTGGATACCATATTATGACCTTTTTATTATTAAAAAAAAATGCTTACACTATCAAAAATTCAGGCCTTCTAATTAGTGCAGTAACGGGATGGATACCAGAGCCACTTATTTACAAGGCTCTCTCATCGAAGATGCACACATTGTTCTGTCTTGGGTGATCTCTGTACCAAGGCGGCTACTTGGGTCAAATAACAGCATGACAAGTTTTCATTAGATAATTCAACAGCAGCCGGACTTGGAAATGTCATTATCCCACTGCTACGGCCATGTTTCTGTTTGGTGATTGGGAATAATTAAAAAGAAGAAGCTTGAAAATTAAGAATCACATTTCACTTACCAACATCCTCAAGCAGCTGCAGGTTCATTCTTCACGGACAATGCTGTGCCTCCAAAGGAAGTCATCAACATGTATTTTCTTTCAAGTTTCTTTTATAGGAGCCAGTCTTGCAGGGATTTCCATAGCCAGAAAGCTGCAGTTCCCGGCCGACACGCTGCCCTCGCAGCCCGGAGCTGCCGTCTTCGGGGGCTCCGTCTTTTATGTCACCAGCAGACACGGTCAATTTAGTATCGCGCAAGTACAGGGTGATACTCAACTTCCTTCATTTTTCAGTTCTCACAGCTATGGAACATCCTATTTCATAAATGCTGTAGGTTAAATTAAATCAGTGCTTTGAAAAAATCTCCGAACACCTTATTTCAATCAGTTGCAAAAAGCTGGGTCTGTCCCCTTCTAGCCCTGTTCTTTTTTGTCTCCCTCATCCCCCTTCTTTTTATCAAATGGGGTTAATTTACTCAGAATTCTGTGCTGAAAACCAAACCTCCCCACCACCAAAGCATCTTTTGCTTTCTGCAATAGAAGTTTCTTACACAGGCAGATGGAACCTCAAAAATGAGTCTGCAGCACTAGACCTTAATGTCCATTTATTTGAAAATTAACTGAGTGACCAAGCTCCCCCACACTGCCCCTTACCAGCTCCCGAAAGCAAGATTATTACCAAAGCTTTTGCAGGTTGTAAAGGAAACAACGGTGCTAGTGGGAGTGACAGTAGAGTTAACCAAATTGGCTACCAGGAGACAAGAGATGAGATGTAAAGTCCTCAAGAAAATCCCAGAGAAGACACTTCAGCCCCAGCCAGTGAACCTTGAGCTGGGCCAGGTCAGGGACACCCTGGTCTTTGGGTGGAGGAAAAAATGCCTGAGACTCATCAGAGCTGAACATTCCCATCAATTCCCAGCAGAACGATCACTGGGAGGGATCTTCTCCTTCACTGGTGTGTCGCGTGTAAATCTTAAGTCATTTAGGAAACACGCTGCATGTGTCTGCGCTGTGCTTTAGGGCTGAATTATTTTACTACTTTCTGTTCTAAAGCATGACGAATTATACACGCTGCCACTGCTCATCACGCGTTTTCTAACCGCTTAATACATGCAGATTTCGCTAACATTTTTCATTACAATTTTAGTAAAGGGAAACATCTGTTTCCCTCCGCCTTCGAAAGTACGTTGCATCTTCCAAGCTGCCACATGCCTTTGAAATTCCATGTTTAATCAACGCCATCCCAGCACTCAGATAAGCAGCCTTGCACCACCACCCCCGCCCCCACGATATCACCATGCATGGTTAAATGTTTCCAGTTTTCTACAGAAAAAGTGGCGTTGAAAAATCCACACCAAACCCAAGGATTTTCTTGCTAAAATAACGAAATAAATAGCACGAACTCTGGAATACAAAATTTATTTCAGGCTTATAAAAGTCTTCAACATCGCAAATTCTGTCACAAAACACAATCTGTACACAGATATTTTCATTAAGGTTTAGAATAACGATTATTACTGGCAGATCTCCCCAGATATGTAATTTAAGCTCAGAAGCATCAAGCGATCACGCACGGCTTCTTACCATGTTCTTCAAAACGCATCAGTTCCCACGTGTACCTTGCAGACCGACGGCTTTTAAATAGTCAAAACGCATTAGTGCAACCTCACCAGGACGAAAGGTTCAGAAATGGAACTACCAACCAGAACTATTAAACCATCAGCTTGCTCACCGACCAACAGATTGTCGGCTCCTCGCGTCGCGGTGCCCGGGCGCCTATTGCCTGCAAGTGTCATGAAAAGCTTCGAGCGTTCGGAAATCCCTCCAGGTGGGCGGCAAACCGTCCTGCAGAAACTTCCCGCAGCGCTGGCACGGAGCCTGGAACAGTTTTATGTAACTTCGTAACCAGGTCTAGAGCGAAAAGGGAGAGAAATTCAGAGAAGTGGATGGGGACGTTCCCCTTTGTCATCATTCTTGTCAAGCAGCGGTAGCAAGGACAGAGGATGTACTTTGGCGAGGGCCCAGGGGGTGATTTTATAAACAGAAACATGCGGAAGATTACAAGGTCACTGTATAGCTGAATTCCCACTTTATTAATCATCTTGTGCTTTTTTAGTCACTTAAGCTAGTTCGTTAATAGAGATCCACGCACTCCGAGCAGAGGTATTCACAGCTGAAAAACCACAATGGACGGCAAGTACTGTAAGGCTTCTCATATTTTTACTGGAATATAATTGTTCTTGATGGGTACCTTCTTCAGCCAAATATTGGTTTGTCTCTTCCTATGACCATCTATCACACCCCGGCTGCAATCACTCTGCAACGGTCTGAACTCGTCAGCGCTGAAGATATAAGGACTTTCACAGCAAGCTAACGAACTTCCTCTCTAATGCGATTTCAAGATCAATACTCATTGGTCATAAAAATACCGTGCCATTTAAAATCTGATTATGCTGATAAATATTATATACATAAAGGGCTAGTACTGAGCAACACAGAGCAAGTTCGGGTGTTCCTGGGGAAAGTTCCTGCCTCTAAAGTGGATTGTTCCCATCGTCACACAAAGCAACGAGCACCATGTAACAACCCCCAACTCCAGAAGATGCACAACTAAAACCCACCAAGACCAGCAGACTTATACTGTGAAGGATGCACATGAATCTTGTCATTTAAAGTCCTATCGAATCACATCGATAAGAGAAAATTGTTCTCTGAAGAAGAGGTCAGCTGAGTTTATTGAAACAAATCCTTCCATCTTCATCAGAGCCTTCTCTATAGCAACCGAACCTTCGGCCGTCAATAACTCTCCTCCAAAAGAACTAGATCTTCCCTGGGTTTAGCAGTAAATATGGGGACAAGGGCAACAAAACACTACAAGTAAATTGCTGTTATTTACTTCAGCTTGGATGGGCTTTGCTCGCACTACAGAGAAATCGAATTTTCTGAACCATAACATGAGAATAGGTAAATGAAGTTAAATTGTGCACTCGAGACATCTGTAGAAAGAAAAAAAAAAAAAGGCATTCTTCACTCCCATCAGAAAATTAGGGGTTCATGACATCCTGTCATGGTGATTGCACAACTGACATGTGAAAAGACCAACATATTGATGCTCCTGGTGTACATCTGGCTTCGCTTTCTTAAGAGTTTTAGTAGCGTTTTATCAAATCAATAAGGCAGGTCCACGGCTTAAACAAACGTGTTACCCATTCTATTAAACGTTAATTTTCAGAAACATGTTGGAACATGGATTTGACCAGTAATAGTTGCTTTCACCTTTCAAAACCTATTATCATAAGATGCACTCCCAGAGAAGAGACCTTTGCAAAGCTCTCATCTTAGTGGCCTTTTTATTAAATAAACAAACCAGCACAGCAGGTAAAGGAGCCTGACTGGTCTGAAATTACAGAGTGGAAATGGCAGAGACAAAATAACCAATGCTACCATACACACCTAAAGATTGCGAATGGCAAAACTAGGTGTTTGTTTCTGTAAGTCTCAGTGACATTGCTCCAGGTGAAAGGGTAATGTAGTGGAAGTAAATGAAGGAAAAAGCAGAGAAAACCTCCCCCTGAAGCCTCCTTTGGGAGACTGCAGCAGAGAGAACAGCAAGAGCCTCCACCGCCAAAATTCAGCTTGGTAGAAGGAATTCTGAATCATAACCCCTTGCTTTCAGCCTCTGATTAACCAGGCTGCCTGTATGCAAGTTTATTTCAAAAATAAAATCCTAAGTACAAGCAGAATTAAAGGTGATCAACTTAAATCTGCATACCTAGGTTCAGCAGTATTTGACTTGTTGTAAGCAATAAAACAGCGGAATACTTCAGCAAGCTTTTCCTTGATTCTCAAAAGAAGCTGCTGGAGCGCGGGTGAGTCCGTGCAGTTCCTCAGGAACAAAGTCTGGGCTGGAAGTGGCTACAGCAAAACGGGCTCGTCCCGAACATGTTCCTCCCTCTCATCACTCTCCAGATAACACACATCGCTTCCCATGCTGGACAGGTTGGAACACACTAACTGGGAATCTCCTCTTACTGGGGACCTTCCAGCAGAGCACTTTCCACATCCAGACCTCAGCTCCTTGCACTGTATGAATGGTGTGAAAGGGCTGGACCAGAGCAAAGAGTTTGGATGAGAGGGTTTTTCCTCCTGTCTTCAGAGATGACCCAGAGCAGCTTTGCAAACAGGACTCATCAGGCAAATATCGAGACCTGTGACAGAAGAACCGTACCCAGCTCAGTCCTCCAACATCAATTATCCCAGGGTAATGAGAACGAGCTCTTCATCCTTGTCCAGGTACGAGACACAAGGAATTACTGTAATCCTCTACTGTGCAGCTTATTTAAACAGGTGGAAGCATGCTGAAGTCTATCTGGAAATCTGTATTATCCAAGACACTTACCATGAAAGATCTGACCACCACATCTGGCATTTGAGGCAGCTGGTAGTGCAACAGAGCCGTGGTCGCATGATCCGTCACCTGGACCAGACAAAAGGAAAATACACCCTTAGAGATGGCGTGTGCCAGACAAACCAGCGTTAATGTGCAGGGAAGCAGTGTGAATTCCATGGGGATGTAGCAAATCGAGGATTACATGACTGTGAAGACATTCTCTAAGTAATTCGGGGTAGCTTTGGCCAGTGAGCTTCCATTCCCTCTGTCGAGTTCACTCAAGAATCAGCTGAAGAAATCAGGATAACTAAATTTGTGTGCACACAGTAAAATCAAGCACACCTCTGGAATTTCAAAAAATATGATAAAACCTAATAGTGCTCAACAAAAGAAAAAACACTGTCAATAACCTAGCTAAATTAAATAGATCTGGTGGACTAACTTATAAGAATAGAGGCTAAGAATTCCAAAAAACCTAAAGCTTTGGGGTTGGTGTGGTTTACTGGAAAAACAAAGACCCAAACAACCCTCCCAAACCACAAAACAACCACACACACAAAAACCAAACATGCAAACCAAAAAATCAAAACCCTCACCTAAAACAGGATAAAACACCCTGACTTGAAAATGCATTTTGACGAAAAACATAAGTACGTTCCTCTCCAGGTTTTAATGGGGAAACTTAAAATAGTCCTAGTTCAGGTTGCTTACATTGAACAAACCGGAATCAAGGTCTCAGTTTCATTTCCTCTGAAACCAGGAATCAATTCACATGATTATGGTTTGTAAATACCCGCATTAGTAAAAGATTTCTGATAGAAAGCTTTTTAATTTCCCAGACGGAGCCATAACAAGATCTTACATCTGGGAATTAAAGCTAGACACAATACATATAAAAAGAGTATTTATAATAGCAAGAGTAATTAAAGAAAAATCTGGAAAACTAACCAATGGTTTAATAGATTTTTATTTTTAAAAAATCACTACTATTTTACAATTACTCTGGAAAGGAGCAGTTTCTGAACTGCTACGATACAATTCACTATTCACTAACAGTGCGCAGCCTGTCGGCTTCCTCAATTATCAGCACAGTCAACAGCTTGCTCTGCTCTGAAGTTCTAGGTTTAATGTAGAAATTGTTGGCAAAAATCTTTGGGCTGGACTATTAAAGAGCTCAGACAACACAACTACGAGAGCTCTTTCACTTTTTGTAACCTGTAAATCTATTAATGCTCCTCATCAATAACATCAAAGCATTCAACAAGATACATGATTGCTTAGTTAGTGATTACATTGCATTTTCTAATTGCAGCACAGAGAAGTAATGCCCTTCTATGTATTTCCCAGGGCTTGTCTATACGCTATGGTAAATTTTGAGCAAGATAAAGTGTGAACTGAAATCACAATTGCTATTCCCAGCTAACTCCACTCGTTCCCGATTTGTATTTAGTCTAATTCAGCAACGTGAGTTGTGCTGAAACGCTCCAACTTTTGCTGGAGAAAGAGGCTCGTGCTCGAAGCCATTCAGGGAGGTGAATCTGTAGATGTATTCCTGAATAAATGCGTGTATAGACTCTAATTCACACCACGCAAACCTCCTCCGCAGAACTCTACATCAAATCCGTCTGTCCTGCACCGGAGCCGGTTTGAAGTTATTTTACAACGCTCCCCACGGTTGGTACACGCGCCCGACTCCGACAGCAGCGCCGTTCAGCGCCAGCGCGAGATCCTAAAGTTGGGCACAGAAGACTTTCGGGACCATGTGCATTCTGGCGAGTTCGCAACAATATTCACAAGATGGACCTCAGCCCGCTTAAGCCATTTATTTTTAAAATAAATCAGAAATAATGTGATTAACAGCGCATTAATACCACTGCATAACTCAAAACAGGCATTTCATTTAAATACATCTCATGTAGCTTTTAGGAACGACTGTAATCCAAGCCCTAGCAGCTATGTGAATTATTTTCTTTCGCGATGGTGCTTTTATAGGGTAGTACCAGACATGTCAAAGAATAGAAAGTTCTGAAGATATTTATGAGCAGCCGCTCTCCTTCTGCTGTATTTCTACTTCTAACAAACTGTATTTCTTTTTTTCCCAAACAACAAAGTTGTTTTCTCTTGGCACTGAAGAAAGTTGCTTAGAAAAAGACTGCTATTAACAAATTTAAATTGACTGGCCACTTTGGCAAAGTTGCACATATGTTGTTCCTATTGTAATGTAAAGCTAATGAGATGCCATGGGGAGATAAAAGCCATCCCAGCATTGCTAGAACACTAATAATGTTTTCTGAGCAAAAAGGAGGTGATATCTACCATAAAAAAAGGGCTGCTAAAGTGCTTCTAAAAAAAGATCAAAGTGGGTGTCAAATCTGAGGAAGAGTAGGGGAATGACCCCCCCAAAACCAGCAAACAACACGATGTCAAACAGAAAAGAGCTGGGCAAATGATGAACTGGCCGGTCCATGGGAGAGGGGGAAGGATTAAACTCCCCAGGATAACACAGATGATGAGAGAAAGCGCAAACTGTCCAAGATTAAAAGAGGAAAAAGGAAAAGAAAAATAATCAATCCCCAGCTTCACTAATGGCAATACGATTTCACAGCAAAGCAAAGCAAAACAAACTGCAGATGTGCCAGCTCGCTTAAAGGACACGCTTTTTCTTCCAGCCAAGCTGGAATCACAAACTAATTTATTCTGGGTTTAGGACGACATGTTGTACATTTCAGGGCTTTATTTTATTAACTTCACTTTTATTGCTCTACCTTAGGTACCGCTGTCTAAGTTACTGGGCCCTTTCTAATGTCTCTCCCTGTTTTCATTTGGGAACACACTCAGAAGAGCACACATTGATCAGGATAGCTGCTGCTCTGGACCCTGAAATAGATTTTCAAGTGATCTTGCAGAAAAGCTCAATATTTCACAATTCATATACCTAAAAGCACTTGCACTTTTTATCAGAAAAAAAGGCAAGACGAAGCGATCTCCTGAAGCCACAATTTTGCTAAATAAAACAGCTCCTGTATAACTGAACATGTTCCTGCTTTGAGACAGAGCAAAAGGGACTTGAGTTACATGAGAAGAAAAAATCTGGCATAAGAAACAGTCTTGGTCTTCTCCTTTAAACAAACCTCAGCTGTCTTGGGCTGTGTGAAATGATGCTGCTGTCGCAAGGTACGGTCTCATTGCAAACTGAACAAGAAAACTTCCCTTCTTGCTAACCGTTAATTATATTGCCTGATTATTTTTTTTTTCTCCTTTTCACATCCGAATTCAAGTTGCCTATAACCACGTACTTGTTAAACACAACTCTGCTCCCTTGTCTAGGGCACCGTATGTATCAGGAATACAAATCAGACTGATACTGGATCCAACCTTATCTTCATTTGCACAAAGTTGCAGGGAAACCCTACGTCCTTGTCACTCTTGGCGAACGCCAAGGACCCAGAAAGAAGGGGATTTTCTGGGTGCTGGTTCCACTGCAAGAAAATCCCCAAGACCCAGCGATGAGCAGAACTCCAAATCCCTGTTATTTGACTCACCCGAACCAACACCAGCCATTCCCACAGCATTCCCTTACCCGCTCCATAGTGCTGCTCTGCTGAAACGTGCTTCCCAAAGGTGACGCATCCAAAAACCAGCACCTGTCAGCCATACAGCATTCCCAGGGCTGAAAATTCATTCCAAAAACGCATTCTACAGTTGACAGGGTGAGAAAGCTGAACACGTGCTTCCTCTAACTGGAATAAAAGGCACAAAAGCAAGGACCTATGGTCCAGCTTTGCTCCACCACAGCCGAGGTATGTTCCACAGATATATGAAGCTATACCTGGCATAAAAACTAAAACAGAAAAAATATGAACATCACAGGACTAAACTACAGAAGCTGTCTCTCTCTTCTAGCATTTTATCTCACTGACAGTAAATATGCTTTCCAAAAGTCAGTGCAAAACTTCCTTTAAGTGTCATAACTTTCCTGCCACTTACTTATTGGTTTATTCCCTCAAGTACAGCACTGACAACTCCATCTCATATAAAGGGATTCTCTAAATCCCCGGAAAGTTTTTTAATTTTTTTTTTTAAACCCTACTAAGTTCACGGCCTTAACAGTAGCCTGTAGCAATGAGTTCTGGAGGGTGATGATGGCACTAAGAAAGAAAAAAAAATGGAAGTTATAAGTTATTTTATTAGCGTTTAGACCTTTTACAGGAAAACCGCACAAGCGCCTTTGTTCGTTTCCAAGGATTCCCATTATTCAATCTTCTCTCCAGGAACACATCTGAGTCTCTCCGGAGCGAACCCGGTGCACGGAACGCGGTGCCCGAGAGGCGCTCGGAAGGATGATGGATGGCGCCTCCGCCAACGGGCGCTGATGAACAACACACAAATCCTTCACACACCTTTCCCCGCTCCCAGTTCAGCAAAGCACTACCGGACTTTTCTGAAGCGCAGGATTTATCAGTTGTCTTGAGAGCTCACAGAGCGTTTAAGTTTTTATTTCGCTTGTTCTGCTCATCTGGACTGGGTCATGGAGGTTTTGTTTCACCTGAGCAGGTCTTTGAACAGAGCCAAGTACTGATCATGCAAAGGAGGGATCGCACAGGTGACCCTGGGACAGTCCATCTCCTCTCCTTGAGCAGACATCACCAATAGCCCAAGATTTGCCTCATGCATGCATTCATCCCGCGTGTCATTTTATTCTGAGATTATTGACAAGAATACATCTTCATACATTACAATACTTATGCGCCCTTGTGGTGGTGAAACTCGTGCTCCGAGGTCCCTCACGGTGGGATCACGCAGCTCACAAACAGCTGCACGGGCACAAATAGCTTCCCAAATTTAAGTTAAAATGTGCCTTGGGATGAAGCGTGTCAAGGCAAAACAAACCCAGTTTGTGGCATGCTAAAACTGATAGACTGTTTGGGTAAAATTAAGAACAGCACTCCAAGATTAGAATGAAATACATGGGTTTAACACCTATGCATATGTGTCAAACAGTCAAACTGACCATATTACACAGCTGAAACAGCCACGCTGCTCTTAACTGAGGAGCTTGATAAATTAAACAGTTAATGTTCGACACCATCTCCCATTTTGATCCATTCAGTGCGGTTTCACTATTCTACGTATTTGCCTGTTTTTTGAATGTAAAGTTACGAATATCGCACCATTCTCTACAATATATATTTTTTTAATCCTCTGCACAATGACCGGGAATTACGCAGCCAAGATTTAAGTCCCCAAATATTTCCTAATTTCCCGTTTCGTTCCTCCTCTTGCACTAGTGGATCAAGACATGCAAGGTGTTAAAATAAGGAGGTTTAAGACCAAAACAGTTGCCGCTCCTGCCGAGTTTAAATGTCAGACCAACGTGGAAGCCTGAAAAACCTTTTCTTTGCTCCTTGTGCTTTTGCCCTTTCAGCCTTCCCTCTCTTATTTCCCAGCTCCATTCTCTGAATCTAACCCTGCTGGTGGATTCAATGCCGATAAAGCTCATTCACCCCAGGACCAGATTCAAGGAGTCTCCAGGGAACTCAGAAAATGACCGTACACTTTATCAGTAATGGGCCCTCCGGGAGCCGTCCCCCGTCAAATTATACACACTCGGGTATCCTGCTTAATAAGAAGGGGAGAGAAAAGGCTTGCTGACACAGCCGACGTTTGCAAACAAAAAGTCAGGACAAATTTAGCTTTGTTTGACAGGGTTGGTTTGAAGATCAGAGGTCTCTGGTCCTTAACCTGGACAGTCGCGCCAAGCCCTGTGAGGTTTGACAGGCCCGCGGCCGCCCCAGCAGGTACCTCGTCAGCTCCAGGTGGTGTTATTTATCATTGAAGACACAGTTTGAGAACTCGGTCCGGGTTTTAAAGAGAATCGGCCCTGCCCTTCAGAGGGGTGATGGGTTTTACCACGGAGCCGAAAGGGCTCCAGCCTCCTCGGTGGGAGCAGATCCTCGGCCGTGTTTTTCCATGAGGAACGTGTTCCAGGAACATCCAGATGTGCTCTGACACATTTACTGATGATTTTTTAATGGCACGAAAACATTTGTTCTGAAGATGTGCAGCACAGATCCTATACTAGTCACAGAGTGTAATAGTTTCCCTAACGCTGTTTTATCTATTTATCTTGCTACTGCTACATCGCTGTTCCTGGGTATTACAAATGGCTACAAGTGCAGCTTCAGAGAATAAAGAGAAAATCAAACCAAGCACAGCACCACAGAGAAAAAACTTATGCTGAACCACAGCATTTTCTATCATCTGTTTGAAAACTTGACTCAGGTGCTAGCCTGAACTTCTTTAACTATCAGGTCAATAGTACAGAATCTATCGATTACAAAGCACCATCACCTTGCATTTCTATCACATTTTTCATGCAAGAATCTGAGAGCACTGTGCAACCCATTCGGCAACAGCTCCTGTGAAGTCAGCAAGTATTATCCCAGCCTAAGGGATGTGGAAAACCCATCCAAAGAGAGGTTGAGATGCCCAAGGTAACAAAGTGACAGGGCTGGGAACAAAATGTATAGAACTACTATAAAAAATGCAGACAGCTGGTTACAGGGAACCCTTCCTCCTGCAGTCCTTTCCTTCTGGTTTTGTTTGGTAAATATTAATGCATTTGGTATTATTTACAGAGAGGGAACTGGAGAACAGGAACTTAAAATTCAGGTTGCATGACGTTATTTTAGAAAATTAGGAAGACAATAAAGATTCTTATTTATCCACACAGGCAGCAGTAAGGGGGTTATTTCATGTTTTCTCACTGTTTCACTTTTGGTCCAAAGGCCATGACCTAGACCTGAAATTTAAATATTTATGTTCCCTGAGTCCTTAACTTGGACTTCTAAACAAACTGCACATTTACTCTGTTATCTTGCATACAGAAAAATAAAATTTTATCATCAAAACCTCACGATTTATTATCATTTAGCACTAATTACGGCAATCTGACTTAACCCTTCTAAATTATTCCAAACCAAAACACCCAGGAAGACCATGATATGCCCAAATGAACTAAGAACCAAACGCACACATGGGGGAATTCAGACGATGCACTTACAGAACCTTGAATTTATTCCATTGCAAAAAAAATCTTTAAAGCACGCTGATAAACAAGTTAAGACACACACTGTTTTACTTCCCGCTGGTTTACCCTACTTGACACTAAATATTTTCGAAGAGCAAGAAAAAAAGAGCAAGAATATTTAATCCACTAATCTCGGGGGTAAAGAATGAAATGCAGCAAAATTTTGCGTTAATGCCGGGCAGAGGGGAGCACAAGCACCCTCCCCAAAAGCTGTCCTTTGATCTCCAGCAGGTTAATAGCACAGGTCAAACGTCCTCCCTCCTGAGTGCATCTCAAACCTCGGAAGGACGATGCTCAAATACAGCCGATACGCCCCACTTTTGACCCCTGCTTTCGTGCCCTTTGGAGTCCGTGACCCCCATTTGTTACACGAAGTACAAAAGCAGATGAAAGGAACCCCGGAGCACTGGCTGGAGACTCAGGCTCCTTGAACTGCAGCTGGAAGGTAAGGAAAGAGGAATTTAAACCCAGATCAATCTGAACTTACAGCATTTTGACAAGAAGCCTTCAAAGAAAAAATCTTCTCTTCCCTACCTGAAAGTAGCGAGATATAGATCTTTCCAAAATACACTTTAACCTTCTCAGTAGTTTTATACTCATTGCTCGCATTCTCTCACCGGTCTTTTCTCACATTCTGGAACGGCACTCACTTCAGTTAAGTTATTCGCTTACACCATCACGGGAACAGAAGCAGGCAAAATATCATCATGGAAAACTTTTCCAAATTCAGTTTGGAAAGTGAGTTCAAGTGATGTATTAAACTCAAACCCCCAGGAAAGAGAGGAGAAACTAAAAACAATGAAAACACCAAAACAAAATCCAAATGAACCTGAAACAGTCCTTCATCCCCTGAAGGATTTAAGCCAGAGTACTTGAAGATTCCTCATGAAATTTTAAGGTATAAATTCCAATATTCTAAGCCATGGACTGGAACTGTGATGGGAAATAAAACCAAATTAAATAACGGAGGTGATTGCCTTTGCTATTCCTAGTTTTCCATTACTACAGATTATTGTTTGTTATTTGCAAGTTGTGATGACAAAGGAATAAAATCTGAATTATTTTACATAAGGGCCCAGATATTTAAAATAATTTCCACGTATCTACTATACACATTATGTAGAGAGAAATGACATGGGACTCACCTTCTGAAAAACTTGATAGTTGGATTTGGACCATATGTCAAGCTACAGTAGGAAAAAAAAAGTTATATATTACTACACGTGATTATTGAGAAAAAGAAGTTAAGCAGTTGTTCGAATTAAAAAAGCAGGCAAACAGATCTATGGAGACTTATTTCTCAGCTCGCTATTTTGAACCATTGCCTCTACCTATTGCAATCGAAGAACAGGAATTAATGACCTACGATTTCCTTTGCATTGCAATGAAGGATGAACACAGTTAATCACAGTTGCAGTAAAAAAAATTATATATACAGGACCTGTTGAATTAACACATTCTCTTTTAAAAAAAGCAAAATCTCCATTTGTATGGGGTTGTGGCTGATCTATGCAAATATTCATCAGCTCATTCTGTTTCTAAAACGAGGGCATTTTTACTAAGTTTATGCTTGTCTTGTGTCTGAATAAGTGATTCAGTTACAAACGACACAAAGAACGTTTAGCTGAATTAAGCCAAAGCAGTGGTCTACTGGGGCTAAATAAAGCATCCCTTAGGAAACTGCATTTACATTCGAAGACAAAAATCCCACTAAAAGAGATTTAAGGTTGCAGATAACTGCACAAATCCATGACACATATGTGTGCTCAACTATAGATAAACTAGAACAACAAAACTGAAATAAGTTTTATTAACCCCAGAAACCAGAAGGTAAAGGACACGTTAAACAATTTCAACTGACATGCTAAGCCCAGCCCTGTGGAATATCTTGTACTCTGTCAAGGAAAAGCAGCAGCAAAAACCGAGGAATTTCCATCAGTCCCAGACTTGCAAATCACTTTTTTTCTACAGATCCCACTGTACTCAACAATTCCATATGCACAAAACTTCTAAAAGGCACAAAAATTAGAGTCTGAAATGAAGGAAATCATACGAAGTGAGTTAAACACATTGGAAGGGGGTGAGAGACGACGGGGAGAAGGATCCTGAAACGAACTAATTAATTCACGTTGCTAAAAAGGTTCAGAATGCACAAAGTTCCCATCTTTTAGAGTAACACTGGGAAGCGGCCCACTTCTAAATACTGGCAAAGAAGAGACACTTGAGTCCCCAAACCTCAGTCTGGACAGGAGGTGATGTTAAAGACTTTAAAAACCAGTTCAGGACAGATTTTTCCTGGCTCAGTACCACTGACCTTGCCGTGAGATGAAAGGCAGCTGATGTCTCGATGCCTTTTCCAGGTTGGACTAAGACAGAAACGCCCTGAGGCACCAATCTCCAAACCTTTCTACATTTACTGGCTCTCAGGGTGGGATCAAGAACCTGTGTGAACACCAACACCACTCAGACTCCAGAGTCCACGAGCGGCATTTCGGCCTGGACTGGGGCCTGAGCTTGATTTAATAACAGACCTGAGCCTGTTGGGAAGGAAGCACCGCATTTCCATTTAGAAAAGCCTACATTTGACTATAAAAAATTAATGCATATTTTTTAAAAAATGTTTTCATGTAATTTAAGGCTTTCTTTGGCTGCAGACGGAGTTGCTATAATTGGAATGTATATATGGTTTTGCTAATCTCTAGTGATCAAACCAAGTATGTGATTCTCTCTAGTTAGACTCAAGATCTAAAAAAAAAAAAATATTAAAAAGTCCACTTCAGATGCTGCATTAAGATGAGTCCAACAGGTTCTGAATGTTCATTAGCTGGCATGAAGACTGAAAAGCTGAAAAAGTAATGAATGTCTGTCTTACAGACATGCTGTTATCCAAGTTAAAAAAAAAAAGAAAGAAAAAGCTACCAAAGCCCCCAAGCCACATGCATACACCCGAAATGAATGCCCACCTTTCCCCCTGAAACTGAGGATTAAGGCAGAGGCAGATTAAAGAATGCATCGTTATAGGTCTATTATTCTTCAACTTTTCACTTTCAATCAAGACACACATTTGTAACTAAAAAAACTGCTGAAAGCACAATTTCAGGGCATCCTCTGCATGTGAATTAAACTGGGGCTTTTTTTCCCAGTGCCCCACTCTCCCCACCCACCCCCGGCACAAGTAACAAGAGGCCATTTTCTGAAGGTCGTCTGAACGATTTCAAAGGCGATAACAAATCAGAATGTTCCCTGCATCTAATATCAAACAGGTCCGGTGCCAACACTTATTAGAGAAATCGGATTCAACCCCCCCTTCACCCAAACACACACACATCCAGCTTTGAAGTGGAAAGAATGCAGGGATCAGAAATTACCCGAGAGACAGCTCTGCCTGTCTTTGAAGCTTTCCTTTGATACTACTATTTCTTTTCCTCTCTTACGCTAGGAGGCTAAAAGCTGCCTTTTCTTATTGATATGGGGTAATTAATGAAGCTATAGAATTAACATAACTCAAGTTCCTTAACGTGATAATTCAACAGAGACACTTATGTTTCTTTACTTAAGTCTAACGGATGCAAAAGTAAGAATTTGGTTAGGCAGTGGTGTTAAGTACCCACTCCAAATATGCCCAGTCAAGGTGGTTCTTGGTCTCTGCATCCAAAGAAAAGTGTGGTATTACTCTGCCAAAAAAATCCCAATCCATTTTTATATTGATTGCCAGACTAGGGCTACTAATGGCTCAGCTGCCAACAAGGCTGCCCTGGAAGGGTCAGCTGCGTAGCTTCATTTATTCAGGCATCAGGACAACACTAGTAATTAATTACTACCCATGGTTAAATTCCAGTGCACAATGAGTGTGTCCGAGTTCGAAATTAAGGGTGGCACGGTGCCATCACTAAAACCACGGGGCTAATTAAACCAGAGCAGTAAGTGGTGGAGGTAACGGGTTTGTATGGTAAGCAAGAGAGACCACCAAGCAATCAGCGTCCGGAACCCACGACACGACTCAGCCTGCCAGATCTCACCCGTTTTCACCTCACGTCACCAAAAATGCCTAAGTTATGTAGCTGGCAACCTGGCGATGACATATTCTGCAGGATTTGTGAATAATTGACAAGTACTTGAAGCACTTAAGAAATGAAATTCTTCTTTGTCTGTGTAAGCAAAGCGTGAAAATAAACCCCCGGAATGTAGTATCCTATTTTAATCAGCGCAAGCTTAAGACTTCTATTTTTTCACCTTAATTATGAAAGTATTTAAAGCTGTAAGAAGGAGTACGCAATTTAACTAGACTTCAGCACAGCAGGAACCACGTGAAGCTTTCACATGAACTGCTAGGATGCCACCATGCACCATTCCACAACTGGGAGAAACATCCATATTTGTTTTATTTCTATACTCGCCTGACTAAGGGACCAGAGGACCATCAACGCTTCTGCTGTTTGCACTTATCTCTTCTGTTTTTTTTTCCCCAGTAATGTGAAATTTGCTAAACCAGTTGTACTTTCAGAGATGACGACTTCCCTGCTCTGCAAATCGTTGGCCTCTTCCATGCACAGTCCATTTTTCACTTATGATCCGTGTGATCATTCAGTCTCCTGATGATGGCCATTTCTTCTTTTGTTGAATAGATTTTCTTGCCCCAAATCTTGTTCTTCCTGGAGAAAGCCCCTCACCAAATCTCACTTTTGTTACTGAAAGGACCTCCCGCTCTGTGCAGGTCAGAGAATTACCCAACAGACCCTCATTCTGCTATTTCAGTGTAAAGAAGCACAACAATTTATCCAGTGTCCCTTCTTCAACATGGCTTACAGAAAAGACAGGAGCTTCAAAATCGTCGTATTGTATGGTATCACCTAGTTAATCTTATCGCTGCTGTTTGCAGATATTAAATGCATCCTAGGAATACATAAACTAACCTCCAAATCAGCAATGACTGTGCAAACTGCTCACTGGAAAAAAGACCATCTCCTACTGTGATCCTGAGTGTTCTCCCTGTTTTTGTTATTTAATAAAGATGATACATACTGATCTTCTCTTTTTTCGTACTCTCCTGTATCTCTTCAGTGCTTTTTTTCCCCCTATTGGGCTATAAACTGAGAAGCCAGAACAGTTTGGTGAAACCTCACTGGAGTACTTTCCCAAAAGCATCTGTTGTGACAGCGAAGGAATTGGAATGGACTATGTTTGCAACTGACTGTAATCGCTCATTCCCAGCAGGCACAATAAGTAAAGCAAATCGTTGCAAGAGCACAATCTTATTCTTATTCTTCAATTACCAGTGTAGTTAATTAGTGAAAAAGAGGGAGCTCACTGTTTGTCAATATGTGCTCCAGTTGGCAAAACTAGCAAGCTACGCATTTATCCAATCTTCCAAGCCAAATTTACTCATGATTTAAGTGGCCGCAACTCCAGTTCTACTTCAGTTAAATGAAATGTTCCAGCTTACACCTAAAACAGAGACTCTCAGGTTTGCGAAAGCCCTGGGATGGCCCAATGGAACAGCAAACTGTCACAGAAAGGTCACAGGTTCGTGCAGGCTCATGGGAGCAGTCACAGAGCCGAGCTTCGGACACAGAAAGCTAAACTGGTAGAAAACAGACTCCCCTGCAGACTGGCTTAAAGCAAGAAAATAAGCCAGGTATTAGCACGGATGCTTTGGAGAAGCTGGAGCGCTCCGCAGAGACAGCAGACACAGGTTAGTGGCCTGTGCCCAAAGCCGGCCTTGGTGGGACCCACCGTCCCCTCACGAACGATGATGGAGAAACAGCGTACGGCTCGAGAGTGAAGCTGGAGCTAAAGACCAGCCCAGCGCCAGGTGCCGAGTTTCAGAAAGGAACTCTTGCACTTAGCTTTTCCGCATATATAGCACTTTTTTATTTCAAGGGACCTTCAAGGGAAACTGGATTCACCAGAGAACACGAGGACACCCAAATGAAGGGTGACACGGGAATCCATCAAGCACTGTCAGTGCTCCTCAGACAGACGATCATTTCACTTCCGAGCAGAATTTGGGGTGAACAGGGGCTGGTGCTCTAAGTCTGTATTTATATGCTAATATACAGGGATATGGTGTAGCTGCTTCTGCGTATTTGAATAATGCAAATCAAAACCAGGCAATTTTTGTTTTACTGCTTCTTAGGCCAATCCCCTGCCCTCGGAGCAAGAATCTCTCTCTGGGAATAGAGCTGCAGTGTTTCCTTCAGCAGATCAGCTCCCGGCCTTTTCCAGGGAACGAAGGTTCAGGCTCAGAGCCGCCGAACCCCGGGTCAGCACACAACGTGCTACACCACAGTTATCACTTCAGAAAAGAAAAAGCCTCACCTCATTATAACATGGCCTATGGGTGCTAAGTGCTCATCTTGATATAATGAACTTTTTATTTTAATAGGCTTCGTAATCAGAAGAGAAAGCTCCAGAGAGAAAACGTGAAACATGGAGATATTTATGTGGAACATGGAGGTGTTTAGTACTGTTACTGGCAAAGGTGGATGTCTCGGAAAGAGACCGTTCCACCCCGAAAAGAGAAACAAGCTGAGCTGGAGGCCGTCAGGTCCCATTAACATCTTCCGATGCGCTAAAGAGCCATAGGGAGTGTGTGCGGTCAGACGGAACTGGAGGGTTCAAGCAGGGTGAATTGTTCATAAAACAAATCACTTGTGGAAACAGGTAACACTTGCTTTAACAGCTGCTGCTCTGCGCTATTACTGACAGGCAAATTCTTGAAGACAACCCACCAATGATCCTCACGGTTCCGTTTATCAAGTTGAGCACAAAACTGGCCCACGATTTCCCAATGGCTCTTGGAAAAGAGAAATCTGAACCTTGGGCTATTGATGTGCTGGTACACTGAAAAAATGTTTTCTCAGTAGACATTATTAATGAGGCAACCGGGGTCTAAGGTGATAAATTAGAAATTCAAGCGAGGGCTTCAGAGCTTAGAAAGAAGTCAGATATTTGGGAAAGAAAAATCCAAGCAAAGCATGATAAATTTAAACCGGAGCATTCTGCAAAACATCCACAGAGTCTTTTGACAGTTTTATGTTTCTAGCATCCTTGTGATGGGATTCCTGTTCTCTGTCATTTAAATACCTGGTAAAAATAAAATTTAATGTGGCTGGATACCAAATAACCTACCTTGCCATCTTCAGTATAGACATTCTCATTGTACCCTTTTACTATTGTCCGGTCAATGAAGAGGCTCCGCATCACCACTATCACTTTTAACACTTTTCCTAAGGTAACCTGTGAAGAACAAGAGAAGGACAAAAATGAGCTGAAGGAGAGTCGGTGGTGTCTGAATTCACAAGACCATCAAGTTAATGGCTTAAGCTGACGCAATTTCAGTTTTCAATATTTTATAGATAGACCAAAATAAAAGATCTAAAAGCACTGTGCGTGTTATGAGAGAGAGACTATAAAGTGCAGAACAAACAAACATTCATTTGCAACTGAAAATGTAAGAATTCACAGAATTCCCTTGTGTAGGCATGACACCGCCAAGCAACTCTCTCAATTTTATTAACACCACAACTCAATAACGTGTCAAAACCAACGAGCAAATGTGATTATTTTTGATGTAACTGATATTCTCCAATATAAAGTCCACTCAGAGAAAAATAATTTGAAAGACGAAGCGGACTCTTCTAATGGAAGCATTTAAAAGCATGTCATGAGTTCAACGGAAAACATTTTAGGTCCAACAAAAATGTGAAATTATTTAAAAGGAAACTACAGCTAAAGAGTAAAAATGTTACATTTTCAAAGGTTTAATCTTCTTCTGTGAAAGCCGTAAAGTGTAACAAATATAACTAGTATCACGGAAAAAAAAACCCTAGTATCACAGGGTCAGTCAGAGTATAACAATGGAAATAAGCCTAAATTTTATTATGGACAAAAATGCAATAATGAAGGCATTTTAATAGAAAAATCAATTTACATTTCAAAGACGAACTTGCACTTCAATATTGTTGAGATGTGTGTCTAACAAGGATTCTTTGTGTTTTGTTACACAGAGATTATGACAGAGTTTTTCCTCACCCACAAAAGCATAAAACTGAGATAAAAAAAGAAACAATTAGTTCATTTTAATATTTCCCAACCAGCAGCAGCTCGTTTTCCATTGTCTGAGTTCCAACATTTCCTCCCGTATAGACTAATACAGGCTAGAACAATTGTGTTTTTACTGTTAACCTCAGCAGACCTACACCCAAAGAAACCAGTCAATATGCATCTTTATTGATTTGCTACATGTTTTTCCTTTTAAACTCCTGGTAATGACTCCCACCTACCACCTTGTTTCAACACCAGTAACCTCAACCTGATGCTCACTAACCAAGAGACTAATGGGCAAAGCCACTCTGAAGTGCCAAGATGCTTTTTCCCCCATGGAAGATGGAATATCTGGCACAAAGACTCCATCTCGAAGCTGATATGTAATATTTTCTCTCTCCACTGTCTTCACACACTTGGGTGGTTGCTCACTTCTTTGCTCTTCCCTTACATTCTGCATTCATGGTATCTCACATTGCTGCCAGGTAGAAACAAAAATTGGATGAAATCGAACTGAAGCTTGTGTGGGATGTTCCTGAAAATCCTGAGAGTGAACAGCAGAACACAACAAGCTGAAAAATCCCGTGTTTGACACTCCAGCTTCCTTGAATATCCTTATTGCTGGCCTCAAACCTCCCAACAAGATTTACCTACACAAATGCTTTCTAAATGCTTCTGCATTAGCTCATTACCTTTTCCCAGGTCATCTGTTTTCATGCCCTTCCAGTGATTCACTCCACGCTTTCTAAATCGGTCACGGCTTCCCAGACCTCAGCTATCATCCATCGGGCAACACCAAAAGGCCAAATTCTGCGGCCTCCATCCTCCACTTGCTTGAATGTCACAAATAAACGAAAAAATACATTGCGACTTTGGCCAGGATAGTGCTCAGCTGTCTGAATTGGCTCTTCCAGTGCTCCGGTATCGAAATAGAAAACTTTGCTATTTTGTGTCGCTGTTGTTTTGACACGAGATTCCTGTAGATTTTACACTGGCTGGAAGAGAGATCGGGACTTTCAGATGATTCTTGCAGGACTGTATCATTAGTTAAGTCTGACAGAAGCAGAAATTTCGTAAAAAAGCACAGCTCACAGAAATTATAGCTTATCATTTTAACAGCATTGAAAGAATGAAGCGAGTGGTACCAAGAATGAACAACAGCCTGTCACCAGGCTGGAGGATGCTGTAGATCCGGAAGCCAAAAGTATGTTCCACAGCTATTTTCAGGGCAAAGCACGTTCTGTATTGTACACAATAAATGGGATACCCTTTATTTTTTCCTCTAATAATCAAGACTTGTAACTGTTTTCAGGACTTAATGTTTTTGTTCACCTCGACCACTATTTTACAACTCATGTTTTCCAGCAAACCATTTTCTTTCAATGCCTGCTCCACTTAGCTAACTGGAGTCCATGTTCAGAAAAATATCTACGTATGGAACATAATTTACACTTATAGTCATACAACTGTGTCCCTACAGACCACCTGCAGGAAAGTAATAAAAAACTAATGGCTCTGGTAAAAAAGTAATTTGATGGTCCTATTCTGAGCTCCATTGCTCAGGTCTCTCCTTCTGGAGGTCAAGACTCACCCAGATGGTCCCTGTTTAATGGGCACTAAAATGCCTCTGCATTTCCACACATATCAACTGAAAGAAACTTCTTCTATTTTACAGAAAAAGATACTTTTCAATTGTGACAAAAAGGCAACAATTTCCTTTCTAAGCCAACTTCTCCTATTAAATTTCAACTTCTCCTGTCGATATCCTGTTAAGACAGCGCCTGGCTTTTTAATATTTTGCCTGAAGGATATATGCCAACTCGTCCTTGATGTAGAAAATTTTAATTCAAATCAATACATGTACAAGGTCACTTTAAAATTCAATTAATATGAATGAAAAAATATGCCCCACAGTTCTGCGAGCTGAAAATGGAACAGTTGCAAGTTAAATACTTCTGTAGCTTCTGTTTCGGTCTGTGTAATAACAATGTACTTCTAACTGCCTTTTAACTAAAGTATACTAAATTCAGACAGTTAAGTTATTCATAAATCCCCTGCTTCCTAAAATGGCAAGCTCCAGAAGAAGGTAGGACAGGCAGCTGATTGAAATCTGCAATATTATGCAGCTTTTCTGACAAAGATACATAAAATAAAAGTCTTCTTGAAATATCCCAGTTTTAAAAATATTTTGTCTATCACCAAGATAATTCTCCAAGACCATATGACAGGCACCGTGTGCCAAGAAAGGGGGAGGGGGAAATGGAATAATCAGTGAGAATGGTTTAGATAATTTTTTGTAAGCCTGCGAAAAAAGTTCCCTTTTAACATCACTTACGATTGGAAAAGAAATAAGTACCTCCGCAAATAAGTCAGAATGAGGGTTGAAATGAGTTTACTAAATGAAAATTAATTTACCATGCCAGAATTCTGCCTGGAGGAAATAGCCTGAAATTGCCCCCTTTAATTTTGCCTCCTCGCTGAAACTGATACCCAATGAAAAGCCCTTTTATAAACAATTAAAAAAAAAAAAAGCATTAACAAACATTCTTTCTTCCAATTCATTTAAAAGTTTGATATCAGGAAAACGTATGCTGACAACACCAAGCTCCACCACTTTGCAAAAAACCTCCCAAAGCTCCAGATTTCCTCTCAGCATCCCAGGGACTTTGCTGCTGATTGGAGCTGCAGCTGCTCTGCAATGCAGAGCGAAAACAGAGAAAACCTCCATTCCTGTTAATGTGGGTACCTCCCCGCTTGTATAGAAAGCGGCACAAGTTTGTATACGTTGTTTTTCATTCTCCTTAGGAAACAATAAGGCAACGCCGAACCAGAAATGTAAGCAAGCTGTACATATTTCCAGCAAAAGGCCAGACACCTGTTTCTTGCCATATAGGCAGCCATAAGCTTGTCCTCCCACTCGTGTATCTTACGAATCAGTACAATGCATGGAAATCATGTATATATACACTGAAAAATAAGGTTTTGTATTAAAATTAAAGTAAAAAAACCCACCCAGACTTTCAACTAGTTCTTTTTTTTCCAATGGCTCATCTGCTGCTGGTATGAACGCTGCGCTTTCCCTCACATGCTCATTATTCTTTAATGATGCCTATTTGTAAATAGCAAGATAAGAAGCAATTAAGCCATTAGAGTCTAAATAAACAAACATAATAATTAGGTTCTTTACTAGGATTTCTTTTTTTATGTAAGGGCTGGAATTTACCTTTCATTAGTCTAACCTAATTGCAATAGTGCATGAGAAAAAGTCAACATAAATGAAAGACTTTGAATGATTTTGCCATATTAAGGATGAGCTGGTGATCCCCTCTCTCAGTAACACGGCATATTCTCTTAAAAAGGCGAACATACTGGCACAGAATATTGTTCAAGGGTTAAAAACCAGATTTTACCAGTGGCCAGTCACACTTAGGGAAGGGTCACCTCAGTCCAGCACTGCTACAGATGATGGAATGGATTCCGTCTCATTTTCCATTCTAAATTATAGCACACCAGGGATTTTACAGGGACGAAAATGCAGAACACATAATACATCTATGTACAATATTAACACAGGCCTGTGAACCTTTGGGACTGGGCAGCAACCCTGGGGCACAGGAACCCTGCAGAGCGAGCGAAGCCGAGGAAATTGCCCACAGGCCTTCCTCTACTTTTTCTGCTCTTGTTCACTATCCCATCAAGAGACTCTTCCTCACGTTCCTCATCCTCACATCAGACAAGCAGAGAATAATTTACAATTTCCTTGCCACCCCCTGCTCATATACTTTGCTGATTCGAGACATTCTTCCTCCACACATGACCCCAAACGTCAGCTCAATACTTTTAAAATGCTGGTTCTCAATCTAAAGAGACAAACCACGAAGCCACCTCAGTCACAACAGTCCCACTATGAGCTCACAAGTGATTCCTCAAGATCCAGCTCCCACCAGAGATCCCGAAACATCCCAGCGGCTCCATCAAACACCAAAACCCAGCTGGTATCTCCAAGACAGCAAATCTATAAATGAATATTCATCACATGCGCCTAAAATGAGGTGCCTGAGGCACCAAACGTGAGCAGATCCACATCTCTACCGTGAACGTGCCCACCTGTACCCAGTGCCGACTGTGCACCAGTTTCTGAATGAACCACCAGACTGGGATGAGGAATTTACACTGCTAAAGCGCTTTGGAGAAAAGAGATTGATTTGAAAAGATTAGCATTAAATTGCTTCCTACCAAGTATGACACCAATACTAATTTCAAATTAGTTAGCAAATTCCTCCTCCGCGCCCCCAGTTCTTCAGGATCAGGGTCTGTGGAACAAAAACCAGTTTGGTGGCCTTTCTTCATGCGTAAATAATACATTTCAGAATCCATCCTTCCAACAAAAAACAATAATGATTTTATGCAAAACACTGATAAACAAAAATGAGACAGAAGAAAGTATCTAGTTTCAGTGAACAGATGTCTAGCCTATTTGCAATTAATACAGCCCACTTCCATACAATCAGACTGTTCAAAATGCTTGGAACAAGACTTGAAAGTCAAAATGCAAATGTGTCTGACTTTATGGAGAACGAATAAAATTGTAGAAAAACATGTTTCATACTTTTATTAAAAATCTAGGCATCAGTATAAATTTATAAAATTAATTTATCATCAAGAATTCGTAAAATAACTTGAAAAGAAAAAATCATGATTCCTGCCTTGAGCTTTGGTTTGGCAGAAACAACTGAATTTTTCAAACTGGAAGTTAGTTACACATATCATTACGCTTAAGAAACAGCTCAAATTACAGAAAACTATTCAATTATCTGTAAAAATATTTACCCAGTGTTTGTAACTTGTATAGTAGTACTTTTGTACAGCTTTACAAACACTGCGGAGACAATTTTAAAGGCAAAGGAATTCCCAGATGAAGGCAAGAAAATAAGTTTCTACACCTGACTAGGACTGGCTGCCTACGTGACCCATTTGTCAACTGGAAAAATGGGGTTAATGTTCACTAGTTTGTAAAATACTTCCGTTATTCAGGAGTGAATGAATTGTACCCAGGAATTAAGTGTTTCACACTGAAAAAACCATATTTTGAATGTTGATAAGGGAAACAAGGTGTGTGAAACAATTACATAATAATCACACCATCAAGTTATTTAATAGAAAAATAATGTATATCTAAGGAACACAAGTCATCATTCAAAAAACCCAAAAATCTAGGTGTTTTTCATTAATTAAAAACCAGGTAATGTTTTTGTAACATACAAGATGAGGTTTATCTATTTACAATTCCTGGCATCTGACCAACAAAATCTCACAAAAACCTTAAGGAGTCCACAGTTCCCTCTGCTGCTGCTGGAAATTAATTTTGCACAACACTGTCATTAAAGCTGATACAATTCTATGTTTAGCCTTTTTTATGCATAGTGTGATTAAAAGATTAATTGAAAAATCACAAGTGAAGATTGGGATTAAACAGCACCTTGAAATACCACGATAAACTGCTTTTAGAATCAGTTGAGGATTTCACACAGCTCTGAAAGGTTTCAATTATTTATGTGTTTGGTCTATGTAGCATAAATCCAGACTAATGAGGTACAATTGCTGTGTATAAATCTAAAGGATATAAAAAATCCTTATTGTCTGGAGGAAGCAGTAGCCTCAAAGGACTAGGAGGTAGCAACCTTTCAAGACACAGCATTTATGCTCTCAGGAATAGTTTATTTTTCTCTTTGCTTCCAAGTCCGCAGCTTTATGAAAGTCGTACCCTGGTTAGGGAAAACTGAGCTGAACACAAAAGGTTACTCGCCAGAAGATTCAGACCAGGAGGCTGATAATTATTCCTCTTGAAACACTGGATGAACCTTGGACCATCAAAGTCCCACTTCTCCAGCCAAGGACATAAATCGATTTCCATGTACACACGTAATTGTATAGTCTGGGGCTGAAACTTTCTGTATTAGGTCTTTTTTCTTGAAGATGTTTTCTTTGGCAAAGTCTCCAGCTATTCGGAAGGTTTGAAGAATCTCACTCCCTTACCTTTCTTCTCCATCCCCTTCCAATCACTTGTACATTCTTGAAATATGGGTACTGCTTACCAGCGCCTTCGAAGATGAATACCTGTTTATTTCTGGTAAATGGAACGGTTGTATTTAAAGATGTTTCAATATAACACGTAAACCTCTGCATCAAATACCTTCATAAGCAACGGCAGGTATGACATCAACAGTCCAAGGATAAAAATGGTCTATATAGTTAATTAACTCTGGGCAAACAGTATGGTTTCTGAATAAAACAAGCAGTATCTGAACGTAAACCACAAGGCAGCAACTCCAGCTCTAACTTGGGATAAGTTCAGAGTGAGAAATCTCAAGTGCTGAAGAAACCTCCCTCCTTCTGGGGGAGGTGCCCATCCCGCAGCACCTTCCACGGAACGATTTGTGCCTGAAAACAGCAAAAGCTTTTGTAGCAGTTGGGGCCAGATGGAAAGTGCCATATTGGCAACATCAACTGAGACAGATGGGAAAGAGGGAAAACCTGCCTAAAAGAAAAAAATGATACACCCATCACACAGTCACGTACAAAAATACTTTATAAACAATCTTTTTGATCTCTGATCCAAGGGAAATATGCACACGACTGGTTCGGTACAGGGCTGCTGCCTTGTAGCAACAATAACCTCCTTGATTTGGAGAGCAACTGCAACATGGAATTCACTGAGTTACTACTGCTTGTAAAAGGGGTTTCTTTTACACTTACCACTCTTCCAACTTACCTTATTCACAACCAGCCACATCAAGATAATTTACCTAATTTCCTGATTGTTGAAAAGTGTCGTGTATATTCTAACCTCAAAAAGCCATTATTAGTGGAAGGCACTTACTATACGCAAAACATGGAAAGGGTTTCAAAGTAAGGAAGTAAAACCAGACATTTTTCTATAGTGAAATAGTTAAACATGAAGTCAGCTTAAGAAGAAATGCTAAAGCTTCCAAGACTTATAGCTTCTTAAGACTGCACTGATGAATTCAATTCTTTTCTGGATTGTATTGTTCCACTTGGTGAATCCGACGATTGCAGATTAAATGTTTTAACGCCAGCTGTTTATTTTAACCTCGGACTCAGTTAATCTCTTGCAAATTTGGGGTTGTTCAAAGAAAGTTACTAATGGGATGTTAGACGGTTGATTAATTAAAACTAAACATAATCACAGCTACACTTACTATAGTGGAATTAACAGAACCTCTGAAAAATATAGGCAAAAATCTAACCATAATAGTGTTTTACAGGAGCAATCCTAACGTTGACTTATGTTGACTCAACAATTTTATTTTGACAAAACATCTGATTTTCAGACTCATTTTACCATTTACTTGGGAATAAGAAATACACTCACATGCACATTACACCCAAGTCTTTTGTAATAGCCTATGCAAGAAAGGAAAAAATAAGAGGAAGTACCATATGAAATCTGAGCTGGAAAAGACAGGTTTGGTCCCAGTTCTTCACCTGTGTATACAGTATATTTTCTAGTTTTATTTAAAATTTGGCAAAAGATGCAACTTCTGCCTTTCGCCCTCCTAGAGGAGAATCAGCATCCAGCTGCAGACTCCACATCCACCTTGTTGTCTTAGAGTAAAAGCTTTAGAGACTTCTCTCGCTATAAGCACAACAGCTGCCTGTGAAAATTGACGTGAACAATAGGTTCTTGGGGAATGAAATCTTGCTTGGCCAGGCAGAAATAAGTGCAATGTATTGGACTTGTTTATCTCTAATCCAGCCTTTACTGTTCATTTACCTCAAAGGCAAATTCTCGACTTCTTCATATAGCAGAAATTCACTGACCCAAGAACAATTTGAACAAATTTACATCATATTGGTTTCCTCTTTCTTGCTCCCACCACTCTTCTCCTTCTTAATTATCATGATTAAGACTCACTCATTGCCAAGACTGCTGAAAAACCCAGTGAATTTTCAATTTGCACTCATATTTCTGTGGTCACATTTAACAATAAAAAGTGATAGATCTTTCTTCTAAAGATGAAATTATTTCTATCACTCCTTTGTCTAAGAGCAAGAAAGATCATACATTGCTGTGATAAATGAAGAACAGTATGTTTCTGAAAAAAAAAGAATCTTGAATAACCTGCATTTTAGAAACAGTAATTCAATCCCTTAAGAAACGCATCTCAAGGGATTAAATGATCCAACTTACCAGAAGCATCGCAGAGGTTCCATTGGGCCGGGATAACTGGATAGACATTTCAGGGAACATCCTATCAATCCGACTGATCACATCATCGACGTATCTACCAACCAAACCAAACCAACAGAATTAGCATACACATTCCTCGCCACAGCCTCAGATAATTACTCCTTTTTAGGAATGTCCACAGGACTTTATGAAATTAATTTCTCTTTGGTACCTGCATATTCTTCAAAAATGCATGTAAGCATAATTCAAAAATGTACTGATAAGAGGAAACACACCAAGGCCCTACGTAAGTTGTTTTGAAAATCAATTTCTCTGCCCTAAATACACGTGCTCAAGTTTTAGACCAAATCTGTCAGCCGCAACCTCTGCCACCATATTTCTATATTTCTCCCTTGGAGGTCAAAGGATACATTATCAAAATTACTCTTCCAAGGTGGGAATTCATAGGTTGTCACCTCCTTGTGCTCTCTTTGATAAACTAAACAAATTTTCTCAAAGTCTTCAACCTATGCATACGGGGTTTTTTTCTGAATCTCTCCAATTGATTCCACGCACTGGTGACTGTAAACTGGCACATCGCAGGGGTTTCTCTGGGGTGATCAAACACAGAAGTCAAATAACACCCTTTCTGCTGGGTATAATCCCTCTGCGTAGGCAGAACACGGCGAGCCGCCCCACGTTTGTCTTGGTTCCCGATATCATATTAAGAGCTGACACCCGCCAACAGAGAAAACTTCCTTTCAGTGACCTCGTTTCCCAGGACACGCTGCCCCATCCCATGGTCATTTTTCGCATCCTTCAGTCATTCCTCTGGACACGTTAAAATGCACATTATTTGCTTTCGCAGAGTTTCCGGGACAGTCTGCGTCACCTGTGCGCCGCTGCCAGTTCTCCTGATGCACGGGGCGCTACTGCCTGGTTATCGCACGCATCTACAAACCCTGCAACTTGATCACAGACCCACGAATGAATTTATTGATAAAACTGTTTTCACGCTAACACGCTTACACGCCCTGAAAAAAAAAGATTTTGGAAGAATCAGTTGCCTCAGATTAACGGTAAACTGAAAAATCTAATTATTTCCCTTTATCCGGCTTAAATGAAGGCAAAAAATGTTTAATTCTTCAAAGTTATTTCGTTCTAATCTTAGTTGCTAAAAACCACCCCAAAATCAATGAGGTGTTATGTTCCAACTCTTATTTTGCAAGAGATTAAAAATCAACTGAAAAAAATAAAATGAAATCAAGAAAGCTACACTTACACGGCTGGTGAGGTCAGCCCACTTTTAAAATTAACCGAAGAATGGGATTAGTTATGACAATTTTGCATAAAATCTTAATCCACTCTTCTAGTTGTGCAGAAAAAAGTTTCCCCGTTTGCTTGAATGACTCATTGACAGCTCGCTTGCTGATAAGCAAAGTCAAACATCCATAAGCCAAGAACTTCCCCAAGTACAAAGAGGAGACGCGTTAAGACGGCGCTTTGGGATGAGTCAGTTCCACTCAACAGTGCACACCTAACTAATTTTAAACATTACTGAATCCCATACTTTTTGTTTAATACAGCATGAGAGTTGATGCCGCTCAGTAAATGCAATTACTCCAGGCTCCGCAGATAAATTGAGCTATCGCTTGTGCATGAATAGAGATGACCGACTGAGAACCAAGCAAGGAAAGATCACGCGTTTCTGGATCAGTATCCGGTTAGAAATGTCCCTTATAGCCTTGCATACAACGATGCAGAATATGCATAACTTCAGTTTTCTAGTTTTCCAAGCTTTGGGCAATAACAAGTTAAAACCAATCAAAATATAAAGTTGCATAAAACAAGGGCTGCTTACACAATGACAAAGTCTATCCGCATTAAAAAAGGAAAACTCAAGTAATTTTAAATCAAAGGAACAACAGTACAACTTGGGCATTTGATCTGCTTAGGTCCTTCTGAAAAATCCCAGGGAACATGTACATTTATTCTTTGAAAATGAGATTCAGGCTGGCTGGAGCTAACCAGTTAGTTCTTCAGCTCTTTCCTAGAGCTGATTATTTTTTAAATGTAAAAATTGTTTTGACCACATGCCTTAAGACTTGACTCAAACCCAACTGTCACCTTCTACCAGCTGAGCAGTATAACGCAAACCGGGGAACTCATGGGGAGCTTGTGAAGAGTCTTCCCTTTAAGTAAAATCACACATACAGCAAAACAGAAATCTTCTAATTCGTTATTAACCAGCTCCTGAAATCAAAGATGAGTTCCTAAGACAATTTGGGCTTAGAAGCCTGCAAATTTGTACCACTCTTCATAAGTCAGTTGACAAAACCCACACACTTCAGGAAATGTAATGTTGTACTTTGCAAGGCTCAGCAGCTCGATCAGGACCATCCACGCAGGCAGCTTTTTCATACTCTTCTCAGTTCAGAGAACGTCAGAGAAAATCCAAGACTAATATGATAAAGGACCATCGACGTCCATATTCTCGTTTTGCCCCTTTGCCTTTTTGTCAAGTAGACATCGGGGTTTCCTGAGGACTCATCAGAACAGAAGGGTTCTTCAAAGATGCATATATAATTACTAAATTAGCCCGACTACATGGCGGCCTCAAATAGAAGACGACAAACAACCCAAACTAAAGCAAAATGCTTCTCTAGATATGTCCTTCAGAGAGGACATCTGGTAAAACATCTTGCGAAGGGATGGATACGATAAATCAGATGCAGTAAAGTAAAAGTGTAACTGGTGACGACTTTAGAGAAAACTGAAGAACACACGATAAAGACAAGATAAAGCGTGGTCCTGAGGCTGTCTGGAAAGAGGGTCAGAGAAAAAGCTGCTGTCTGGAACTTATTTTACGGAACTGAAATACATTAATTTAGTGCCAAAATAAGTAGAGTCACAATTTACACATCTCTGTCCAATCAGTTTTAGCTCAAAAAATATGATAGTTCCTATTTATGTTACAGAACCTTCTACAGTGTCTCAGAGAAACGTAGCACTTAAGGACGGAGAAAAGTCTAATTTTACTTTGCCAATAAGCCCTTCTAACTTCTAACTTCTAACGTACTTACCACATCTCACTTTTCTCCCACTTACAAGAGATGCTGGTTGGAACGAGCATTTACAAACCCAGGAGAAATAACACAAAGCAAATGGAAATAGATTTGCTCAAACATTTGGCATAGCCTAATCTTAAGAAAAAAAATAGTAATGGAATTCTCAGAATTAAATATGAGCTGAAATTATATGGTAGTAGCTTCCCCTCCTGTTCTCAAACAGGCACTTTCCCACCTACAAAGGGGTGTCTAGATGCTCAAAAATGTCTGAAGATAAACCACAAATGACTGCAAAAGATCATACGCGGTTGTCTATACATTCAGTTACAGCACAGTATTTAAACTCTCGGTAGACAGAATTTCATCCTACTTATCTTCTAGGCCTCAAAAGAGAACACTTGAACACCTTATAATTGCAACATCCTAAGTCAGTTCCTTTCTGCTCAAAAAAGCTTCAAGTAACTTCAACACCTGCACCCTAACCTGCACCTTCAGGTTTGTATCAAATTCCCTCTCCCTTTTTTCTCATCCTTCCCTCTTCCATGACACAGATTCATAATTTTTAAGGTTGTAAAATTATATTTTTTGACAGAAAATCTTTATTTTAAAAATGTGCAACAGAACCAGGCAGTAAGATCAGACCTGACATCAGATGCTCTTCAAGGCTGTCAATATCATAAAGCATTATTTTAATGTAGAATACTTTTTTCTGTGAACATGCTATATCAATACCGCAAAAGTCAAAACACAACGGTCTCCTTCATGAACATTAGCAAAGACTAAACCTAATTCAAAATGTTACACTTCAAATGAAGCCTTGTTATGAACACGCAGAAAAATCAGCACCAGAATAGAGCAACAGATATTCTTAGAAAAATCTCTCTGCCATTTTGCCAATAGACAGAACCATAAATCCTCTAGACTGTATTAGAGGAACAAGACAAAAGACACTTCTGAAGCCAGTCAGAAAATACTGTTTATAAGGGACTAATTAGTTACGCAAAATGCTAAACATCAAGTTTCGTACTAAAACAGGCTGACAAAGTAGAAATAATTCAGGAACCATCTCTGTAGACAAAGGGTCTTGTAACACCTCTTTGATTCACGTAAAGGCGCCCCAAAAGACAGTAATATAGGAAAGTAACTCATGATAAATCCCTTTCAGCTCCACACTGGACAGATGGCTTAGTTCTTTAACGTGACCTCTCTTTTTTTTTTAATTTTTACTGGATTAGATCCAGCAATCCAGTGCTAGTGTGATGTTTAACAGCTCAGACAAGATTTAAATAGCATTTATCCCACACAGTGTTTAACTTGCATGCTGCTCATTTTTTTCCACTCAATACAACAATTTAAAAATTAGACATACAGGTATTAAAAATAATTTTCTGAGGTCTTTCGGGAAAAAGCAAATTTTGCTGAATGATCTTGGGGAGACATTGAAAGAGCGCAAGAGAGAAAAACACACATCTGTTATATAGAAGAGCATAATCTTTCCTATACACTCAGTGGAAAACACCACACATGAGACAAAGAGAAGCTCCACGATTTTGTTGAATCTCGATACGTGATATTCTGGACAGCAACAGGGGAAACTCTCCACACATTCTCTTTCTTACTGCATTACTTGCTTCCAGTTTTGTTTTTTTCTTTTCGTTACTATTTTCAACGCAGCTAATAATTATTTTCCCATGTGTGGTATTTCAGAAGCACGGGCTGGCCCTGCAGACGCTTGCTGCCATATGTGGTGTTCACTAATAAAGGCATCGGTGCAAAGACCCTGCCCGCACGCTGCCCAGACCTACAAAGAGCTATTTTTTTGCAGAACCAGACTCAATATACAACTTAAAGCTTTTAGGAGTGGCAGGATTTTAAACACTATAGATTTTATAGAGAGACTAAATAGTTTTCAGGCACCCCGTTTATAGAAATATTACATTTTAAAACATACAAGGCAGCGCAGTCACAGTCCTAGCGTGATTTATTAATCAATGAGTTAAAGTTTTAATTTGATTCAGCTACCTGCTGGGCAAGTCTCTGCAGGTAGCAAATTCAAGTTAATAGAAGGCTTTTCAGAAGCATCAATTAACAATAGTTATTAAGACAGTGACCTCTGCCAGCTTTTGTGAGATGACACTTGCTGCTTGGGTAGGCAATGAAAAGCGTGAAAAGAAATTCAACAACTCTCACGCTGAGAAAGCGACTTCAAGTCTCGAGACTCAACGAGACACCTGGCACAATCCGTGACAACTGTACGTCAGCCCTGGAAGTCTCCGTCTCTTCCCCCAAATTCCACAGGTTGGTTGTTTTATTTTTTAAAATTTTTATTGTTACTTCAGGCTCTTGCTCTTTTCTTCTCTAGAACATCTATAAAAATGCTCATACTTCCTTGAATCCAGTACTAAAATGACCAGCTTGTTTTGACCAACTTCATCTCCAGCTCTAAGCTTCGTGCCAGGCTCTCGTCTCTAGTTGTTAACGCTGTCCTCTTGTCCTTTCTGAACAAACTGCTTCACTGCTTTTTTTCCTCTATTTTCTCACCCAATTTCAAACTTTCTGTTGGGGGAAGACTCCAGCCAGGCTCCTCCTGGCTCCTTGTTTCCTTCTGTTCCCTTCTCATCTGCACACTAACTCATCCTCTGCTCCTCCTTCAAAGCCTCCATTCCCGCTGTGAAATCTTTATTCATGATACGTTATAAAGGAAAAAAAAAAAAAAAGTTACTTTTTGCAAATAACTGACTGACTTCCAACTACCACGAAGCAAGTTGAGGGCAGAGGGGGCAAACCTGAGTCTCTCAAGTTATACGCAGTTCATCAGTCCTGGGGCTACAACATAGGATCAGCAGGAGGGAGTTTCGGCACTGGAGCGTCTTGGTAATGTGAATCCACAGGACTGGGGAGAATAAAGTCAGAATGTGAGGACTGCAAGGAACAAAACTGCTAAGATACCTTGGACAAAGGTCTTAAGGAACAAATTTGCTAAGATTCACGCCCAGCTCCTCCCTAACCTGCAGCGGAGAACTTGAGACAAGAAGCATCTGAAAGATTCAACAGTAGCTCTCCATTTATTCTCCCAAGTCAGCTTGTTTTCAACTTTCCTAGAGATGTTATTTCGGTCATAGAGGAATTACGTTTCATTATTGAGCGGATGCAAAAGATTAAGTTATGTGCTTAAATAGTCTAGAAGTGTTTACATATAAACACAGGGTGGTCTGCTTCAAAAGCATATGCACAGATCGCTGGATCGAACACTTCGCCATCTGCACTTCTCGCTCACAAAAGGCCAAACCTGGTACAGCACTTGAGGATGAACGCGAAGTCGTTTGGACAGCTCTCCAGAAGCCAGCACTGAGTGTTTAAGGGTTGGCTTTACAAAGACATTTAGGAACCCGAGGCTGCGATTCAACAATTTTCAGTCTTCGGCAGCAATCGTGCCATAAGGCGCTGACACATCCCCTCCCGCGTGCTGCGCCCCCTCAACCGCGCCGTGCTGGGAGAGCTGATCACACAGCCGAGCCGGCTTGAGAAAGGAAAAAAGAAAGAGATATACTGTTTTAAATCTAAAGCGGTTTAACGATTCGGCTCCCTGTGCAGCTGCACACACTGTGTGCCAGCACAATTCCTGCTGGGACCACGCATCCCAGGCCAGGAATACTGTTTGCTAGGGTCATTCTATTACAACAATAAAATATTGTTTTATGGTAAACCGTGTTACTTATCCGGTATTGTTTATACAACAAACACAATTCTGAATCCTTCAGTGCTACTGTGAACCCATTGGTAAGCGACGTGGTGTAAACCTGCAAGGAATGTCCTCAAAGGTCCGAGCTGACGGTGATGCTACAAATGCTGAATGCTTATGAAATGCAAACCTGCCCCTCAATCAAACAGTCTGCAGACATCTGCACATTTAAGATAAATATGAACGCCTCTCTAATGCACTCTGAAAACAAACATTTTGTCAGTGAGTAATTTGTTTTTTTAAGACAAAGCAAAAAGACATCTGTTCACAGTATCAAAATCTAGTGCACCACCTTAAAAAGTATAACTTTCATAAGGAAAACTTTAAGTTAAAAATAGAGCCCTTGCAGTCAAATTCCCATAGATATTTTATTATATTGTTGAAATAGCTGTCTTTGTACTTATGCGGAACGCACTTCAAAATGCCTTTAATTCACAGCAGTAATCAGGAGAGGAATATAGATATCAGAATGTGTGAAAGCTGGTTAACAAAATAAGCATGCATCTACTTTACAGTCATCACCAGGATCTTGTCTGAGCCTGCTACTAGTCTGTGCTTTATGGAAAACATCATTAACTCCCTGATACACACCTCGAGAGGAAAAACAGCCCTAACCATGTAATAGAATTTCAGCAGCAATACTTTACAGCACATATGTATTGTTTATATTTCCACTTCTCCATGAAACTAGATGTTGCTCCACAACCCAACAATAAACGCTAACAACAGGAATTTTCAAGGGCCTGCATGAGAATCAGAAATATTACATCAGCATTTAGCTACAGAGATGGTTCTTGAATCACTCATAAGTTGTCAAGCAAATCGTGCCCAACTCTGACCCTACATTTGCACACACACATACGTGTTTCCATACAGTGAAGCTCTACCAAAAGTCCTCAGGAGAACCTCAAGCCCAGAGATCCAGTTGTCCTCGAGAGAAAACGGTTTGCACAAACCAACACAGTTCTGTACATTACTGCACGCTTCCATTCCTGAATTCGGCCTTCTGGAGCTAGGATTCAGTATTTTATAACATGGTATTTTCGGCTCTGCTATCGAAGAGTTACTTCAATAGCAAAGTCTTCTCACTTTCTTTCTTTGTGCTTTATTTCTCCCCCAACAGAACAGAAATTACAGTACTTACCTCCTTTTGTTAAAAGCAATAGATGATGCATGACACCTATTATGTGTTTTATACCTATCAAAAGCAGCAAGATTTTACCTTTGGGTGGAAAGACTGATGAATAGGAAACATAGTACGTTTTGCACAGCTAGACCTTTTTATACACTATGCTTGACCATATAACGAGCACTGCTGGAAGGAAAAGATCTTAGTGATCACGGTTTGCAACCATGCTAACATCTGAGAATACTTTGATAACAACAAAAATGCCCGAAGGAGCAAATTAGGCAAAAGTCCAAGCAAAAAAAACCCATCATAGACATGAAGGCATTAAAGAATGTGGCCTCTGATTTCATTCAAGTCCTCACAGTGACGTGTTACTACATTTCTCTTCCCTTTAGAATTATGTTTTTCTTCTAGAAAAAGATGTTGGAATACGTTGGATTAGGAAGTAAAGGCTGAGGTTTTAGGCCTCACCAATAGACTTCAAGCAGCCACTCAAAAAAAGCATCCACTTCAAGATCTAATGCGTTATTAAAATTATAAACTCTAGTAAACAGAGACACGTCTTAATAGCACTAGTTCCAAGGGTACTTAGGATACCTGATATCAGCCTTTAAGGACACCTAAGATCAATTTGTTCTTCTGTAATTAAGAGGGAAGTAAAAGTGAAGAAAACAAAATGAACACAAACCCAAACCAGTTGAGATACTCTAATAAATGATTGCTTGTACAGCCCAGGGCAATTCATTACAGAAACTTTTACCAAATGCCCATTTCAACTGTTGTGATCACCTACTTGAAGTTTTCTTGAGGGAATTCCATAATTAGTCCTGATTTTTCTCTTCAGGATTATGCTCTGACCAAGTATTTCGACCTGCCTGTGATACTAGAGAGATAAAAAACATCTATTTTAAAATTTAGAGGTCTATCAAAAGACTCCTTCAAGGTCACCTTTACACGCCAGTACAAAAACTGCATAATACAAGTGCGATTAGGCATCTATAAACCCAAGACTGTCCTGGTACTAACATTTTGGAGAGAGACGCCCTTCAAAATATTATTTTCTGAGAAATACACTTTCATTACTTCTTCCTCCAACATGACAAGCTGTTCCTTAGGTTGGGATTTTTATAGGGCGCACAGAAATTAATTGCACGGCTTCCACTGCAAGTCAGTGCGGGGGCAGAGGGCTGATTCCCTTCAGCAAATTATCTGAAAAAAAATTTCTCTTTAAACACCACCACCACTCATAGAAATAAAAAGCAGAGTCGGTGAAAGGGCTTATCGCAGCAGTTAAGTCTGGGCTTGCCGAATCCAGCCCGGGCACCTCAAAGCGACGGCAGAAATCCGCTGCACCTTTTTGGCCGTTTTCCCACTCTGGCAATCAGGTTCTCTCTCCTCTGGTGTCCTCGCCCCTCGCTCAGCGTGCGAGCGCGGCGGAGATCAGAGGGGCTGCACGTTCGCTGTGGTTTGCAGCCGCCCGAGTCCCGGCTCTGCCCGTGTTCCTCTGCTGCGCGGAACAGGCGGAGCAGAGTTGAAAGCACTTTGCTGAAACCTGGACTGAAGCCAGAGCAGCACCACGACGAACAAATCCAGTTCTGCTCATCGCTTTACATCACCCGCAGAGCTTCCCCGAAACATAAAACCAGCTTTTACGCCAAATATATCTAAAGTAGAATAACCCCTTTAAAGCTACGGTGCCCAGTGCTATCGGGGAGAAGCGTTGAACCTATTAAAAAATAATGCAATTCTGTTTATCTAAGAACACCAACAGAGAAAACTGCCAAAGTGAAAAACAAGGAGTGAAGGTCTCCTCAGGTAAATACAAATATGATTATTAACACTGCTCAGCTTTGTTCCTAGATACGTTTCCCTAATTCTGAGCATCTACTTCACCAATGTCACACTCAAAACTCGTAAAAAGCAATTCTGTCAAGGAACGTCAAGTTGGTTACCCAAAATAAAATAATTCCAAATGGCCAGATAATTTCTAATAGTAAATAGGTAGAGATTAAGAAAGAGACGTCTCTATGCATTCACAGTCCTTAATTTTAAAAAAAGGGAAAAAAGAAAAAAAAAGAAGAAAAAAAAAGAAAGGCTGCCCTCTTTAATGGGAACGAGTGGCACAAAATAATCCAACACTAGATGGGACCATCCATGGTCAAAAGCGAGAACTCGGGCTCTGCGAACGGCACCTCAAAAGTTCTGCTACAGGAGGGACTCTGAAGTCAATACCAGCCCCATCAACCTTTTCTAACCAGCAGCCGAGTGTCTCTCCCGTCCGTCGGTGACAGTGGCTCGCAGCAGGGAGCGGTTTATTATTCTCATCAGATGCTGGAATAAAGAGAGGGTCAGCTACGAATCATTGCCACGAGAAGATTTAATTAGATTTTTACACTGACTAAAGACATTCCCTGCACACAGCCAAAATTTTAAATATGGAGTGAAATGATAGTGTGTTCTAAGGCAAGGTTATTTTGGGGTTTTTTGTTTTAAACTTACTGTTTATATTTTTCCTTTGCTTGGCATCGCTGTTCACATTATACAGTTATACTGGTTCAAGCTTAAAGGTTTCTTATGAAAGACAGCTCAATAGAAAAACTCTATAGTCATATGTTCTGAAGTATTCCACCCAAAAGAAAGCTCTGTGTTTTGCTAGGAAAAGGTCTGATGATAGCACAATAAAAAAAAATTTTAAAAAAATACAAAATTTAAAAAAAGGAAGAAAATCTCTGTCTCATCACAAAGTAAAAGCTACAAAACAGTTTGATATCAAATGCACATACAATATATACCTACGTATTATTGTAGTATGGTGTTTAATTAAAAACATACCGTATAAAGAATAGGACTCAGTTATATTAACACACAGAACTGCAAACCATACGTATGAGCAGACAGAACTTTCATTAAGAGTAACCTTATATCAAAGATTTTTCTAAAAGCAACCAGAGGAAAGTTGAAGTGAACCACGAGGGCCAGGGCTACTACAGCTACTTCAATCATCAGGAAACCATTATCTCAAATTTACGCTGCTAACAGGATACAGGCTCACCTAGTAACATGACAGCAAATTATATGATTAATTAGCCCACATGGAGCTACTGCGAGTCAACCAGTTGAAGCTGATGCCCTACAGAAGCAGATAAAATACGACCAAACGTTTCCTAGCACCTCAAAAGATTGTCCTGCAGTTCTCTTTCCAAACATCAGTGAATTTGCAAATGTTCCAAGGGAGCTCTCCAGTCACGCTCACTTTGCATTTGGTACTCACCGCACTGACACACATTTCTCTATTTGACTCCTGTCTAATCATTTAATTACTCTTCGCTTTTTGCCTAATTGCAATCATCAGCTTTCTGTACATTCAAAACACAAACACAAAATACCAGGTTTGCTGTGTAGCTCATTTACACCAGCATTTTAAGACGTGCAGAGAAGAACTTGAGCAGAAAGTATCTGAGAGACTTGCGAAATGCAGATCTTTAAGATCCAGTCTATACTTACACTTTAACAAAGCAATTATTAATAATAGCAAACCCAACAGTGGTTCACTTGCACCAGAGCTTGCTGGTGGACGATGTTGCCTAAGACACAATAAAAATTAAATGGCTTAAATACGTAGACGCATAGAAAGATGATTCAACCACGGTGCTGCAGACATGCAAAAATACACAGCAGGAGGGAAAGGGATATTACAACACTCAGGCTTCAATATCAGAATCTCTATCCCCATCAATGACTTAATAAAAAACAGAGGGAAAACAGCAATTGTGGAACAACAAAAAGAAATTAGTAGCAGCAGATAATATTTTTAGCTGTACTAACAAAAATTATAATTGATTTTCTGTCTGGGGTGTTAAAGTTGCTATCTGTGCAGTGAAAATAAATTTTCATTTTAAAAGCATAATCACACGTTAAAATAGTTCTATCTGGCATTTTCTGCCGACGAGCTCATTTCACAACTGGCATACAAGAGCCACCATTGCTCTGTCATGTCAAGAAATTCATTTCAGTTCCTTAGAAATACTCTAGATAGCTTTAAATTTGCTTATCGTCTGTTATGCTGTAAAACCATTCAGCCAGACAATATCATGGCCAATGTGATCAAGGTATGACAAGAGAGCATCTTGGAATGGGAAGCTGGTCTAGATGAGCTCCCAAGGTCCCTTCCAACTCAATCTCCAAGTAGAAATCAAAGAGATTCCAGAGTCGAGAGGCTGGAGCACCCACTGCCAGAGCAGACTTTTCCATTAATGCCTACTGGACTAGAAAATACACAAATCTGCAGCAGGCAGAGGGTTCGCAGAGGTGCTACGTGAAGAATAAACAGGCAGGAGAACAGGTGGAGGAATTGCAACCAGAGAGCTCAGCGGACGGATCGCACTTCAGTACCTGAAACACCAAACCCATGATTATCAACCAGGAATTAGTTCCCAAGCTTTCAAATGTATGGGTAACTTGCTAACAATACACCTCAGCAATGTTCAGCTAATCAACCTAACACAGTCTTTTCTTAACATTTAAAATTTAATCATAAAAAAAGTTTAAAAGCAATAAATGTTTAAACTCGGGTATTTTTTACAATAAAGGTGAAGCACTGTTAGATACGATTCTTCAGCCTATGAGTCTGCCATGTAGCTGATTAGCCCCAAATTTAGATCCAAGTTCCATTTGTTTTTCAGTCCTTCACAAAAGGCTCTTTTGTAAGACCTGCCTACAAGACACATACAAATTTGTCATGAGCAAAAGCATCATCTCTGCTGAGCAACTGTCAAAACGCAGAAGCCAAAATGAAAGAAGGTTCTGCATGTAAAACAGGAGAGTAGAAAGCCTGCGTTTTGGCTTGAGGGGAGCTCACTTTTGTAGTGCTATTTTGGACACAGACATTAAATTCTGACTTAAAATACATCAAAACAGTAGGGTGTCTTTTGCCGCTTCCAGAGCACGTTTGATTTTAACTCCAAACACCGAATGCAACAATCAGCACAAGAGCTCAACAATTTAGAGACTCAAGAAGTCGGGGGAGCTTGACACAGACTGACAGGCTCCAGCCAAGACGCCCTGTAATTATTTCACGTGTCTGCACTTTGTCTTCCATCACTGCAATGAACACCTAAAGGCAGGAATACAAAGCATACAGAATAATCCATCACCGTTCATTTCTCACAATGAATGCTGACAGTGGATAGTTAGAGCTGCCCATTAGGTCTCACAAGTAGGAGCGATACGGCCACTCGTTCTTCACAACGTGTCACTCCTGGACTTTGAATTTCGTAAAAAATTAACTGGTCTGGAATAACTGACAATAAAAAGACAAAAATCTAGACTCTTCCTCTGGATGAAAGCATATGCCTTATAGTTAATGCCTTCTCTTATCCCAGCTTTGTACAAATATTACTCGAGTCACTCTCGGCACTCCTGCACAGTTCACTATTAATATACTAGTTTTCCGAATGACATGCACCAACTACTGAGTGACACGACTGAAATTACAAAGACAGTGCTGAGACTTTATTAGGTAAAACCTGTATAGCAAAGAGGAAGCGCTCTGCAAAATTAAACCCTCAGAACGAAGAGCAGAGCAGCATCTACAAAGGGATGAAAACCGAGCCACTTCGCCCAGTGACACTTCTAACGGTTGCATTTTATTTATTTTTTCCACTGTCAGCTGGGAAAATGGGACAAGCAGAATAACGTACGAAAATACTTCAAATCATTACAAATGAAGGTTACGTTTAGAGGAAAACTCCATGAAGTAATCGGCTGGAATTTGCTACCCAAGCTTTTTCCATTGTACCCGTCCACAGGGTTCCTTGTAAACACATGAATACTCAGAGAATGCCCTAAAGTGAAATTAAAAAGTAACAACCGTTATTTTTAACTTGAAGTAAAGAAAGCAGAGCGAAGCAGTTCCGCTGCTCTGTACCCTCTCTGGGTAGGAAGGACATTTAACTGTCCCCATCTCAGAGGCGCTGTGACACGGCCAGGCCACCGTCCCCCGCGGTCCCCAGCCACGGAACGGCCACTTCGCTCCCCAGGTAAATCCCCATCTGTGGCTTGTTACTTTAGGAAAACTTTTTCCTTTTTGTACAGTTACTCTTGAAACTACAGGGGCCTTTCTAATTGCCTTTATTTTCAGGCACAACTTAAGTTTCAAAGTTCTCTTCTTCTTCCTTCTCCTTAACATTATAGCCTTTGCATTTGGAAGTTCTTTTATCCCCCCTTGCAGTGGAGCTGTTCAGTTTGTCTCTCAAATATATCTCAAATATAATAGCTAAAGGTTACTTAGAATCTTGTAGAGGTACAGCAATTCAGTCATTAATAAATACATTCACGATACGTTCATATCACATTATACAATATTATTATGCAATAACGCTGTTCTTGCTAAGCCACCAACGTATAGGAACCTTCTCCCTCCACCTTATTACAGTCCTGCTTTTTCGCTCGTCATCTTTGACGAGGGAATATACAACCAATGCAGATGGAAACACTTGCTGTAAAGCGCTTCTGAATTTGGCAAGTGGCAGTTTTCATTTATTCTGTTCAGATTGATTGTTTGCTGCAGAGTAAAGCAGCCTCTAATCCCCCTCCCGCAAATAGAAAAGCTAAGAAACCAAGGGAGTCAAAGCAATCGTATGACAAAATCATAGCTTTGATATCGTTATTAAGTTCATACAAATTTCCTCTCTTATCTAGCTTGTTCTTCACTGTCTAATTAGTCCAACCACTGGTAGTGTTCCTTTTTTTTTTTTTTGACACAGAAACAAGCAGTTAAACTAGTATTTGCAGTCTTTAATTACACATTAAAAATCTTCATGCTTAACTTTTTTACTGAAAGTACAGGGATTCCCCACAGTGCAATATTAACGTTCTGCTCTACATGCTGCAAGGGCATCTTCTAACGGTTGGGACTGTGGAACAACTTTTAATTAATCGCCACCTTTTAATGGCATAGTTCTCACACAAACATTACCTTTAAGGCAAACATACATCAAAGAGTCAGAAATTTGCTCTTTTACAGCAGAGCTGCAATCCCCAGTAACTCTGACATTCACTAAGGGCTCTGTGCTGCTCGGATCTGTGCGCGTTCCAGAAAACGAACATGCAGATCAAGGCTGGTACGCGGGCCAAAGTTTCCAACGAAATCACAGCGTTTTCATCTCCCGACCAGCGAGTGTCCCAGCTAATCTGCAGCAAAGGAGACGGGAATCATTTCAAATCACCCTGCTCAGTCACGCAGGGTTGCACATCGCACTCGGAACAATCCTATTTGCAGGATTAGTTTGTGGAATACGGCACCAAAATATCAACAGCAATGGGTCCCAGGCCTCCTTCGGGTAACTTCGTTAATGGGGGTGGCACAACAGGGACATTTGAGCAAAGGCTATCGGTCCATAAGGGCTCACACACGCGCTACGAAGTAAAGCTCTATACACCGCGAAGAAATTATGAAATCTTAATTAACACGCACCTGCTTCCCACAGCAGTTGATAGAGTATTTGTTGAAAAGTGAATAAACAAACCAGATTTTTCCTCTGTGTTAAAATACATTGTGAAGTTTTACAACAAAACTAACGCGCATTTCAGTAGTTTACTGGGGATAAAGCAGCGTCCAAGATCCTTGCCTCTTGTACTTGTATGGATAGAAATTATTATCCTGTTAATGAATATCATAAGGAACATTTGGTTTCAGTCAAATCTTTTCTTTGGACAATCTGTGTTGATCAATGCCTGCTGGTTTTCTGTAATTACTTTGTAAGAAAATATGCAGCTGTATAGTACTTAATGGAATGAAATGAAATTCAGCATATAACTATAGCCAAAAAAGCATTGATCTGGCATAACAAAACAAAGAAGATTATTACAGAAACCCCCGCTGTCAGATATATCAACATTAGGAGATTAGATCAAGATTAAAATTTTTCAAAGAATCATATTTCTAAAGATGCACAGAACAGCAAAGGTGCTGACTCAGTCCTGAGCTCCCAGGCATCACCAGACTCCAGAACGGCAGCTGTCACAAAAAAACCCCACAAAATAAAAACCCAAGAGACCCTCCACACAAAGTCACGTTGTACCCAAGCAGTGGCAATGTGGAGTGTACCCGGATGGTTACTATGGGAGTCACGCTGTGACCCACCTAGCGACCGCAGCAGGAGGGCACACACGTGAAGGGACCAAATCTGCTAAAAACCACACCAGTCCGTACAGAACCGCTCCCTCTTACAGTGGAAGGGTCCAGTTCGGATCCTACTCAACACCTCAAGTCATAAAGCTCTATCTGGGGCTTCAACACTTCTACCGGTTGGTGATAAATATAAATGAAAATCCAAAAATCTATTAACACTGTGAGAGGGTTTCTCCTATTGTTCGGATGCTGGTTTAATACTGTTGTTGTGATCAAGTTTACAGTGTAAAAGACAACTGGATTTTTATTGTATTCCAATATGCCATACAAAAATCCAGGAGTCCGAGATGCAGAAATGGGCTATGGCCCCAGCAATTGCCTGTTGTAGCACTGAGTGCTACGGTTCATTTTTATCATCTACAAACTTTAAAAGCAGATCACGTTTTTTCCTCAGATTTCAGATTCTCATTAAATCTGTGTTGGTCCACTCTTCCAAATTGTTCCTAACGAAAGAAACCGCAGCATCCTTAATAAAGCACAGAAGAGGACAATCAACTGACCTCAAGAGCTCCACAGACCGAACAGGGAAAGAAAGAAGAGGGAAAAAAGATAATAATCTGCCTGCCTTCTGTATCTTTGGTATCTAAAGAGGTTACAAAACATACGTGCGGTTCCAAAGTTGACATCATAGATAACCCAAGTGAACAGCAGCAACACGAAACAAATTAACAGCACCTTGTTTTAAAATTTACCTCTTACAGTGAAATTGCAAGTTCAACTGGATTACCCCCTTCTCTCTCCTTTGGAGCACAGCTTGGTGAAGTGTCTTTGGCTTCAAATTGTAGATGACTAATCAATGTTACATCCCCGGTAAGTTATTGGATTTGTTCTCGTTGGAGTTGTCCAATAAAGTCCCTCATGAATCAAAACAGTACTTTGGATTTTTTTCTTTCCAGTTAAATTATATTGAGCGCAAAACAGTAAACACCACATAACTAAAAGAGACAGATTGTTATTACATTTAACAGCAGACTGCTTTTCCCCCCTGGTATTTAAGCAAAACACACAAAAAGAAACAGGATAAAGCAATGACAAGCCCATCACCGCTCTGCGCCTGCGAACAGCCAGCCATGGAGATGAACAAACCGCTTGTCACTGCTGCTGACACAGGACATCAGGAAAAACAGCTCTCTAAAAGCTCAGAATCATCTTTCATCCATTTCTGATACCGTGGTGGCAACGTAATAATCCAGACAACCAGATTTCTTTGCTTTCAGTGGTGGGGAAACACTGCTGAGAAGCAAATGAAGAAGTCAGGATTATGTAATTATAACTTCTCCTCCTAGGATGCCCTAGGATACAACTGTAATACTTCTAGGATACAACTGTAATACTTTAGCGTATTTAAGGAAACTAGAAGTACCCGCAGGTCTCACTAAAACCAACACAAAAGGTGTATTCTTTCTCTGAGTCCAGTCTCATTTCTGTAAAACAATTTGTGTAAAAGCAACTGTTATCATCTCTGCTTGGTAAGCAGAAAGGAAACCCGAAGAAAAGTCCAAAATAAATCAAAACATGGCTGTTATCTTAAAATAACTTGAAACTATCGTATTTTCAATAGCTGCTGAAATTCACGATGATCTGAATTTCTCAGCACTTATCTTCCCGTAACAAAGCTGTCAAAATAGTGGTTTCCTGTTTGCTCATTATTCTCTATTATATTCACTATGGTTTGGAAAACTCACTGGAGGACGTTGCTGTTCTCTGAAGCAATGTTGTAGGCGGCAGTTTGAACAGGTTCATATTATCCTGTAGTCTTCCTTTAAATAGACTAAATACTACATACACACTATTTGTATTCTTTGAAAAATTCTAGAGAAACGCATACCATCCAACTGCATCGTTTCATCCAACCCCCCCCCCACCGTATTTAGAAAAGAACAGAATACTAACCCTGAAATACACAGCATGGATTTTATAACCGAAACAGATTTTCCTCTAGGGAATGGACAAACACAAACCCACCTGTTTAATGAGCACAAGCCTTTTTAGCAGAGGTTATGGAGAACCAGTAACCTACCCGGCTAGATTACCTTTAGTAGTTAAAATACCGATATTTGAGGGAGGAATGCCAATATTTTGGACCTTCTGTGCGAAATTACGGAGTTAAAAAAAACATAAAAGAGCAAAGAACCAATTGGTGATGATTCTTTAAGTAAGAGCTGTTTAACAAGCTGATGAAATACAATATAGAAAATTTTGAAGAGACTTTCTGTTTGGTTGAATCAGATGAAATATTAGAGACTGCACAACGTGCACATAAACTCTGAACGCACTAAAATCCGTATACGTGTTAGGGACAAAGGCAATCTCACTGTATGGCAACGGCTGCAACTGGCACTGAAACAGCTTCACAAAACATCTGCAGAACTGGTGTTCATCAATTTACTACAACTAAAAAGAAAACAGTACAACGATGTGATCTAAACGGTGCACAAGACACCAAATACAAAAATTAATGTTCAATCTACACGGTACAAGACTGCAAAGTAATGAAACCCATTCATGTAAATATTATTGTCTTACAATATAAAGAACTACTTTTTAATCTTTTTTCTTCATTTAAAAAGGGATTAATTTGTGGAGCAAAAGGGTCACGTATTTCAGCAACGTGTTCTTACACGGTTCCTGTTGCGCGGTCTTGCTAAAGTCAAGCTAAAGAAATACCGTAAGAAACTTAAACATGAACACGGATATTAAATGAGCTCCTTGTATTGAAAGTTATTGGAAACTGATCTCTTCCTTATTAATACAATTCCCCACCATGTACAGAAAGATATCTCCATGTTCCAGAATGCAAACAGAGTTTTAATCTTTAATTATATTCTCAACCTCAGCTCTTCTGGAAAGAAGTACAGATGTGGGCCTGAGGATTATTGCTTTATTACATTATCATCTCGGTGGTATTTAATGAATATTGATACTTAATGCAGCTTTGCCAGTAGGGGGAAAGCAGAATTTTAGAACTGCACAAAGAACTTGCGATTACTTTTTCTCAAAACCGAAAATACGGCCACACATTTCGCTCTTCAGCTCTTGAATGCTTCTGAGAAGAGGCCCAAACGTTAAAGTACAGCTCATAATACTGAATGGGATTATTGCAATAACAACACTTGCATGTTAAATAACCCCATTCCCCACAGCCTGTACAGCAGTGTCACACTTCACTGGTACATCGGATTCTTGGTTTCAAAGTATGAATCCCCAGCTGGGCTTTCAGACCTCTATAACACAACAAGGACAGACTAGATAAGCATAATTTAAACACACACTCTTAAAAAATACAAAACCTATGAACACTTATTGGCTTAGGCATGCTTTGCATTATCTTTAGAATAATCTGCTGCTTTCTTTCATAATGAAAATCCCCGAACCTAGGAAGCAATTAGATGCTGTTGATAAAACAAAATGCTGAAATAAACCTTTCCTCCAAAAACTCTTGGCAAAGGGCTCATCAGGATTTTTCTTAATGTAAAAATGATAAATTACACAAGTTCCAAATAATTTATTCTGGCACATCTGATGACTGGGTGTATAGTGTTGATATGTACGTATATATACGCACACACACACCTTTCATTTAACCTAAAAACAGCAAATTTCTTTGGAATACTACATCATAGTAGCTCCAAAGGATGGAGCAAGCATGGACTTCTTTTGAACATCTCCATCTTCTCCAGAAGAATCCAGATGGATTGAGGTGCGGAGAGCAGAGCAGAGCCCTCCTGTATCTGACGAGTGCAGAAACAACCCAGCCCTCCCGAGCCTCTGCTCCGCGCTCTGTCCCCGAGTCCTTACCATCTCCTAAAAAACCCAATTATCTTCACAGCTTTCTGTTGTTCACTTATCTAGAACAATATTACGGGCAGCACTGTCTTTTTTTTCCTCTTTTCTTTTCTTTTTTTTTTTTTTTTAATAACAGAAAAGTAATTTTGCTGGTCTGCTCCTAGCAATAGAGTACAAATTCCCAGAGATTTTTACTCGCTCTATTACAGTGTTTTCCCTGTCAGGTTAGGACATACATCAGAGCACAAGAGATTAACAAGACAAGTTGAAGAGCCCTGAAACAAAACACTGGACTGTCTTTTACTCAAGCCTCTCTGTCCATTGAGCCTAAAGTTGCCAAGCGAGAACCAGAGGCTTCCACTCGTTTATTGTTTGCAGTGTTTGCTCATTTCCCCAAACCCACAAATGTCACAACAAATGACCCTAAAAGGCCCCACAGAGGGCAAGGGTCTCAGTAGCTTTTGCGGTGAGCAAGTTCTTGTGCTGCCAATTTCCTCCCAGACAGAGAAGACAGATGATTAACCTGGGAGCACTGAGAAAACCCCATGCAACAGACCTATCAAAGTCATCAGGTTTTCAGCTGAGACCCCTAAAAACTGCCATTAATACTAACGGGCCCTCCTGTGTGTGCCAATGAACACAACTGCAGGAATATAGTCAACATCTTTTCTTTCTTCTTCCTCACATCAGAGGGACTCGCATCCTTTTTTATGGTATTTATTTCCACCCAGAAGAAGCCACCCTGGTTTTCAGAAGGGTTGAATGTATCTGCTTTCCGAAGGGAAGGAGCTGACAGCTTTCAGCACTTCAGCAAACGCTGCTTGGAGATTCTGTAACAGAAGGAAGGAGCCAGCAGCCAGATGAGAATGCATCTATTAGCAAGTACAGGGAGATGTCTTGTTAATACAAGACAGAAGGAGGGACAAAGCAGCAGAGAAAGACGCCAGCAGTTACTCATTTTCTCCTACAGATACATTTGGCTAGAAATGAGACGCATATCAATCTAGTTTTCCTTCCTGCACTTTCAGAGAATTGGAAAACCAATACTGAATAGCAAAACTGAACACCAAAAGGTCGTCTTCAAAATTATTCGGCACTTTTAGAGGGCCTCAGATAACAAAAACAGTGAGAAAATGAAAATTTTCCTGGTAGAGGTAGCGTAAGACAGAGGCCTTTCCATTTTAAAAACCCCTTTTTGATTCAGAATCGCTGCTGCTGTTACAAATATCTACTCGTGAAAAATCAGAGCTTCTCACTTCCAAACCAGGGCCCATCGAAGACGGGCTAAGGCTGCCCAGGGACAAACGAGTGGAACCCCCAGGAATCAGCTTTGCCATTAGCAAAACTCTTTCTCTGGGTCCTTCCGTGAGCATAAGGTAGGAAGAGATGGCTGAGCCTCCAAAACAGGCTGAGAGGCTTTCGCTTTTGTTTTTTCTTTTTTTAAAAAAAAAGCCATTTTGGAGACGAAAGGAGAAAAACAAAAGCAGAGCAGGGAGAGAGATTAAGAGCTCAAGTGAACACTGAGTTGACGCAGCACAAGAATCAGGTTTTGTATCACTGGCCTTATGAGAAGAGAGGCCATTTGGATACGTTCAGTCTGTGGAATAAATCTCAGGTCACACCACAGCAGTAAAGATCAGAGACATGGATGAGCAAGATAATTGCTCAGCTTGCATCGTTGCCATTAAGAATGTAGCACACAATAGCAAAAGTTACCCATGCAGTTTCTTCAAGGACCAGGAACATAAATAAATAAATATATCAGTAACATGCTCACTAATGCTAACTTGAACTCAAATTAAGACATGTTTAATATCGAACTACTCATATACAAAATGTGCATAGGAATAAATGAGTTTTCAGAAGAGCCTTTGTACAAATCATCACCTACGTTACCTGCTGAGCAACAGCGTTTCCTGCATTCCTTTGCTGGCTGAAAAGAATCACTGCAGTGTTGCTGCTTGCTCCAACCTCCTGTCCTAAAATGACATTTTGGCACATCCTCGGTTTTAACTACTTCTGTTTAAGAAAAGCTCTAGATAATATAGTTGCTCTGAACAACATTTAATATCTACTTGACTCATAGCACGTTGTTACTCAGCCCAAAGATTTGTCACTGAACTTCATTTTAATAGCATACAGCAAAAAACAAAGACAAAGGAATAGTTACCCCTCTCTTGACTAATCAATACAGCTAAAATTTAAAAAATCCCTGACTTGCCATGGGGAAATCAGTATGCAGTATACCCTTTCAAGGAGATATGTAGCTTTGCACCCGGATATCTTCTTCTTTTGCCTTTTAGAGAGAATGAAGCGAAAGAAAAAAAAAAACAACAAACCAGCATGATTCATCATTATTTGCATGAAACTACAGCAAAATCAAGATATTGAAATCCATTTGCCATACTCTTTTTTTTTTTTCTTTTTTATTAATACTTCTCACATGCCTCTTTTTATAAGTCTTTTTATAATCTTCTGCTCTGTGTTGGAGACGTGATACTGAGCTCAACAGGTATTTGATTGGACTTAATATAACTCTTATTCTTTTCTTGAGACACACCAAGATAGAAAATAAGGACAAATACGGAAAGGTCAAAGAGAAGCCAGAGAGGAGGAAACAGGTGACAGATAAAGGGCCAGCTCAGCATTAACATATTTTCCCTGTGAATAATGCTGGAAGTGGTAATAAGATATTGAAACATAATTCAACTACTAGCTAAAGTTTAGTTACCACACTAAAATCTCATTCTATCTGAAAATTCTAGGTAAATGCACCATCGAAAGAGAAAACTACTGCAGATAAAAAGATATACAATGCTTTGAAAAGTGTACATTATATACCTCATGTGAAAATTTATACAGCTGAGACTGTTTAAGTACAGACTTTGCTTGCAAAAATTGAAGGTAGCTCTTTCTCACTATGTGGATTTCTAGGAACGGTAGAAACCATTATTTGAAAACAAAACACAAAACCACCAAACAAAACACCAAATATTTTAAGACCCCTGGATAAAAACTGTGACAACTGGTATCACAGGACTGCAGGTTACAGACTTCTTGGAGAAGTCCATTTTAAGCTCTGGATAAACCTGGTACCCCAATGAAGGAAGAAAACTAATCAGCCAGTTCGTCACAACGTACCCCTCTTCTTTCACAGGTACAAGAGAAATAGCACCTGGTTTTCCAACCTGTGGTTCTGCTAGAGCTGCCCTTCTAACCATTTTTCTTTGTCTAACATAGCGGTAAAATAATAGAACATCTCGTGGATTCTTGAATCAACAGCCCTTTAAAGTTAATATACAAGGGCTCTGTTTGCTCTGATTTTTTTTCTCATTTCTTATAAGGAAAAACCTCTAAACTTCCTTTGATTCTTTCATTAACTTAGGCCTGTGGACTCTGGTGACAGCGACTTTTATTATTATAGCTATGAAGTTTTTAGTAGCAGAGTGTTTATACATCAGTGACTCCTGTGGAAAAAAAAAGCAAGCAGTTTCCACAAACTACAAGGATGCTCAGTAAAATGAATAATTGCTTAGCACTTGATTTTCTACATAATAATCATTTTCTTATCTGTAACTAAATATTTTAAGCTCTTTATTAATTTATAAGCTTAGTCGTGGACAACTCTTGTGGTTTTGGCACCAGTACAGAGCCTGCCTAAAGTGTTGATGTTCTGTGTCCTCAAACAGTTCCTAAGTGTCCTCATAATTGCTTGTCACCTGTAAAAGAGGTTTAGATCCAATGCAAAATTAACATATGGTGAACAGATGGACTCAGAACAGACGTTTGTCGAGAAAGTGCTCACACCAAAGACTTTTTGGCTTCAGCCTTTCAGGACCTTCAGAAAAGTCCTGCTTGAAGCTCCAAGCCATGCTAATCAGGGAACATCATTCCTCAATGACAGCCTCGTGTTGCAAAAACTTCTACGACCCGCTACAAAGCGGAATCCTCGCAACTTTTCTGTGGTCACAGTGCCCCCACAAACACGAAAGAAACCCCAAAATATTGTTTCAATAGCTTACTCTACCCGTCCAACAAGAATAACTCATCTTGTATGAAACAAAAAAGCAAGCACAAAGCTACTATAAGTATGATTGAACAGAAAAAATAATTACAGTAAAATGTTAAAAAAAATATCCCCCCCACGCAAACTCTTGAAATGACTCCACAACTTACTGCGGCGGTAGGACCAGAGTTGTTGGCTGGGCTTTCGGCCGGCGTTTCGCAGAAACTCCCATCTGGTTGGCGGAACGTTTCAGAGATTGCTGATTCAAAAGGCCAGATGCTAACCCGGCATGGTACTGCAACTGCAAAATCAAAAGCATATCTATTAAAATACACACCGCTGCAGCACTCCGGCTGTGTCAGGCCTCTGCTACCTGTACCACCTGATTCAACTTACAGCCAGTCCGTAAGTTAATGTTTGGTATTTCATATCTATTGCTTATTATATGGAAGATGATCTGAACAAAAGCATATTAAAAAAGACTGCTGTGAAATAGGTATTGCAAGGAAATGATGTGATAGGGCAAGTAAGAGGATGAATCAAAGACTCCTTAAGTCCTAACTCTCCTGAAACTTGGGCTTGCTTTTAAATGTTCAGACTGTTTCTCCTCTCAAGGGATGGAGCATACTTACTTTTTGGAAGATAAGAGGAAGAAAGATGCAACCCTTTCACTGTATAAACCAGCTTTTTAGAAACAACACTCGCCTTTTTTCCTTAAACATAAAACCACAAAACACTCGCAAAGAAGTTTCTGCCACTGTAAAGAAAAATGTAGCCTTTAAAATACCTGCTAGCACATCTCCATAGCATTGCGACAGAAAGATTCACAGTCAGTAGCTTTCTCCTCTAACCTTTTATTTTCCTTGCCAAGGAAAGACCAATTTATGAAGGACACAACATGAATCTGCAAGATCTCGAGTGCATCCCCACTGCTTGCAGATTTAAGAACAGCTCCAGTGCTGTGTCTGTCCTGAAACCAAGTGCAACAAGTTACAAGCTCACCTCTAAATACTTCCCATTTATTTTCTTTGTTCCTCAGTTTTTGAAGAGAAAGGGTGGAAAAAAAAGCCCAAGATTCAGTGTCAGACAAATGCAATTGCCTTCACCGTTCTAGTCCCCACATCAACGTGTTCATTAAATTGTGTAATGATTTGTTCTGAAAAAGGTGAAGTGTTAACACGTTAACAACTCCTAAGCCCATGGTCTGCCCTAAAAAAAGGTTACAGTTAGGAAACTAGGACTTAAACATGTTCAGAAAATAAAGTGGTCTTAGGTGAAGCTGTTCTGCATGCTACTGATCAAAAATGAGAGAAGCGAAGCTTGGTAAAGTGATCTGGTTGAACAGGGCTATTGAAAACGGGTGAAGCAATCCCGTGAGCAAATTTGACTGGAGCGTTAATGTTCGGAGCATCCGAAAGGCTTTCGAACAGGCTCCTGAGTTACTCGGCCGCTTTGCCTCGGGATCTCGGCCGCGGCACAATGCGAATGAACACGTCGCATCCCCAGCGGGAAGGGAACCGCTGGGAAAGGGGGTTGTGGTGCCCCAACAGCTCCGCTTAGACCAACGAACTTTGCTCAAATTTGCTTTTCTTTGACCGATTTCTGAAATGGAAAAAAAAAAAAGAAAAAAAAAAATCAATGAGCGCAATGGACAGCGCATGTTTGAAAGGCAATGTTTCAAAGTGTCAGGGGCTTCGTTTTCAATCTTCGCTACCTGAATTTGCAGAGAGTGCAATATGCAGGGAATTAAAGGGAAAGACAGTGCTGGCAAAAGACCCCTCGGACTCCAGGAACACATTTTTTCCTTTTTCTTCTGGCGTCTGCTTACGGGCAGCCTCCTACAGCCATTTGGTGCTGTTGACACCATTCACTTCAGCTCGCTGCGCAGAATGACACTGCCAGGGATTTCAGGTAAATAGCATCCTTTGGACACTCGCTCAGGGACGGAGGTAATCACAGGTGCTAATCGCAGATGAATTTTAAATGCAGCCTCTAAAAACGTTTCCTAACCTCCCGGCTAGTCTGACATTTAGTGGTCAGGCATTAAAAAAAAATAGGAATTAAAAAGAAATATATTCTAAAAAACAATTCTGTCCTTGGAGGCTGACTCCCAGTGATGATGCTATTTTTATTAATTATAAGTATTTCTTTATAATCTACCTTTGCTCCCAGGAATGCAGATCCAACTGTCAAAATCTATAAGGGACATTAAATATTTACCAAACCACCCTTATAATGGGAGAAAAGGTCAAAGTTAATAAAACTGACAGGCAGCTTCTGTCCAACTTGATTTATACATTATTAAACTATCACACAGCGCATTGCACAGAATGCATTCCTTTTTGGGGGCAGAGGGGTGTTAACTGAAGAGATTGGGAAATTCTTCCTTAATCATTTGCTCCGGGGAGCAGAAACGGGACTGAAAATAGTGCCAAAGCAGCACCACTAGTGTCAAAACTGTAGTCAGGAGATTCAGTGGTCCCGATGGATAATAAATGTGCCATTTGGTTCCTTTTTCCTCTTGCAAAAGGAACATTTCTGTCTGCCAGCATCGACCATGACAGCAAATCTCAGCTAAAACATTCCAATCCCCTCAAAATTTTTGCTTACTACCAAGCAAACGCTATTCTCAAACATATCATCTTTACCTTAGGAACCCACATGAAATGTTTGGCCAGAGGATGTTACTGGTGCTAAAATCTCACGCAGGGAAGCAGAGATGAGCTCATGGGACACAAACACTTTGAGGGCTGATAAACGTTAATAAACACACAGAAATCACATTTAGCTGAAGAAATCCCTGAGCCAGAGCCTGCTGATGGCTGGAGGAACATTGGGGAGCATCCTGTATCCCAGGGGCTCCTTAGAGCTGCTGCTGGAGACGGGACGTGAGGCTCCAGGAGCCTTTGGGGTGAGCTGGTGCTTCAGGTGGTGTCTCCAGAGGGTGGCCGGGCAGGTCTGAGAGACCCACAGTTGGGCACTTATGGATGGTCCCAAGTGTGTTCCAACCACCTTCCATCCACCGCTGCCAAGCGTGCCCATTTAAACCAGCGGAACTGCGAGCAACAAGAGCTTTGTCCACCAAATACGCAAAATACTCACTGAACTGGGATACTGGTGCAGCACTAGGTAGTGCTGAGTACCGTAAATCATTCTGTTATCAGCCGCTAAGGAATTCCCCACCATTCAGAGGCTTTATTACAACAAGCACCCGCGTCTTTCAGCTTTGGGGAATTCCAACGGGTTTATGCGAAGCTAAGCTCTTTACTTCCTAATGAAATACTCCTCTGGAAAATTTCAACGAGATTGATCTTTTTTCTTCAATACATGCAGATAAAACATAAAATCTATTTTGGAAAACTAAGAAATAAAAAACAACAACAACAAAATCAATGTATAACACTTAGCAGCTAGGATATACACCAGTGCCAACTTGTGCAGTTTTATGATGAGTCTCATGATAGCTGATATTTTTCTTAAAACTGTGGTTCCAAGTAGATGTGTGAATTCCACATTTTAAAACCAAAAGAGACTCCAGTTCTCAAAGATGTAGCAAAAGTACTGAAAATAACACTTCAATACAAAAACTTCACCCGAAGATAAATAAAAACGGAACTTGGATTCTTTTTAAATTTAATCATTTTTGAGATTCATTATTTTTCCACGTTAACGGCAACACGGCCTATATTTTCTAGAAGAACAGATTACCACTTATGTTTTACAGGTGCCATAATTCACATTTTCACAGTGTTCCCGAGCATATGAAAACTACATTAATACATTAACTGCTCTCAATCTTCCTCCCAAAGTGAAACACATCCTATCAGAGGCAGCACTTTGCTTTTCTCACAGCTGTAATTGTAGGGAGGGCAATTTCTTCACTCATGTAAGATGTCTTTGGCTTTCACATGAACTATTTAAACAGAGAAGGTGTGTTAGAGAAATACTAGATTTAGGACTAGATCTAGTTCCAAAAGCATTAATGTATTTTTAAAAGTTAATCACATAATATGTCTTATTTATTCGACCCTGGTGAGTCTCTTCTTATCAGAAACAAGGCAACGCAGCCCCTAAAACAATCAGAACAAGCAAAAAAGAACCCCCTGAAAGGTCACACTGTCTTCTGCAGATGATCTTTAAGGGCTTAAACCAGAACAACCCAGTTTGTTAACAGAAATGTACTGACCATCTCGTGACAGGTAATATTTTGGCCTATGGGCTGACTCTACAGTGTATGCTGTGAAACTCCAAACATGTACACAGTGCTAATTTAAAACTTTTAAAATTAAAGCTTCATCATTAGAATCACGCTGGGTCTAAAGGTCTTTGGTTTACATAATTCATGGCTTGGAGATTTTGCATGTGCTGACTGCTGACCAAACAAATGGTCACACTCCACTGCCTGACAAGGCCATCGAAAGATGCACAAATTGGTTGGGTAAGAAGGTACAGGGGAAAAAAGGAAAAGAAAAAGCAAAAAATCAGTCACTTGGAGCATTTACAGTTGATCATGTCAACTCACAGCAGCACATTAAATTTACATATTACTATTATTTAAAGCTATTTAAGCACCAATAGGTTTTCTTTAAAAAGTGAAATGAGAAGAACGACTTTTCTTCGCGATCGCATTTATCTGTTGTGATATTTTTTCCGTTCTCATGTAAATACTTACAGAGTGCCTACATAAACAGAAAAGCATTTTCTCAGATACAGGTAATATTAAAAATAATGTTTCTTTCCAAGAAAAGGAGATTTACAGAGTGGCTGACAGAGACTTATCCACCATGGAATTCTCTGACTTGGCTGTAGTTCTGGTGAATACGCGCCCATTCGCCTCCTTTTAAGACGTGCAGTACTTTGCCCCTCATCACTACATTATTTCTCCCTTGCAGCTAACAAGGGATTTGTCTATTACGATACAACTCCAGTTGTTCCTTTGAAAAGAGCAACGAGCAAGCAAGCAGGACACTCCCCCAGTTTCATCTCTACAGACTAAAGTAGGCAAGAGAGAAATTATACTACCTTAATTGATATTTTTAAGCTTCTCTCAGATAATGAGGCCGGTTTGGAAATTCTCTTTTTCTCCAAATAATGTTTGATCATTTTAGGAGAGTTGAATTCTTGACTTGGCCAAAACAGCATCAATAAAACAAAAGAACAGTCTCCGATTTATTTACTCATCGGTTTTCCTCTGTGGAACTGGGTTGCAGGCTTTTCAATTAATAGGAAAGCTAGACATCGTGCCTTTGCTTTAGTTTACAATTTAATTAGGACACTTTGTTCTGTTTTTTAAAAGCATTTATGCCCCCCAAACACTTTCCAGTTTACAAGAATATTTAATCAGCAACTACCTATCCTCGACGGGAACAGAGGCTACCCCCCCTTCCCTTCTTTTTAAAATCCCTGTATAAAAGTTATTGCATCTTTTCCTAAACACCCTGATCCGACCAAACTGTGAAACTAATGAGCTCGTACTTCTGCCAGAAGCCTCTGCCACGGCTCTTATTTGAAACGCACGGAGATGCGCGGGGCCATTCGCTCACCCTGGGCCATAAAGCAGGAGACACGGAGCTTTCTGAGGACACCGGCCTGCACGGCCCTGCAATGCAATCGGCTTCTCCCAGGCAATGCAATCGGCTTCTCCCGGCGCTCTCTCCTCCTCCTTTCCAAGGGCAGAGAGTTGAAAAACAAATTTAGACATTTACCTCTCTCTCTCTCTAAAGACACAATAGTAGGAAACGCATCGATACGTATCCCTTGTTTCTTTTAACGTCTTGTCTTCACCACATCTTTTCTTCCGTTGTCTTTGAATTCTTATTTTGGCTGAGAGCGCTGTTTTAATTAGTGTCAAATTTCAGCCTCAAAGTACGTTCTTCTCATACTTCTCTTTTGAAAACATTGAAGTTCTGCTGATGAATGACCGCATCAGTGCTCCCTCACTCCAATACTGCTTGCAAGTCTTTGGCTTTTTACCATGCAGAGATAGCAAATCTGGTGGCGCTTTCTTCAAGGAATTGGTCAAAACTTCAGCATCTGCATCTTTGCTGCCAATAAAATTACCTGTGCTGTTCAAAGTCTCTGCAAAAGCCACTACTCCTCCTCCAGGGATTTTTTTTTTAAGTATTCTGGAATCCATTTAATTCTTACATACTCTTGCTTTTTGGATGATGTCAACACAAAGTGACACTACACAGCCAACAGGCTCAGAGGTTTAAAAAGATCCAGTATTCCACACAGATTAAGAGGTAGAGTAATCATAATTTGGGGCCACCTTATTTAACTCTTCAGAGGAGTAACTGTATTTTATGCTTTGGATGTTTGTAAATAGTTCTGGGTACTCTGAAGGGCTTGAACACACATATTTCCTGAAAGATAACTAAATGAACTGGCATTTCATTTGATACGCCGCTACAACCCAGACACATAACAGAATCACAAAAAGCAGAATAAAATTATTACACTGCATTCTGCATCTAAATGACAAAATAAAACCACGTGCAGTAACAAACCGTATTTTTGAGTAACCCTGAGCTCATTACGAATTTGGTACAAAGGTTGTCCCACTAACAGGGAAACGGTCTTAGTGTCACCCTATGTGATATATTCACACTTGTGTGTTCACTTAATGGATTTCCTTAAAGTCTAAAGACCCAAGAAGTGCACTTGATCACTATTTGACAGAAAACCTGAATTCTTTTTCAACAAAAGTATTATCTTTGCATAGGACAAATAATCTGCAGCAAGGAAATTCAACATTAAACCTGCAGACTGAATAAGGACACAATTCGTATCTTCCCCCTATGCTGCTGTGTCCCCTTAAACAGCCACTGCGACTTTGACCTGAAGACATTGCTCTCATGCTAAAATTAATATTTTTTTAAAGCCCTGGACTAAATCTTTGGTGTCAGGGGCTCAGGTGGCAGCTGTGTCAGGATAAAGAACGGCCCGCTGCCCCCGTGACAGGGGATGCTCAGCTGCTTAGAAAAGCGAAGATACTTTAAAAGAGAGCAGTAGAATAAAGAGCTGCAATCAGCTACAGCACCACTCCTGGAATTCTCCAGCAGCCACGATTTGCAGCGCTGGGGTTGAGTTTTCCCGCTAGAGCAAACAAACTGCTTTTCAGACAAATAAAGAAATGAAGAGTCCTCTTCAATAAAACATCTACAGGGTGCAGCTTATGTAAAACCAACTAGTCCAGTTGCGCCATCAGACAAAGGGGAGAAAGTCAAAAACCAGATGAGAAGAAAACCCATTAGTGAATAAGCAACACAGCACAAATGACCCCAGGTGGTACTTATGCTGCTATTTTTTTTTCCCCTAACTCATTACATTTAATTATTTTACCTCCTGTTAAATGCCTTTCCTTAACTTTGGTCACTCACAAAACAATTACAAGGCACAATATATTTAGACCAGCATATACACACACCCTGAGCGTCAGACGCCGTGGTCTTTCTGCCAGCATACGGAAACCTGGCTTCACCACATTGGGACCACAAGATCACTCGGTCCAACCTTTCTTGGCTTTACTCAAGTCTCCTGTGGCCTTCGAATGACCAAGCTACAACGCACGAGAACGCCAACTTTGGAAAAATCAGTTTAAAAGAGATTTCAAGTTAGACATGCAAAAAAAATAGGTAGATATTTATGAAAGTTTTAGTCAAATAATGTTTTTAGACTTCAAAGAGTTAAGTTATGGGTGCTTTTAGGAATGAAAAAAAGAATCTTTCAGGATTGATTGATAAAAGTGTAGTTTTTAACTAAGACTGAAAAACTGAAGACTGGCAACATTTTTTTTCGAGAATAATATGCTTCCTCTGCTTTTTTTCAGCACGGTGCACATAAATCAAAGAAATGTTAAAGAGGCCCATACATCACAAGCTGGCATTTCTAAACTATTTACAAAATCTGTAACAGTCAAGAGGATGGAAAATACCGAAGTGTGACCAGCAAAGTTACTAAAAGAAAAAAACCAAAACAGTTCTACCATCCCAACAGGGTTAAATAAGGTTGGAAACAACTCTTGATTGTAGAATTTAAAAACACTAAACCCAAACAATTCTGGGTTACAAAAAGGAAACAAGAGAGTGTATCAGCCAAACCAGAGAGAAGGTGGATTTGAGCAACGTGCTTGTTCCATGATTACACACGTGGTTCTGAAAATACATAAAGCAAATGCTCTAATAAGGCTGGGAGTACACACAAAGCAGGGCTGACCGTGCATCTGCAAAAAGCCAGTCCCAAAAATATCACCCACTCCAGCGCTGAGCTGCGTACCCATCGCATTTTCACACCCCGACATCTAAGCACACAACAGACTTAGACAGATGAGGTTTTTCCTCAACAACTTTTACAAATGAGAATCTCAGCTCCTCCTCTGAAAGGAAAGACATGGATTATGGAAAGTTTATCTGTCCATCTGTTGAAGATGTCACACTCTGACTAAAGAGTACAAAAAGCAGAGAGATGTTTTACAACCAAATCCAAAACTTACAGTAGTCTGAACCAGTGTAAAAGCCATATGCTTTGCAAAAACACCTCTTTTGCTACACATTTTTTTTTTACCACAGCACAAAGAGTAACAGTTCTAAAGCTGCTGTAATCTTTAGTTCTGAAAATAGATCCCATATTCTTACTCTCATCTGCCACGCTCTGGTATAAGCTAAGTGACTAGAAACCAGAAAAGCAAGGAAATACTATGCTGTGCAACAAAAGCTAAAGGAGACAAACTTTGTTGCAAGAAGTTACCCCCAGTTTAGAGGTAAAGCGGCAGCTCAGAGGGCCCGGGGGATGATGCTCTGAAGAGGATGATGCGCTGAACCAAAGGCAATGGCACACAGAGCAGTTTCCCAGTTTCCTCTGTCGGTGTTGACGACTTCCAGCAGGATTATTTCAGACAAAGCCGGGGGACCTCCGAAATGTCTTTAGGAGTAAAACAAACGGAATATACACTTCGCATTATTTTCATGGGAGCTTATAATGTAATTAAGTCAATTACACCACAGGATTAATAGCCTTTAAAACGCTTCCAGTCATTCATTACAGGCCTAATTAAAACTCTCTTTTGGTGCTAAGCCAGCGAGAAATATGAAAATACTTGCTAACTAACCGTATATAAGAATATACGGTATTATCTTTATCATGTTGTTTGTTTCCATGTTCACAATTCAGTGAGCAGTTCGGCTTAAAAAAAAATATAAAATATCAAAGACAACAAGAAAAATGGACGAGATGCCACTCAAGAGGCTTCAACACCTGCAACAGCATCTCAGCTCACCACAGCTCCCCAGTTTATCGCCAGCTTTGCTGCCACAGTTAAGGGCTTCTACAATAGCAGATGCCTTTCCTCCCACACATCAATTAATTTGCAAATGCACTCAGGTTGTAGAAATAATGAAGTGCTGACTGCTTGCTGTATTGGCAAGTTGCGCTGTCAGGAGGTGGATGCTGTGGGCGAGGTGCTGAAATGCGCTGCTGCCGTGTGCGCCAAGGGGACGACGAGCCACACGGAACCCGGTCGGCAGCCAACGGGGCACTCGATGATTGTATTCACCCCTCTCTTACTGGAACCAGAAGGAAGAAATCCTCTCCAAAAGCTTTTTGTTGTATTTATCTAGGTATTTACACAACCATTTACAGGGAGATCTGAGCTTCTGTGCTGACCCAAGAATCACTTCACAGAAAAGCCGTGGGTTTTTTGCGTATTGCTACATTTTACTAAAAAAATTGCATCAAAATTGTTAAAGTTACAAATGAAGAATTCAATAACTAGGAAATGCTTGAATTCATATTGCCAGCATAATCTAAATCAGCCTGTTTGTGCTCAGGATTCAGACTTCGATTACATGCTTCTTTCCAAAGGACCTCAAATTACCGCAGCCTGCAGGATCCCCTGGATGCAGAGGCATTTATTCAGCACCCATTTTCATGCACAGATTGTTATTTACCGTATTTCACACGATGCCCACACTTATCTTCTCAGATGTCTTCTATTGTATCTTCCTGCTTATCTTCCTTCTTTACAAATACTGTTAAATTTACCTTCACAAGTCTTATTCTGTTCATGCTGGGTGTGGATCGGAGGAATCACAGGTTTTGAAGAACATGAGATGTTTTCACTATATTCGTAGTAGAGTTTCTATGGATAATAACCGCAGTCAAGTGCTCAGCAAATCTTCGAAGCAGCCAGAAATGGCCTTAAAACAGGTCATGGCAAGGTTGGAACCCCTACCCCGACTTCTATCCCTTGAAAAAAGGAGTAGTCGGTAGCAGTTCACCATTATTTCTGTCTTGATCAGCCACTAATTGGAAGTGAAGCGCACCTTGCCAACTATTCTCTGAAAATAAGTTAAGAACCGAGATTCTGAACTTTCAAATTAAATTCTGCACTCCGGAGGACAGCATGTTCTCATGGATACAGACCCTTCTCATTTTGAGCCCCCAAATTAGAAGGTGTACAGTTAGTGAGCACAGCACAGGCAAAAAAATAAACTAAAAATGTTTAAGAGACTGGACAGGTGGAGTCAACTCTCTCCACAAGCTTCCTAGGAAACACTAAGTCCATCTAAAGTATCCTTTGCAAACATTTAGTCTTGCCTATTCCCTAATTCAAGTTACTTTTCGTGTGTGTTTAAAATTTAGCAAATGTAGTTACAAAACCAGAATACGCATGTGCTCATCCTTCAAGTCTTCCAAGGAAGGTGAGTCCCATACTATTCATCTCCAATCGTTCCAGTACTTAATATACAAGTGTTTAAACCATGAACATCAGCTGTAGCCTGAATTTGTTAAACTTTATTTTCAATTACTGAGCTTTTTTTGTCCTTGCTTGCTATAATGAAGAACCCTCTTAGCCACTTTTTTCTCCCTCAATAAAGATGTTGGTACAAAGCAAGCGAGTCGCCCGTTATCTTTTCTTTTACGATTGGAATAAATTGAACTTGTTTGATCATAGAGAAGGAGCATAGGAACCCAAATGCTTTTGATCAGTTCTAACATCTCTCAGCTAGAGAATTCAAAATTAACAGGCACCTAGACAAATGGTAACTAAGTAGTTTTACATTGACATAATGCTTAAAACCATTTTTAAGCCTTAGCAACTGAAAATGTTATTAGTACAGGTAATAACAGATAAGGAAGTTTGTTGTTAAAAATTGATGATTTTCTGCTTTGTAAAATATGCGATTTTCAGGCTGACCTTGTCCCTTTTAAATTTTTATAGCATCTTCAGTTCCAATTTGAGATTTTCGTATGGGGTAGGCAAACCTTCTTATGTTCTATATTAAATGCAAGACACCTTCTTGGCGTGATCTGCAGTATTAATAATATAACAGTACCAATTCCAGGAGCAGCAATGTAGCATGAACACGCGCATACCCACATGAATGGAATTTAACCGTGTATATCACGGAAATCTTTAATACATCATGCAAAACAAAAAAAAGCGGGTCTAAGGCAGCTCGAACACAAGATTCCCTCTTTTGCCACACAAACACACGACCTTGTCATGCTTCACAAGGTAACACCAACGGAGCTGATGCAAGAAAACATATGCTTCTCTTTTACTGGACTCAAAATAGGAATGGAGGGGAAAGAGAACAACACTCCGGGCCAAACGCAGGTTCCCGAAGGCTGAACTTGCAGCTGTCGCTGTATTCAGCACAAAACATCCCCACCCACACAAGCTCTACAGTCCTCCCATCACTAATTGCCACGATAGAATGTGAAAAACACTTTTTGGAAATGATAAAACACTACGGATTCTTTCTTTAGCTAGGAATCTGCACTGATGTTAGCAGAGGAGTTTTAAAACTTTGAGACTGAGCCATTTTTACGGTGCTGTGCGACAGAACCACAGGAAAACCTAAATGATTCAGTTCTATGGATTTCAAAGGAGACTGACATATATTTGACTTCTCAAGCAGTGGCTGTCTTGCAGGGACTCTTCAATAACCCAGTGACCACTTAAATGCCCACCACTTAACCCACAGATATTTCAGCTCCTTATCTTATTCTGGACATACCTTATTTCTATATCTTGACAATCACTAAGAAAACCTTACCAGAGTCAAACTCCGCAGTTCATCAGTACCCCAAGCTTAAGGCACCAAGTAAACAGACACTTCTCTCACTGCTTGGTGGACTTTATTATTAATGAAGTAAAAATTGCAGACATCAATCTGCTGCTTCAGGTGGTCATCATAAGAAAAACAAACAGAAAGTTAACGTGGCTGGCCACAGTGGCTTATCTGGCATATTTACTGGAAGGTACATTAAGAACGCTAATGAGAGAACTATTGGAGGTCACTAGTTCACTGAACAGCGAATTGAGAATGTAAAAACATATTACACATATCAGAAAAATAAACCCCAAACCGTATCTTTTTTGGTCATAAAGACAGACAAGAAAACTACATTAAAAACTGTACACTGTTGTTACATTACAATTAGGTTTTGAAACAAACAGACACAGCTTTATGTTTTCCAAAAGCATCCTGAACTCCTCAGCAGTGCAGGTACTCACATGGCCAAAGGATCTTCGTGTACAAGATCGCGCACCAGCAATACCCCAAACTGGGGAGCATCTAAGGAAACTGGGGCGGCGGCGAAGCAAAACCCCGCTTTTTGCAAACCACGGCTTTTTAACTTGTTTCTACCACTTCTCTAGGTACAAAATCTTCTGTAAAGGAGTACACTGCCTACCTGCCCACTTCCCAAAGTTTATTTTATCACGCCAATAATTCCGCAACATGAACAATCGACAATTCGCTCAACTACGGTTTTTGCCTGAGGCATCAAAAGATAAAAATAAAAGAGCAAGGAGAACTTCTAAATGGTGCTGAAAGAGCTGAAGACTTACTACTGGCACACTAAACAAACGGAACAATTGAAAGCCACTGAGCAGTTAGTAATTTATACTACTGAACCTAACGCTTGGACAGTAAGGGAAACAGACGGCTCTGCAATATGGAGATGGCTTCACGAAAAGCAATCGGCACCGCGATGCTGCAATAACGTAGCACCAATAGTTTGTCTGGTTGTTGCAACAGCCACGGCAAACTGAATTGCATCATTTCAGGGTCTAAAACAAAGCAAAACTTAACGAGAGTAAACCGAAACAGAACTTGCTAGTTCAGTACGCTTATATCCCTTTATAAAACATGGTCTGGTTTAGGATTTTTCAGAGTCTCGCAGCGTTTTGTGCAAATAAATGAGCTTAATCCGCCCAGCACGAGCCGTGTTCCTGTTCCTGCCCTGGCCCCCTCCCGGTAATTCTGCATCACACCACACGGCTCTGAACGTCAGCTATTTAGTTCTACTTTTAGCTCTGCTTTAAATAAAAGTGCGCTGAGCGCGAGCTGCATAATGAAGGCTCAAAACCATGGAGATGGCATAGACTGCAATCGGGCAGCCGCACCAAGCTGTGGGTTTGGATTTGTTGGTTTTCTTTCCGGCAGACTTATTTAACTTGTGGGGCAAAAACCAAGCTTTGCCAAGGGAGCAGACAGGCGGCTGGCCGGAATCTAATGGAATCCTGTTTCAGACCTTGAGGACGTTCTCAGGGGCCACGGTCCCACAGGGCACACAAGCATGAATAACAGGTGAAGGACTTCTTGACATAGGTGTAAGGAGCTCAAAATAATTTAAGTTTTACATTCCAAGGCCATCATGACTAAGTAGTACACCAGTCATGTAAGCACTTTTAAACCTAACCTGCAACTTTTCAGAAAGGCCAAATCGTTAGAAACTCTTTGACCACAAGAACCTCTTAAAATATATATACGCTCTCTGGGGCATCAGAGCGCAGCTGAAAACTCAGGTTTAAAGCCAGGGATAAGATTCTTCTTCCTCTGCAACTTTCCTACAAAAAATCAGGTTGTTCAAAGGGCAAGGCCAGGAGCTGGAGTTAACACAGGAAGTATCATCTTGCCCTGACGCTATTCGGCTACAGACTATGCTGACATACTCTTTGTTTTAGCAATGAGACTATTTTAATTAAAAAAAAAAAATCCATTAGAACATTTTACTGTGGAGTATGTCTATTAATTTTCTTAAATCAAAACTCACTGACACAGTTGCTGATGCTGGTATAAGGCAGTGGAAACCAAAGGGCTCAGCACAGGGTTTGGCTGGGAGACAGGGAACTGTGTCTCTGTGAAGTATTTTCCTCATTCAAACTTTCCATAGTTCAGGAATGTGATTAAAGCAATCTCTGCCTGAAGCATTTCCACAGATCAGGGCTAGTGCACTGAACGCTGGTGAAGGTGTAAGCTCAACAGTGTTTGAAAGAAGTCAGAACTAAAATACATCTGCACCTGGGTTTCATTTGTAAAAGAATCATGCAAGCACAGGTTTGTTATCCCTCTCAATGAGCAACCAAATATTATTGTTCTTTGAAGTAATAAGCAAGGAAGAAACTAAAGCAAATTGATTTCAAGGAAGATGTTTTCGAAATACATTTCTCTTCTTCTGGATTTAAGCCCGAGGAGTAAATTGTACAACAAGCATCAGAACAGAACCTGCAAACTCATTCCCAGCATTTCGCCTGCCAGGCCGCTGCAACTGGTATTGCTCTTCTTAAGAAAGCAAATGATTATAATTGATTTAATACCTACTTTGCTTAAATACTCTTGATAATAAAGGTATTTTTCTTCCTCTTTTCTAATGGGTATTTTATGTTGGCAACTGATGGATCCAATACCAAACTGTTTGTACTCAGCAGATTCACCAAGGGCAAATTGTGCTTGACAAACCTGATCACCTTCTATGACAAAGTCTTTTAGAACCTGACAAATCCCTGTAGCCTGGAGACTTCATGACAGTATCGTGTATTCTTGTCTTTAACCTCTTTGAAGTCCCTCCCTGCAATAGTGTCTTTCTAACCCACTGATCAGGACGACAAGTTACTGCACACATGAGATGAATAATCATGTTTCCAGTACCCTCCATGCACTATTTCTGCACTTGAGAACATTGTTTCTATAACTATCCTTTTAATGAAGACAAAAATCATCACAGGCAAGACTAAAATAAATAAATATGTAAGCAAATTGCAAGAAAATAAAAACCAAATCAGTCAGTCAAGCTACTGACTGACTATATCAGCCACTGGGGAAAATCACAGAAGATTTGTTGCTACTCTGTTCCGATCATGCAAGCCTCTGAAAACTCTGCCTGGTCCATCATTTATTTAAAAATATTCTTCCCATCTTTACCGTAAGCACAGCGTACGGGAGACATGAGTTTCCCAGACTTCACATTGCGGCTGACAAAGCAAAACGCGCACTCAAGTTCGAGGGCGATCAGAGCAAGAACCTCTGAAAAAGGCCACCCAAAAGAAACGCACAAGAAATGGCTCCGCCGTCCACCCAGAGTCTCCAGCCACTGCTCTAAGTCAGCGGTGTTTTACAAGCAGGTCATGGATGCTGACAGAAAAGCTACAGACCCTTGATTTCTGTCCATCTGGGAGTTACTACATTTTGCAAGTTAGCACATGTGTAAATGCACTAAGGACAGTTCTCTCCGAGTTAATTTAGACTCGGAGAATTCTACTACAAATAACCTTTGTAAAATAATTAACATTCCCTGCAACACATTTTTTTGGGGGGGAAGTGACTTTTTAAGATAGTAATCTTTCCATGTACTGTTAATGCAACAAACCCCTTACTACAGCATGACCGTCATGAAATATGTATTTGCTAGCCACATGAAATCATCAAGTTACTTTGAAATTTGTTTGAGGATTAGCTAAAAGCCTTTGCAATGCAGTACTCTCCGACTCAGGAACAATCCCCATGCCATCAAAGTCTGTTCTATTTAAAACACTCTTTCTCCTCTGGCGCTCAATGGAAGATCCATGCAGAAGGACGGTGGGTTTACCAGTACAGGAAAAGAGTAAAACTGAACAATGAATGAAGTCCTATCCAATTAATATGGCAATAATACAGTTCATAAGGGAAAAATCTCAAAGCATAATGTGTTTTGGTTTATCAACCTTTTTTCATTTTAGGACTCATTTTGCTTTATGGCAGGAAAAATGAATTGTACCTGAGCAGGCGAATGTTTTATGTCCCTGCTGCTTTTAGTTCACGCAACCTGCCATGGCATTCGGGTTGTGGCAAAAAAATTAACAAGAAATTTATTCACCTCTGTATGCAGATATAGTTGCCTGTTACACAGAAATATGACTTTGAAACACCGTATTTACAAAACACAACACTCCAAAGCTGCTTGGCGTCTGTGGACAACTGCATAATACCAAGCCGCCACATAAAACACTAACGAGATGTTCTTTTGATTCCCCATAATCAAAGATCACCACCCCCAAGAGGGCTGTGCCATCTCTCTCTCCCACCTGTGCTGCCCTTTGAACGGACAACACCCTCCCTTGGATGCACCGGCTCTGGCAACCAAATGGATCATTAAAGACAACAGCTACGCTGCAGCTTTCCCCGGAAAAACACATTTTGTTCCTTCTATTTCTGCAGTGTAGTGGATTCCTCCTCTCCACTTCAGGTCTTCCAGAGGGAAAACATTGGCTTGGAGGAAATACAACTAACCGGCTCCTCACCGACAGGAGAAAGCAAGAACATTGACTTGTGCCCTTTATGTATTGATGCTCCGGCTGAGTAAATGAAGATGTACAGGGGAAAAGCAAAGAGCACCAGAAGCAGGTACATGACCCAGAAAAGCACAGTAGCAATTTTATATCTTCTTCCATCTTCCTGAAATGTGATTACAGTTGACCTTTAAATCTAGTAGATCAACCAATCAATTCTGCTGGAACAACCCTGTACATGTGATCTAAGAGCACACCCATACTTAAAAAACTTCCAGCGGCTGCCTGGCACAGTCATTTTATTTTGCTGTAAAAGTTACCATGATTTGTCTCAATTGATTTTACTTGCAAGAAAAACACAGTATCAAAACTGCAGCATCAGCAGACACTAAAGGTCTTCGCTTCTTGCAGGATGAATGCAATATCAATAGTTATTAAGATGTATTCATACAAGGTACACAAGAGGGATGGAAAGAAGATGTTAGTAATCTCACTTAATCCTACCACAGCCTCAAGTCAGGTTCTTTAAGCTGTGGGAAAAAAAATATATGCAAGGAAAATGATAAACATTCCTAACGTTTTGCCTGGCAAATACTTAAGTCTGGAACCGAAGACATATTTAACAGCTCTTTAAGTAGTAAAGCTTTCGTGTCGTGTTAGATGTTACTTCTATTCGAGCTGATACATTGTGCTTTAAGAAAATAACTCAAAAGAGGCTTCTGGTTGGTATTTGCGCATAGTGGGCTCAGCAGCGGGATCAGCAACCACCAGTGATCCTACTGACACGCAGCGTCTCGCTCGGACTCCTCAGAGTACTTATTCTGTAGCACAACCCCCATTTTACAGACGGGAGAACAAAGACGCGTAACAAAGCGACTTGTGGAACCTCATCCAGCAAGCCAAGGATGGGGAAAGACGAGGATGTACAACGCCAGAGTCCATCCGGTCCCACTGTAAACTGGGCAACACCATCACTCCTGAAACATCCACCCTCCCACCAGAAGCGTCCACACACGGTACCACCACACGCTTGTGTTCACACCGTCAACTACACAACAAGCTCTTTTATGCAGAAAGTCAGTAACTTCGCTCCATATTCCATGCTACCGTGTCCAAAAGAACCACAAAATTGGAAATGAAAGGTTAGTTTTTGCTTTACCAGACACAAGAGAGCTCGCAGACTTGATCGGCTCCGTGATCTATGGAATTTCTACAAACAGCTTTGGAAGAGGCACCCAGCAGCGCAGCCAACCCCAAAGATGGCACTGAACAAACTGAAAACGCTACACTGAAAATTCTGAAAATACAGGATCTGACTCCAGAGTAAAACTGAAGCATAAGGCAAGCCAGAGAACTTGTTAAGTCTGAGCGCAGAGACAACCGCAGGGAAAACTCTAAATAGAACCCAACTGAAAGCATATGGGTAGGGCAGGGAACATTAGGAGAAAAATCTAACTAATGGTAAAACACACAGTGATGGTTTTTCTTAAAAGTCACGTCAGAAGAGAAACATATATCCATCCTCATTGAGGGATAACCTTGTGGGGAGGAGGCAGCTATTATTCTTTTAAGTGCAGCTCATTTGATAAAATAAGTGACATTTTCTCTGAATGAAGGATTCTTTTAACATAAAGAAAAGCCAACTTCTGAAATGACACAGAGCCCAGTAACACTGCAGCAGTTGAGAATGTCATGATTTCCATCAAAAAACTGTTTTGCAGAGATTAGGAACAGCTGTTTCAAACTGAATTAGACTAAAACTGGAAACAAGCTGTCAAGACCCAAAAAAATATATTTTATACATAAAAGTACGTATTTGATTCAGCTGTTTTATCGCGGTGGTCAGCCAAAAGAGAGAAATAAAGTAACATTCTGAGACTCCAGACGTCGCAAAGACTCCCTCATTTTTAACACTCCTTATGTAGATTTATTCCTTTGAGCATTTGGAATAGGAAAAATGTCAAACAGCTCATATCACAGATTCTTGAATATTTCCAAACCAGGGGCAGCTTAAAACAGTTTAAAAACACCTGAGGACTCTTTCTGTTCCAGTCCACATTCTCTGCATCTTCTGTAGCACTAACGGGATTTTGCAATAAGGAAAATAGACTCAATTGCTATTAACAAGAAAATCTTAAAATAATTCACTTTAACCCATCACTTGTGAGTAACGGCACACACATACAGCTCCTTTTGTACATGCCTGCAGATCCCAGGATGCTGTTAGTGGGTATTTTCAATAGCGATTTCCACAGGAATTGCAATTTCACATAATGAGAAGCAAATACACCTGTTTTAGACTATACTGTAAAATGTTACATCTAGATAGAATTCCTTTGTTTCTAATGGCCTATGCAGTATACAGAGCACTTACTGCACTATGTTACTGCCAGTTACAGAAGCTTAGAGAATCCAAATACAACAACCAAATTAACAAAAACTAGTACCGGTTTCAATAGAATTATTTGTTCCAAACCAGCTCTGCACATCAAAGACCCCTGTGATTTCATTACATGCTGTAAGATGTAGCCATTATACTCTGCTTTCCAACCAAATCTAAAGCAATCTTGAAAATATCCTTCGCATTTTTCAACACGTTCATTACTTTTCATAATAATGATATATACCAATTCTACCCAATAAGTGTATTAGTTATTACTGTCAGCTTGTCAGCGTACGTACTTTTGAAGAAGAGGTATCTGGGAAGAAGCCCATTCACGAGCATATTAAAAAAATGTACGCTCCAAAAAATGCAATTTTAACTCGCTAAGACACCAGACAAGTGGGTAAGTGCAGCCGTGCGCCATTCCACCTTCCACATCACTCTTCTTAATGGCTTCATGTTATTAGGGATATCTTACAGCTTTGGGGAGAACAGACAATTTGTTTCAAATCATCAAGAAAAATTCTGTTCTATTAACAGGCATATTTTGGAAAGAGCAAATTAGCTCTGAAAGGTCACCTGAGATCAGCTGCACATCTTTTTCAATACACCTTTACCTATGTTAAAACTGAAAAGCAGGCACAGATACAAACCGCCACGGTACTCATGTCATGGTCTGTAATTCCTTATCCACATTCTTCAATTGCCACAGCATTGAAGCCACAAACCAACACGACTCGTGCAGGGCAGGATTAGTCTTTCCGCCCAGGAAAATGAAAACCAGTCTGCACTGATCTGACCGGGCAAGAGATTCCAAGAGTCCCCATAGACCATCTGGCTAAGACGTCTTCAACACCAGCAGCTCAGTGTTAACTACTGCTGAAAATGAAACTGCTGCCGTGTTTTTCCAAAAGTACATCTCCATGAAGCAGCAGCCAAACCAGTGGTCTGACCCGCACTCCGATTCCATACAGCTCCTCACACAGACTATTTTCAATTTTATTAGCTTTTAGGCGATTTCCACGTTTTGGAGTCCAGTTATCAACAGTATCTGATTAAGATAAAATGGGAAAGAATTGAGTATTGCTTATATGCAATTCAAACAATTAAATTACCCTGGGAACTGTCCGAGCAACCCAACTTTAGTAACTGCAAAAAAGATGACAGAGATGAGCACATTTCTGCATAAAAAACCCAAATAACAGTCACACTAAAAGATCTGACAACAACAATAGTGGAGTGCAACAGGGTGACATCATCACATTTTCCATTTTATTTGATTTCCTCTAGAAGCTATTAAAAAAAAAAACCTCTTTTCCATATAAAGAATACCAAAGGGATTGCTTATCACCTGGATCAGTTACTTTATATTCGTGTTCATATTCCTTGAATGCCCTTCATGAAGGTCCCCAAAGGCTTTACAAACACCTTTAATTTGCCTCAAAGACAGCGAAGATGCATCTTTGAGTCTCTGAAAACATCCTCTGTGCTTTCACGCTGCTCACCAGATAAGTCGGGCTTTCATCACCGCTGGCGAGTCAGCCTGAGCCGACCCAGCCGGCAAACGCGACATTCAAAGCAGCGCTGGCTCCGAGGGTTTCTCACAACGCTGCTCCTGTTCTGCAGTCCTACAGACTCTCCAGTTAATCCCTAGACAACACGGATTTCCAGTTATACTTCGTTTTCTTTCTCAGCTTCTAAAAGTAAAACCTTTTCTTCCAATCCCGTGACTTATTCACCTACGGACAGCATTTCTGTGCCTCTGCGTGGCTTAGTTTGAGTCAAAGTCTGTTATTAACACGAAGCAATGCAGTTTTACCCAATTTGATTTGATGACCACATTATACTGCTTAGAAAAGGAAAGCGATCGCTGACTTCCAAATTATATAATCCAGCCATCCCACATGAACTGTGTGGAGAGTTTTGCAGAGGCAAAAATGGACTTGGGAGGAAGAACCGGGAGTGGGCAGAAGTGTTTTGGTTAAAATAGAGCGACATCAATCATTTCCATTCTGAAATAGGCTAACAGCTAGAACATTAATACTTATCAAAGAAACCGGGGGAAAAAATGCCATTCATTAGCAAATAAAGGTGTTGCAAAGCATTAAATAATTCCCACCAGCTGACAAGGGGGCTGTGATTTATAATAGTGTGTATTGATATATCACTTTCCATAATTAGGAAAAGTGAAACTGGTACTGCTTGCAGCATTATTTTGATCAGAGCCTTGAAAAACACTGTTGAATAACAACAAACACCAGGCACAACAATAGAAAAACACCATCTCATGTTCTCAGGCTGCTGCAGGTTTCAAACCAAGCATTCTAACAAAATCCAGGAAGGAAGGCAAATTCTTTTTGGATATATACAACCTCATTTAACAATAGCATCCTAGTGTGAATTATTATTATTATTATAACTTTGGGAAGATCACAGGTATAAAGCACTCAAACTACATAACAAACAAGGCAGAATCATGGGCAATTTCTCATTTTTTTAAGCAACAAGTTACTCATCATCACTCAGCCCTTACTGAAGTAACAAACTAACCTCAGTCTACTGAACTGTCGAAGAAATTCAACTAACCTGCATAGAATTACACTGGCACAGGGCGGCATGTATGGGAAATTCTCACCTGCCATAGCAGCTTTCCAGTATTTTCCAGAAAATAATAACGTTAAGTTCCTTTTGTTCCAATTATTAGGTATCAAAAGCACTCCTATAGTAACAATGAAATAGTTTCTTGTCCCACTTTTTTCCTTCTCCAGTAAAGCAGACATAGATTATTGTAATACCTACCCTATCCCCTTATATTTTGATACAAGTTCTTTTTTCCTCCTCATGGCTTTACCACTGCTTTTTCCCCCCATCATTGTAATATTAAGGATAATTTGCACACTACCTGAATCTGCCACCCCTGCTTTTGCTGGTCACTAAAATCAACCCTGCAATAATCAAAGTCAATGTTCTCCAGGCAGACAACTGAGCAATAATTAATCACTGCAGCAGTTGGAGGCAAAGAGGTAACCACCTGTTTCCTAGTTATATTTAAAAAAAAAAAAAAGAACATTAATGTAATTCTGAACAGCAAGAGCATTTCACCAAAACATTTGCCTAAAATTGCACAAAATTAGAAGCCCATAAAGGGCATTTTTCCAGACTGCCAGGCAAACAACATTAGTCACTAGCTGTATAGTACTTGGCACCTATAAAACATTTCTGTCCAAAGAACCCAATGCACTTGAGACACATTTAGACTAGAAACTCCCAAGAAGTAGGTTAAGTATTATTATCCCATTTCACCCATAAGAAAAACGAGGCACAAAAAAATCATGCATCCTGTTCAAGGTTACAACAAAAATTAGTATGAAAAGCAAGAACAAAATCCAAGTGGCCCAGCTCCTATTTCATACCCCGTGTATGAGAAAACACCAATCCGCGCATCACTCGTTTCCCCAGTGACAGGAATATAAACTCCGTGGTTTATCTGCGCAGAAAAGGAGCCCACAGCCAGTAATCCCTGAACACCTTTCCAGTCCGGCTCCCTCCACAAAACACTGATTCTGCTCTTACAAAGCAGATTAAAATGTGCTCTTCAGGGTGCAGAGAGATCCTTATAGGGGCTTATCACTTTGCTTCAATTCAAATCTTATTTCATCTTTCCCCCCCTCGCCTTTTCTGAGCAAACCAAGGGATTTTAGTCACTTCGGATCTTTTAAGTAACTTCTTCAGAGCTCCATGGAGAAGCCCAGTGACCGTGATCAGTTTTCGTCAATGCCACACATCTGTCACTGATATTATCGTGCACCTGAAAGTGTTTCCCAATGTGGGTGGGTGAAATCTCAGTTGAATAAGCTGGATCTCCATGCAACAGTATTGTGACAATATTACAACACTGCATTTTTGTAGAAAAAAAGGCCAGAAAGGACAAAATCTTGGCCATCCGCCTGAACTTCCAAAGAACTGCCAACATAATAATTCAGTTACATTGTCCATGCTACTGTAAAACTACATTAAATTCAAAATGTTTGAGCACATCCAAAATTTAAAATTAATGTTCCTTGGAATGAACACTTCATTTTACAATCAGGTTGAACAACAACAAAAAATTACTTCAACAGTGTTCCTCTACTATTATGGTTAACATTTAATGTCATTTATTGTCATTAAACTCAATATTTGTGTCCAATCAATACTAAGCTACCAAGGGCAGTCGTAACAAGCCTGGACTTTCTCTACAGGCTCTATTGATCTGTTTTTTTGAGCTCTACAACAAACACAATTTATACAAATAATTTATCAGGGTACACATCAAAATAATTTAATAAACAAAAAACATATATTCCTTTTCTCCTCTGTCATGTGACAGAAAATCATTTTAACTCATTAATGGTAATTATCTCAACAGTTCGATTTTAAATTTATGCAAAACCAAGAGGAAGCTATGAAATAACAAATTAAAATCCAAATATTTTTCGTGTATTTCAACATGCAGATCAACAGCAATTTTTTTTTTTCATTTTGTATTTGCCACTGTATTACTTTTAAATACATTTATGACAACTCCTGTCCAGCTTCGTTCACTTGGAATATTTTCAATACACTGATACTGTGAAGTTTATGCAAGTTGCTATAATCTTTTCAAAGAGAAATAAAATAATTTGATCTAAATCCTACTCACCTAGAGTATATTTAAGTAGATCAACAGCAATTTTTTTGCTTTCTGCTTGAAGTGGTATGTAACAGCCTTCCCAAACCCACGGTTATCATGTTTTTAAAGTACCATCTCATGATGATAAAATGATACCACCACTCACATACACCTATGCACACAGCTTCAACCTTCAGAAGTGTTGGAATTGTGATATCTGGAACACAGCAAATGGGCAAATGCAACTCCGACAACAGCAGAGGGTACGACATCGGCCTTCAGTGAAGTTAAATCAAGAAAAACACTTAAAATAACATCACCTGTCACGCACATACAAACGAGAGCCCTCCCGACTGCTATCGGCATCTCAGATTCCAGCTGCTCAGACCTGACAATCATATTACAAAAAATTCAACAGAATTACTAAAAGCAGAAATCAACTACAATTACTAAACAGAGACAGTAAAACAAAAAAAACCCCAACCAACCAAACCAAACACTATCGATTTCTGCAAACTTCCTAACCTAGCAAGAATACTTTATCTGCATTACTCATATAGAATGACAGCTTTTGGTTGTCTTATCTAATATTATATCTTCAGTATTACATTAGAGGGCACATATAGTTCCTTCTGGGAAACAGCACTTCAATTGCAATGAAGAAAAGTTCTTTTCTTACAGAAAATTGGAGAGGAGGGGGGAAAAAAAATTATCAAGTAGACCTAAATATTATCCCATGGCTTTCACATGCCTCTATGCACCCCCCAGTCAAAATCATTCACTTGTATGATTTCTACTATCCATAAAAGAAGCTGAAAAACCATTTAGCTCTTGCTTGCAATAAAATTAACTTAAACTTCCCCTGTTTTTCAGCTGTAGCTTGTGAGCTCTGTTAAACACCTGGAAAAGTAAAGTTCCATTCCAGCTGCATGTGGATGTAATTAATGCATTTATCAAGCTGTTGTGTTCCCAAACAGCTGCTGCCATTACGTGGACAACTTTCCCATCTGCAAAACTATTGGGTAAACGACAGTGAGTAAATATCAGGATAGCAGGTGCTGATTAATAAAAAGCGCTGCCAAGATAACACACCCTGTAAGGGCAGTTTTAACTTTCGCCGCTGTACTTTTGTGTACCCCTGCAAGAGGCAAACTGCAGATACTCAGAACCTGAGGAGTTAGTGTTGTGACTCACAGAAGCAGTAAAATAAGGTTTGGGCAAATATATCTGAAATCACAATTAGTGCAACAAAGATTAATCGCATTTAAGTCAAAGGGTTATATTAGTAAATGTGCACCTACGAGTGGGTCTCCTCCAAACACATAAGCAGCCACAGGTACACATATTAAATGCGGTAAATAAAACAAGTTTTAAAGTGTCAGGGAAGTCTAACCTCCTATGTTAACATTCAGATCTGAACACAAAGTTTCTATTTATGATGTGAGTATGACCCTCACTACACTTCCCACCCAGCACTGCCACTTAACCCGAAAGGCTTGTTCATGCATCCCAGACCAGATCAAAATCAGGCACTTTTTCGGGGCGAGCTTCTGCTGGTTTGGATTTTTTTTAAGAATTACTCTTTCAGGCCTCTAATTGTTCTTTCAATTTTATATAAAAAATAAGGGAAAGCTTTTTTTTTTTAATATAGTACTATGTATTGTGCTTTGATATACTGAACAATAATGCTTTGATATACCAAACAATAATTTGCTTCTCTTGATACCAACACTACTTATTCTCATCCTACAAGTTACTACAGCCTTCCTGTGTTTTAAAAATAAACAGAATGCATTGAAACAAAGTCTGTGTACTGATTTTCCTTATATTTAATAAATGTCCTTTCTGAATTGCACCATAGCCCCGAAACTCCACTCCATTTACCCTGCCCTGGCAGCCGTGTGGCTATTCCTGCCATCAGTAATGCATGAACAATCCAAGAGAGAGGAAAATGCCCTTATCTCAGCTCATCAAAAATACAAGCAAGCCACGGAGGGGTCACAAATTAAAAATTAAATGCGAACAGACATAAAGTGTATTGACACATCACTACATCTAAACCTTCCCTTCAACACAACAGAAAACACCAGACACACATAACGAGAACAGAAGGCGGCCAAAAGATGTAATGAAAAAGCACTTATTCAAAAAGTGTATTTAACAACGAAGAACTAAGCAGTGATATACACGAGTATCAACAGGGTCTTTGCTGCTAAGGGTAAATCCAGCAGCTATTATAATACCCACACACAGGCAACACCTCTGCAGTTCGAAACAAGGGCAACCTACCCACACCTGCTGGTTCCTGCAAACCCTGGCAAGGATGCTTGTAAAGTTCAGAAGAACCATTAGGTAGAAAGTAGCTACTTAAATACAACTTAAAGTGTCTTTTATTTTAGCTGTAAAACGGAAGTCAAAGACAACAGAGATAAAAAGGAAAAAAAAAATACTGTTTTTCTCCTGGAACATTTAACTGTGTATAAGTGTGCACAGGACACTAAAACTTTCTGAAATCAGAATCCAGCATTACAAAAAACTGCTCTTCAAAGCTCCATAACACTCAAAGTTAATAAAAAAAACTCTATTAGAACAACTCTGCCAAAGCTATTTCATTACCAGCTGACTTGACCCTGATAATGACGTAAATAAGTAATTGAATCACTGAAGACTTAACTGCATTACAAGTTTAGAAGTTTCCATGTATAAATGCTAGCTTTATTTTTTTGAAAGTAGCAAATGCATTATTTTTTCTTCTTAATCTGCTTACAGCAAGAAACACAAGCAAACATGAAACATTTTCTCGGTTAATAAATCTCAACTTAAAAATCCTTCCTGTCCCCCAACTGCCAACCATATCAAGCTGCTGTCAATGCTGAATCGTACTGATTTTAGAAGATGTTAACACATATTTGTATTCTGAAAAGTGACTATACAAAAATTATTCTGGTATTCACAGAAACATTATTGTAGTGCTCTGTTTTAAATCTGAATATTAGATTGGTTGGCTCGATGTGTAACAGGAATCTGCCTATGAAGTACTTGTGTAGTCTGAAAGTCTTCCTTGCTCATGTAGTGTAATAAATAATTTAAAGTGGAATTGTATCTTTTAATGCTCTAAATATTTTGAGATTTATTATTCTTGCTTACTCCTGCTGTCTTGATTAAGGTTGTTAAAAGCTGCAACTCCGGAATCTCTCACTAGTAACAATTATCGTAACAGTGTTTTACACTTCGTAACAGCTCACCAGTATTTCAAAGATAATTTTAAGAAAGCTTTTAAATACGGATTCATTTAAATAGTTCTATAAAAAGTAATAAGCAATGTTTACTTATTTAATAAAATCAGATGTGAGGAAAGGAATATTTTGACCCACAAGCAGCCTATGTTCAGAGCACAGAAGAAAAGGTACCTACCCGATTTCTGTCTTTAGAGTCGGCATACACGTTTATGGAACTGAATTATGCTCATGATAAAGAAGTTTATTTCAACCAAAACAACCATTTTTTAAATGTAAAAAATTGCATTATCTGCCATCTTTTTAGCATTATTTGAAATTCAGTGCAGCATACAATCCAAAACCACTAGGTATGCCAAAGCTGTTGAGACCAGCTGCAAATGTCTTTTAGCAGCAGCAAATGGTACAGAGAGGCACCAAATTTCTGCTGATGACAACTTTCCTATGTGTTTCTTTCCTAGAAACAGGTTTGAGGGTGACATATTAGAGCAGAGCATCAAGAGCTTATCCAACTGCCCTCTGCTACAGTGTTTACTGCCAGATGCAAGGAAACAATACACTTTTATTTTGTATCTACGTAAGAGGCTAAGCAGCTAACTCGGAAGGTGCTACTGTGCTTGGGAGTGAACACCCCCTTTGGAAAACAAGGACACACCTCGGTATCACAGAAAAGTCTCCTCTCAATTAAAGCACTATTTTTACCCTTAAAAGTACATTTAGGCCCATATTATCCTCCTCAATTCATAATCAACTCAGCAATTTTGACAGTCTCGAACACTCGGATGTCTACTGTACCACAAATCAAACATTCTGTGCACAACTAAATTACACTGATTTTGTTACCTTATTTGACCACTTGTAGGCTTGAAGAAGTTGGCTGTAAAGAGGTGTTTTGTCCTGAACAGGATCGAGGCTCAAGAGTCCACTGTTGTGCAGAGGATGGTTCTCAGAGGGTTTACCAACCAGGTTGCTCAGACGCTCCAGTTCACTGAAAGAAACAGAACGGCACCTTTTTTTAAAGTCAAATGTGCGGGTATGGATATCTGAGATGTACAACCCTCCTGCAGGGACAGCAATCACACACAAAGTCTAATTCAATATCTAAGTGAGTTCTAAATAACTGTCCAATTTGATTTAAAAAAAAATCTTAATCACTGTCATTACCCCAACAATTAAATTGGTCTGTTAGTCATTAAGCTCAGGATCTCTAAGGAGAGAAAGTACAAGTCAAGAGTCTTTCTAAGACAACCTGGAAAGAGTCAAACTACTGTGGGTCCTGTTCACAAGCCCTTCCAGAACCCAGGGCATCTTCTGAGCAATGCACACCCACAGAACTTCAAAATTCTGACTTGAACATTGGCTGTAATACTGGGGCCAACATTAGAAATACTTTTCGTTAAAGATCTGACTGCAAAGAATCACACAAGAACTTTACGGTACTGAAATACTGGATGATAAACTGCAAAGTAGAGCAGTGTAAAATACTACACATGAAACAAAATAGGTCAGAGCCAATTGCTAACCAATGTATTGTTGTCTGGGAACAAGATTTTGGAGTTACATTAGATAATTCTTTTAAAAGCTACCAAGCAAGACAAACAAAATCACCAAAGGAATGGCACGGCATGGAGCCTGCTCAACTTGAAAACAATGAAAACCAAAGGGATATAACAGAGGCCTATACAGCTGTGTACAACGCCATTCCTAAGAATGATTATCTACCGTCATTCCCAAAAGAAGGCAAGAAGTGGGTAACAAATTATATTATCACAATCAACACAACCCCAAAATCAGTAAGGTCTATCCACCAACACAAAACAAGTTATTGTCTAGAAGACCCCAAACCCTAAGTCTCTGGAGGCCAGAAGATGTGCTGGGCAGGGCAGTTAAGAGCTTGTCCTGCCCTTGGACACCCCCTGGACAGCAGACATGTGGGGACACAGGTCAGAGATGTCCCAGTGACACCAACAGAGCCCCGGACCCGCAGGGAAGAGCAGCCCCAACCCTTGGTCTTTATTTGCGTGAAACATACCAGTTTGTACTGGTATTAACAACCATATTTGCATACACTAACAACCATATTTACATATACTAACTACCACATTTACATACACTAACTTTCCAGCCTTACAAGTTTTCCTAAAAAAATGGTCATTCTTGAACCACTTGGATGCTACTGAACAGTCAGAACCTAAAGAATTGTTTGGTTTTATTAATAAAACACTACCAAAAAAAATAAGATAAAAGCCTCCCTGAAACCCGAAGCATTCACTTTGCCAACACAATCCCAGCAACAGCTCCTTTTCTAATACAAAACAAGAACCAGGTAAATATTACGAGCAGAACTCCTCTCCTTGGAGACTCCGGAAGGAAACACCACGAAGGGGCAACATGCACGAGGTTGGAAGGAATAAAACGGAGCGGGACTTTTTTCGCATTTATTTGCCTAAAACTTTCTCCGGGAGTGGAAACGGCACCGGGGCCAGGCCCGGGGTCACTGGGCCCCCTCTCCGTGTCCCCGGGGCGGGGAAGCCCCTCCGGGCCGGCTGCTCACCCCAGGTCGCGGCTGACGGAGTGCAGGCTCTCCTGGAAAGCGGCCACGAAGCCCTTCTCGCGGCCTTCCAAGGTCTCTTTGTTGCGCATTCCATCCTTCAGGCAGTCGAAGACCCGCGTTACGCTGGAGCGCAGCGCCTGGATGGCGGCGATGGCCTGGGAAAAAGCCTCCAGGTTCACCCCGGGGCTCAGCACCCCCTCCGCCATCTTGGCCGGCCGGGCCCGGCCTCCCCCGCTCCCTCAGGCCGCCAGGAGAGGCCGCGGCGGCGCGGGGCACGCTGGGAAATGTAGTCCCGGCCGGTGGTTCCTTGGCTATTTCTTCCCCTCTCATGTGAGGCTTGTTATTTTTAAACATATGTTTTTCAGCTGTTCGTATCACATTTATTTTAACTGTCTCCACGCTCTCTGCCATTGTGGTGCCCAAGCACTTCTGATTTTACATCCTACCCGGAACAGTAAAAGGGCTTAACGGTTGTTTTACTATTTTTAAACTGTTACAGAATCACAGAATGTCAGGGGTTGGAAGGGACCTCGAAAGCTCATCCAGTCCAATCTCCCCGGAGCAGGAACACCCAGCTGAGGTTACACAGAAGGTGTCCAGGCGGGTTTGAATGGCTGCACAGAAGGAGACTCCACAACCTCCCTGGGCAGCCTGGGCCAGGCTCTGGCACCCTCACTGGGAAGAAGTTTCTTCTCATATTTAAATGGAGCCTCCTGTGTTCCAGTTCGTACCCATTGCCCCTTGTGCTATCATTGGTTGTCACCGAGAAGAGCCTGGCTCCATCCTCCTGACACTCACCCTTTCCATATTGATCCCCATTAATGAGGTCACCCCTCAGTCTCCTGTTCTCCAAGCTCCAGAGCCCCAGCTCCTCAGCCTTTCCTCAGACGGCAGATGCTCCACTCCCTTCAGCATCTTCGTGGCTGCGCTGGACTCTCTCCAGCAGTTCCCTGTCCTTCTGCAACTGACGGGCCCACAACTGGACACAATATTCCAGATGTGAACGACGAAACAGTGTAACAACGACACAGGGGCCTGGAAACAAACCCATAAATGTATGAGGAACTTGCCCCTAAAGAACAAAAAGCACAGCATACCTTTGGCTTAGAAACTCACCTTCTTTTTTTTTTTTTTTTTCTCCAGGGATCTGCTTTTCCTTTATAAACGAAGAGCCGAGTTCTCCTGAACATACAACGGGCAATTCAGAGCACCAAGAGCTCCGTTGGCTCTGTCAGGAGTTAAGGCAAACTCTGCTTCAACATAAAGCTGAAGAAGAGAGCAGGAGTTTCTCTTCTTGCTCCTCCTGTTTCGCCACACCTAGAAGGAAAAGGTTCCATAATTTGGTGTGCTCATTTGGAGGGCATTGCCTTGCCCAAGTTGCTCACTGCTTTCTTCTAAGCAATATTCCTTGAGTGGCATCTTGCCCAAACCAAGACAGTATGTGAATTTCATCATCATTATAGGTATCATGTAAGGGGGCATTATGGATATAAAATACGTGAAACAAGGATATCTCCAAGGTACCAATAAAAATCTTTTTGCCTTAAAATCACTGGTAAAACATAAAAGCAAGAATCCAGCTGATGTTGAAAACATCCAAAAATCTTCCTATGTGACAGCTGTTGAGTGGGCTCCTGCAAAACTGTTTGGGTGGCCCAATATGGACACGTATGCACATGTGAGTGAGCATCAGAACTGACATTTTCTATCCTCTCCACCAGAAGTTCAAGGACTTAGTGATCTCCTGCCAAAAAAAAAGAGAGCACATTTAAAACTGCCAGCTCTGGATCCGTTCTGTGGCTAAACAGAGAACTTCATTTTGGGTGCTCTCAGTCTCGTAACGTACACAAGCTCTGAACTCACCTGGAGAGAAAGGGAAGGAGAAAAAAAGTAACGATCCAACCTGGCATCACGTGCGGCTTGAGGAGAGCGGCACAGTTTTCTTCTGAGGCAGAAGCTTGACTGGGGAGCACATAATTAACATGAACCTTACACAGCAAAGTATGTTATGGCAACGTTACTGAAATTGCAGCTACTAAGAACCAAGTGGGCTGTAATTAATCAGCAGCATCGAAGAAAAGGGAGGATTTCAGAATCCTCGCAGAGGTACTGTAAACTACTTGTTAGGGAAGAAACTGCCCAAATAGAAATGCATCCTCATTTCAGAGAAATTAATTTTGTTGTCAGGAGAGACAACTAATGGCGAGTATTGGGTTTCATACCAAGTGCAGATAGTGTCTCATGAAATGTCTGGACAGGACTCAACATTTGGAATAAGTGACATAAGAAATTATCTTACTCTGAGACAGATAAATGCTGATATTTATTCTGTGGCAAGCTGGACCGATATTCATCAGCAAGGCCTCTTCATTTCTTCATAGTTCATTGCTACGTTCTTGACAGCACTTCAGATAAATATAATAAACTGATTTTTTTGTTGTTCAAATAATCGTGATGCTCAGTAGTGCAATTGGTAAGATATTCTTGCTACTTTACATTCCTATTAATTTCTTTCAGGCTTTCAGTCTTCAGTTAGCCACACAGTTTACTACACGATGCATTATTGAAACAGAAGAGAAGCTGGAGGTTATCGACTCGTGATTGAGGCTCCTGCCAAGAGAAGGGAATGCAACCTGCCTCCTTCTAGACAAGGTTGGAATGGCAAGACATTTTCAGATGCGGGGGAGCCTTGATCTTCAGTGCCATTTCTTTCCTATTGTTCCCTGAATCAGAATCTCCCACTATATCCAAACAACAGTGAGCGAAAATCTTATCTGAACACTCCTGCCAGAAGAAACAGCGAAATAATGAACTGAGCTGACAATGATGTAGTTATCATCAGATTTCCCGTGGGATGAATAGAGTTAGCTCAGGATTGTTGCAGGCTCTCAGGTGACCCAGATCACATTTGAAAGGATCTTCCCCCACATCATGGTGGATGGAAAACAGACCTGGAGACCTTCCAGTCCCCTTAGGGGGTCACTGTAGGAAATACAATTTTCAGTTGGCTATTCAGTTCCTTATCCAGAATGTTTTGTTTCAGTTTACAGCTATAAAGTGCCCACATCACACACAGAACATCCCGCACGTAACAGATTTGTCTGCAGAACCACTAAGGGCTGGATGGATTATGACTCTTCCATTTGCCCTTGCCTGATGAAACTGGCACCCTTGATATCAGTTTTAAGATAATTCAAAGAGATCTGCTGTTCTGCTTCCAGAGTTTCGCTCCCTGGGGAAGTCAACACCTTAACCCAGCACTGAATTTACATGAGAAGTGTAAAGCAAAATACAAAAAGTCAATCGTACCCAGCAAAACTCAGGGTGTTATTTTATGCATGCGAAATTCTGTCCTGAAATATGTCAAATTTTACTTGCAAAAATAAAAGGCTGCTGTTTTATTCTCTCTGTGTGCAGCCTGCAGAGAAGTATACTCAGCTACTTCTTTTCTTTAAACATTCAGTGATCAAGTGTGGAATCTGATGTAAAACCGAATGGGAAGAAAGTATCATTATTTAAAGGCTAGATAACTGCTTAAAATTAGAGCTGTGAAGGCATCAAAAATACCAGAAATCACAGATGGTTTGCAGATAAATTCACATTGCATTTAGTCCACTCAACGTCTAAAAAAAACCCTATGCTTTTGCCTTGCTTTTCAGTCTATCTGTTGATGCCTGCTCAAAACACACTTTAAATTGGGCTTTGAGTCCTCTTCTGTTGCCCTATACCTTCAGATCCTGGTCGCTTTGAAAAATCTACAGAAATACATCTATTTTTAAATCGTGTCATTAAAATTTAATATATTTTGCACAATTTCAAAATGATAACTATCCTGAGCAGGTTAAATAAGACATTAGCAGGGACTAAATAGTAGCAAGAACAGACAAGTAGTGCTGCAATATGCAAGTGGCTGAGACAGAGTGACCCAGTTGCTTCTTTGTGACTATACTGATGATTCTGCAGGGTTAGAGTCAGTTAAACTCATTGTTTTCCCTATCTGAAGACTGCAGGATCTGGGTTTTACATAATTCTGGGATATTCGTGTATTCTGTAATTTAACCAGCTAAAGCGTATTTGCCTTTTTTTAATGCCTGGGCTGTATTTTCAAACGTTCTGTCTTGCCCTCTGGCTTTTCTCTCTGACACTGGTTTGCTCTGGGGAAAATTCCGCTCCCATTATCACGAAAGGCCAGGATTTGGCACGATCATTCCAGCTTCACCGCCCAGCAGTAGTCAGCAGAATTTGCTTGAATACATAATGCTTGAATTGTACTCCTTCCCAGTTTCTTGTGGAGGTTGGATTTTGCAGCAGGCGAGGGGAAGCTTGAAACGTGATGGTTATTCAATACACGGTTGAGCACATCCAGTAGCTATTGCTCTTCATTGAACAGGCGCATGAAAGTTTTAGATGGCAGCGTATCCGCTGTTATGACAGTAAATGTGATGGAGTTCATGGTACGATAGATGGCATTTCTTCTTGCCAGGAGCAAGCTCTCACATGCAGATTTGAAAAGCAGAGGTTGCTTTTCCCCGAGCTCTTTAAAAAAAATCTGACAAGGTAACAACTACTGATGCTTCAAAGTTCAAAGTGTTCTAAAGTTCCTGATTAGTAAATGTTATTTGAGTAAAGTGTAATCTCAGGACAGTAAGGCCTGACATTAACCAGATTCAGGTATGATTTTGGCAGTCTCCAGCTTTATTCCATCTAAACACAAATGCAACATGCCAAACAACCATCCTGCCCAGCTCCTGAGCTGAGCGTTCCCTGTTCCACCAGCCACTTGCCAAGAGTCATTTGCTCCGGTACTTCTTACAAAAGCCAAGCTGCTTCTCATAACTCTCCATCCTAATTAAGCTACTTGCTGGCTTGTGTAATCACCTCCCCATAAACCGATCAATCTCAGCAGGATTTTTAACAGATGAAACCGGGTTGATCTCCCCTTAAAGCACCAGCCATCCTTAAACAACAAGGTTTTATTTTTTATTTTTTCTTGCACGCCTTGTTTAGTTTCTTTTCCAGCTGCAAAAGACAGAGGCCAACAACAAAAATAAATGTAGTCAAATATGCTGAAGGCTGAATGAGGGCATGGAAACCCGTAGTTTTCCAGACAAGTCAAGCAGTTCTAGCAGCTGCATAGATCAAGATTTTCTCTCAAGCTGTTTCACACTCGGTATTGTTCATTGATCCATTAAGGAAGACATACAACCACGCTTTTTAACAGAAATCCAGACAAAAGAGGCAGAATGAATCAAAGTTTTGGGATACTCAGAGCTTTGGCATTTCAGAAATGCAGTACTTCATCTTGACCTTTATTCAAGAAAGCATCTGAATTCAACTTGAAGTATGTACAAAGGGACTTTAAATGCACAAGCCTTTCTGCAGCCCTGCGATTGCTTCAAGACCCTGTCTCTGGAAACTGGAGTGCAGTTAAGCTGAGTTCTATTCAGAGTCCACTGCCAAAAGAGCATTTCCTCTGGGGTGGGCTCCATGGGGAAAGCACACATCCAAAAACCATCCCGGTGCACTGCAGCACTCCACGTGTGACCAGGACACAGCTGGCATTGCTCACATTGCCACCAGACTGGGTTTACCCAGAAACTTCTACTTCCACAGACATTGCTATAGAAAACATCCTGCATGAGCAAAATAAATAAATAAAAAAAGCTAATCAATTTGGTGTTCTCAAAAGTATTCTAGCGCATTTCTTGCTGTCTCATAATATGGGATAAGATAGACATCAATACTTTGAGATAGTGGACGCACCATACGAAGTGGAAATTAATTGGCTTCAAATAAAAGACTACCTTCATTTTGTGAGGACAGACACAAGAAGATACACACATAGTGGGGCCACATTGCCACCAGTATCCCCAGTGAGTACCTGCCCCATCTGGGTGTTGTTCCACCAAGACCAGCAAATCCAAAAGCAACACGAAGGACTGTATGTTGTAGGTGCTGCTGCTGACACACCGGTAGGACAGAAAACAGGGAACGGACAGCAGATACAGAACAGGCTGGATTTTTTCCAAAGGCTATTATCTGAAAAAGACTTTGCTTTATACTTGGGCCAGTGTGGTAAACTGTGTCCGGTTAGCTCAGGAAAAGGTCAGAGATAATTTAAAGTAAAGAAAGGCCGCCTCTGGCAGCTGTATCCAATTCAGAGAGATATATTATCCCCAAAGGAACATCAGGAAAAAAACCCTTATTTATTTTATTTCTGCATATTCCACTTATCGCTACCCTGGTGCATTCATGCTGTGGAATTGACCTATGTTTTCAAGCAGAATCCAGCCAGTCTCTCCTCAAATGAGACAGAGGTTGTCTAAACAGACAATCACTTCCTGGAATTTGCAGATCTAATTCCATACTACAGTATTTAACGTCTCCCAAAAAAAGGGACATCCATCTTCCCTCTGGAAAAAAATAGAAAGATTTTCCTTCTATCTAGAGATTATTTAGTGCTCTGTTATTGACACTGCTTCTATTGAAAGATTTAAAGATAAAAATGCAGTGTATTCAAGTAGCGATCATTTTTCATCGTCACTTAGTGACAGTACAGCCTGTAGTCAATTGCTGCAGATTTATCTTTTCTGCTATCGATCGCGTGTGGGGCTCAGCTGTTCGCAGGTGCCTGGCTGCGTCTCTTCTGAACTGCAGCAAGAAATGCAAAGGCAGTGGACGAGAGTGGTGCCAAGCAGTCTTGTTTTCAGTCTAAAGCTGTTTAATTATTTCCCTATAAGTGGTGAGATAAGCAGCTAGAAGGTAATTTGTTGATGGACACAAGACATTTCCTGCCAGACGAAAGGAAAAGCATGCAAACAGCGTGACCCTGCGTAGCGCGGTCTACAGAGAGTCACAGGGAACTGCGTTCAAGATGCTGGATGTGAATGAAAACTTCAGGTATCAGAGGAGCAGATGGTTTGAGAAAAGTAGGGGCTGCCAGTCAGGTCACTGCAGCGAACTTCCCGTGACCTGTGGTGAAGATGCTCTCTTGTACTCTCCTGAGGATTCCCATCACATCATGGAAAAGATTCCCTCTGCTTTTTAAAGCCCACAGAGAATAGAAAATATTATCCTGAGGGTCTGGAGCACTCCAGCCTCCGAAGCTCCATGAACCATTTTTATACTTAAGAAACGGGGATTAATTCTGGACACCTTCTGGGTTTAGTGTGAAGCTGAAGGAGGAAAAATTGCAAAACATTTAGATGCAAGATAGAACCTGCTGGTTCTCAAACAGAACAATATTGGATCTCAGACTCCCGTCTCAAACACAGCTACTATTTTAAACAGAGCCAGACTTCTATATATGCTCTTCTTTGCTTAAGCCAAATACATTGGTAAGTGCTGATACAGGGGCTGTGAATTTGAAGGCTGAATAATGCTCGTGGGAATCCTTAAGAGACCAAGAAAGCTCTCTCTAGAAGCTGTCATGCACCTCCCTGATGGATCACAGCTCACAAACCATAAATGCACTTAACGTGGGGAGCAGTCGGGACCAGGTCTCTGGCTTCCTACAGCAATTGCTCTGTTATGGAGTTACAAGGCGCATTTGTGCTTGTTTCTCATACCAGGTACTAGCTGAGATGTGACCCAGACACCTTGGAAGTTTCTATCTATAAGGTGTTTGTGTTAAATATAAAAGCTGGGAAAGAGGCATACAAAGAACTTCAATGAATCAACAGACCAGGGCACCTCAGAGCTGTTCGCAGCTTTCTCATCCAAGTGCTGCCATTTATCCCCCGTCCCTGTTGTGACTTTGGGTCACTCCCTATTTGGATCTTGCCCATATGGATTAGAAAAGGGAAAGGCAAGCACTGGCCGTTGCTTGAACAAGGATACCCGTACTTTATTCTAGAAGCAGTGACTTAACCAAAACCAAGCAAGCTATACAAATAAAACACATACGTATAGGTTCAGTCCAGGTTTGAACTTTACAATATTCGAGCCCTTTTTCCTTCCTTGTTAATCACATGCTTCAGGTTCATTTTCTAATCACTTCTATGACAGACATTCTTCTGCAGAGCCCTAATCTTTTTACACCCCTCGGCAGAAAGCTCCGATTCCTTTGTCATTTCCCGATCCAAACCCTTCTGATTAATCATCTCTTAACATCTCTTTATCAATCTGTTCTGGAGCCCGCACACAGGAACATACATGTTCAGCAGATATTTCCCCTACAACTTTCTCTGCTACACTATTTTGGAGAACTGTTCTAAACGGTGCCAGCTGACTCTTGCTATTTGCAGACATGGGAGATGGGATTCTAAACCATGAGGATTTGCCAAGGTAGCTAAATGAGTATACTAGCAAAAGGATATTTCTCTTAGTGTACGGCTCATTCCTGTTCTTCAAATAAATGGTACTAGTAGGGCTTCCACTGCCTCAGCAGAAGGTTTCTGTTGATAGGAAACTAGTTTCACCTCTTGCATTGCAAACCAGTATCTCCATGACAATACAGCTTTTGACCAGGATGAGTTGTTTTCTCCCCAATATTCACAGCTGCCAAAAAAGGGAATATGATCACTGTCTTAAAGAATAAAAAGTGGCTTAATTCTGTCCCCCAAAATAACCTGCACTTTTGATCCATTCTAAATTCCTTTTCTCGCAAGGCTTTCCTGCACAGATAACAATGTTAAACAAATTAGCGAATTACTCTCCCTGCAAGAGCCAGGTCATATTTCACCATTAGAGAAGCAGTCTGATTTTTCCTTTGGTGAAAATAAACCCACAGTAACAGTATTTGCTATAATTCATGTCTCAACATTCTGCCTCAAAATAGTTTCATTTTGTTATATTTAATGCTTCAGCATTACATCTTAAAATACTGTCAATAATTACAAATCTCACTGTTTTATTTTAGGCACTGTTCTCCCAGAGTGACAGAAGCACACAGATTGAAAACATTGCTGGAAAGATTGCTGGAAGATAGGGGGAAAAAAAAAAAATCAAAGCTTTGCCTAAGTGGCAAAAAGGAAAGAGATGCTCTCTGGACACAGTAGCGAGGAGATACAGAAGTTTCTAATGTTCATAATTTGCTTAAAGCTCAAACAGGGTTCTGTGATAGTGAAGTAAAGCCCTGCAATATCGTGAGTTCATGGTGTAATATTTTGGCCCTTTTGGGATGTTCTGCTGCAATATTGAAATGAAGGATTATACTCTCAAGTCTGCAATCTGGTGCCTCTCTCCGGCTGTCATACCTGATTCTAGACAGAAGAAACCCAATAAAGCATATTGATCAAACTCTGATGTGTCAGTTATAAAATAGCCCTCCGTATGTAAATAAAAAGCTATACAGAACAACAACAACAAAAATTGAAAACCTCCTCTCTTCAAATTATTAAAGTTCTTTCTGTTGTAATACAATATTTTCGTAAGTTTTATGAGCTCTAGCACTGACCTATTCTTTTCCTAATGCCTGAAAAATTACAGATCTTCTCTTGCGCATTTAATATGAAAGCCAAGCCCATTGCAAACCTATTAGGAAAACAATATTTACAACAAAGTACCAAGGAAAAACCTCCCATTAAATTTTACAGCAATTTCCTTGGAAGAGTCCTTTCTACTGAGAACAGCTGGACTTAATTGCAAATGAGATGGCTGAAGGAAGTACATCTGATTGCAGATGTAATAAAATTCATGCTTGACACCTTAATTTTTTTAATATATATTGGCTACCATCAAATCACTCCATTTGCTGGTTTGCAGGCTGAAGCTATCAAAGTTCTGGCAGGAGAACAGACAGGGAACGGAAAAGCTTGAGGAGTCCTTCAAAGCTTGGTGCTTAAGACACAGCTTTTTAATGCTATTGATTCCTAACAATCAATATTTTTTTCAATACGAAAGTCTCATATTACCCCTTTTCCCAACCACCTTTCACAATGAACTTAGTTAGGATGAAAAAGCGCTTAATGGCTTTCTTTCGAGGCCTTTTTTTTTTTTTTTCCCATGTTCATTGCAATCTCTTTTTCCTTACGAAGTTCACGGCCCCCAGCCCCGCTGGCTGATACTCCGTGGTTATAGAGTGGTCAGCCAGATTTTCTCCAGCCTAAAAACCTCCCATCAGGTTATAATTTAACCCAGAAAAGCTAATTCCTTTGAAATCGATGAAATTGCAACCGTATCGACCTATTACCTTTAAGGTCATTGGCTTAGAATCTACCATAAAAAGCAGTGAGTTGTATTTCTTCCTTATTCTGTTGTATTTCTGCGCGTAGCCTAGCTGGCCATGAGCTTCATGAACAAGGTTTTTAAGCACCTTTTTACCATTAAATTTGAACAAATGCAGTCATTTCTGTCAGAAGCCTTTTATGCTGCCTTTTCAAAGAGCAGGGCTGGTCATCTCCTGTTGGCAAAGGCATCAGGACAATATGAAACTTTGCTTAGAGAAAGAACAGAGGGAGAAGGAACCGCGATTGCTGCCACCGAGATTGCCCAAGAACCAGAGTTTCATTGCTGACTAATTGCAGGCGAACTGCTTCTGCTGGAACATCCATTGAGTGAACAGCAGGAACAGTGTTTGCTTGTACAGCAGTGAGTTAACAAGGCTGGAATAAACACTAAATACAGCCTGATTCCTCCTGCAATGAAGGATATAATCTCCTTTCCTCCTCTTGGTATGGGAGAGTGGGATCATCATCCCATTCTCAATGTTATCCCATTTTCTGCTGAAGAAAACACTGGGGTACTCTTCCAATTCTCTCCTGTCTCCTAACCTAGCAGGATTATGCCTGGACAGAAACACCCATTTCTGTTAAAGGAAAACAGTTCTCTTCCAGCAACATGTTGAGAGCTGAAACTAATCATCGGGGCTCATTACAAGCGGAGGCTGCTTTTCCTTTCATTTTTTTTTTTTCAGAGTAACACCGTGTGTGGCATCCCAATGCTTTAAAAATAACCTGCTGCTCCGCTGGTACCTAGCATGATGCTAATAAGAGCTTCGTATAAGGGATGTTGCAGAATCTGTAATGACAAGCTTCATTTTTTTAAAAGGAGCAGCATTCTCTGCTTGCTGCTGTAAGTGGCTGTTTAACAAGGCCTACCAAACACTGCAGAAATACATACAAATGTATTTTAATCAACCACAAAAACACTCTGTAGCACAAGTAGTTATGCAGCTATGCCCACAAGAGCACAGGTAAGTAGGCTAGTAAATATTTTATAAACTATTGTTGCAAGGGATAGTAAACATAAATATTTAGTACAGTATTTATTTACATTTTATCCTATGTTTAGAATAATATTATGCCTAAAGACAAGTATACATTCCAGTGTTTGGTCTAGTAATACTACTCATAGACATGTGCTCAGGTAAGATATTTAGTACAGTGTCATGATGCAGGCAAGAAAATGAAGGGGTTCGTTTACAAGACATATGCACAGGCACAACTATACACACATTTAGTTTTCTTTGTGGAGGAATTGCACTATGAGAAACAAATACACTATAAATATCAGCATCTCTTTGCAAGGTGGTATACGTTATACTTTAAACATCCAACTTGTCGGTCGGTAGGGAACGACCTTGGGGGGTTGCGTTACAAAACGCTGGACTGGCACAAAGGCAGATTTCCAATGAACACAGGATGAAGTGCAAATATCACTCCCCAAGGCGTAGCCCCAAGCACAGGCAGATCTCCTGCCTTTCTTATAGAGTCAAAGGAGGAGGGGTTGGTGATTCTTTAGAGAAATGCAGGATGCAATAACTGCAAAGAGAAGAATTCTGTGCCAAAAGCCCTGGGAATGCACTGGCTCCCTGGCAGGGCTGCGACTCATCCCTGTCAGGCTGTTGCCTCTATCCTGGAACAGAGGTGGCAAACAGCTTGACACATTAATATTTATTACAGCTTGCAGTGCAGCAATAGCCCTATATCAGAGCTGACTCTGTTATAGAAAAGACCTGCATTATAGCAAGAGGTGGCCCTTCACAGGGATTTGGTTTTTCTGCCTGATAACGCATTTTGGACTACAGGGTCTCTATATACATTGAAAATTCCTTTTACAGCTACATTGCATTTATGATGACAGACAGCTTTTATCTCCAGTTGAGGGCCTTTTCAAAGAGTTCCTTGAGTTCTGATTTCTTTTTAATTAATTAGATGAGATTTCTTGCAAAATACGTATCTCTATGTGTGCATGCAGGCTTGGGTACTGTTCAGCACTATTTATTTCGGAGCCCTGACCGAAGCCACGATGTCAGTTTGACCAGACCGTTTCGTGCCAAAATGGAGAAGTCATCTTTGGAGGACCAGAAAAGTGGCAAAAAGCATTTAATCTCTAATTCCTGGGTTTACATATGGCCTGTGTTACTCAGGACTGTTTTCACAGCTGCTCCACAGTGACCTCAGTGAGATGTGGCAGAGCAGCGGTTCCCATCTTAACGGATACAAGTTGCCTGTTGCCCAAAGAACGTTGTCACTGTTAGTATGTCCGATAGAAAGACCTATATGCAGTATTGGGTTTCGTTGCTTGGTTTGGTTTGGTTTTGTTTTTTTTTTCCTAGCACGCACCATCTTTTTAGCAATATACCTGCTGAATATGAACCACCTTAACGATCTCAGCGCAGCTCCATAGCACTGCTGCTTCCCTTAGTCTGAGCTGAAGTGATTTTCTGCCTGTGTAGCAGTTTCAGCAGCGAGGCCAAGGACTGGCAGAACTACAGCAGCTGAGCGACCTTCCTTTTCTTCACCGGCAGCTCACAGCCAGGCACCGGCGCTGGTGCACGGGGTGGGAAGCTATGGTTGGCGTTTTGCCTTATTAATACTAAATTCTCTAGTGTTTGCACCTTTAGGCCTGGGCTCTGCTCTGCTGTGCACCACACAAACACAGGACAAAGAGATGCTCGAGTCCTCGGAGTTTATCTCTGCAAGGTAAGGACTTGCTTGCACCATCTCTGGAGGCAGAAACTGGAGGTGAGGACAGGGCTGGGAGTGCAGGGCGGCCGGGGCGCTGCGGCAGGTGGGAGCGGAGGATTGGCATGGCTCTGATGAAGGAAAGGCTGAGGTATTTGTTTTTCGAGAGCACCAGATGAACTTTCAATGACATGAAAAGGAACTTGTACAGGCAATGGGCCAAGGAGCCTCATCTAGAGCAAGAGAAGGGCTAGGGAATTTGTCAAAGAGTTTTGGAAGCCAAAACAAATGAACAAAAAAAATAGTCATGGAATCAGAGAAAGTCCTGAGTTGGAAGGACCCACAAGGATCATGGAGTCCAACTCCTGTCCCGGCACAGCACAGCCTCACAGATCACACCGTGTGTCTGAGGGTGTTCTCCAGTCTCTTCTTGAACAGTGTCAGGTTGGGGCCGTGACCCCTCCCTGGGGAGCCTGTTCCAGTGCCCAGCACCTCTGGGTGAAGAACCTTTTCTGAATGTCCAAATGACCCTCCCTGGCACATCTTCCCGCCATTCCCTGGGTTCTGTCATTGGTCACCAGAGAGAAGAGTTTGGTGCCGGCCCTTCCTCCTCCCCTTGTGAGGAAGCTGTAGAGTCAAAGTAACAGAAGACCATCTGATCTGTCTTTTCCATGACTGGGAAATACCGAATCCATAACTGACCTTGTGGAGATGAGCGATGAGAAGGAACCACTTCAGTCTGCCGGTTTCCCGGGTGAATTCCTCATTGCCAGGTAGGGAGTGAAACCACAATGCCTCCTGTCTTGAGAAGCGAGCAGATCTGGGAACAGGAGAGGAAGGCTGAGCAGACGCACTGACACAGGGTGTGCGACCCTGCTGCTCAGACCCTGGCTGCACCGGGAAGAGCTCAGGGAAAGGAGAGGCAGCAGGAACTAAGGAGGAGGCCACAGGGATCTCTCCCATGTGCTGGCAGCATTTTATCCCTCCTAGCCCTGCTGTTCCTTCCACCTCACCCAGATGCAGCCAGGACACGCTGGGAGCACAGAACTAACCCATCCGATTATCTTCTAAAAAAGGGCCTCCCCCCCTCTCTCTCTGACTTGCCCCCCAGGCACATTTCATTTTTCATTGCCTGACTGATAAGATTGTGCCTGCCTTCATTGAGGCTTTTAAAATCTTACTCTTTGCTATTAGTATTGATTAGCTTTGTCCTCTTAATGGGCTATTTTTTTTGTCTCCGGGCTTGTTGCATCATCAAGTTATATATTACTCTTCAGGGTTCTTTGTATGGATTCATAAATATGAGTACAGTTGGGGACCAGCTCTGAGAAAAGATGCTAATCTGCTGAGCAAACCCCAAGCCATCTTTCAGTGTTTAGGGGACCACTTACAATGAGAAAAAGAATAAACAATATCCTCATTTATTTTTTAAATTGGGGGGGGGGGGCGGGCACGGGAGGATGGGGGCAGCAGGGAGAGGGGAAAAGAAAAATAGAAAAGAGAGGGAGCAAACTGCTCTTCCAAGGGGAGAGTATGAGTATTGAGTAACTTAGTGAGCCAATGCACCAACTTTACCCCTGCAGCTGTGGGTTCTCAGCTTAAAAATACAAAAGTAGTAATTAATAGTTTGCACTTGTTTAGCATTTTTGCAGATTAACCTCTCTACCACAAGTTCACCTAAATCTAAATGCGGCCATTTCTGGAGTGGAAAATAGTGGTAGTTTAATAATGCATAGCAACACCACGCAAGAACTCGAGTCAGGAATATTATACAGAAATAAAAATGCAGGGGCAAGGTTCATAGTGAGAGAATTCAGTTACTCTGGCTGGAACTGCTTCACTCAGTCCGGCTAATAACCTGCCTTACAAAGTTGTTGCTGAATTGTTAAAATATTACAAGTAGGTATCACAAGTACCCTTCAGTTCCATATCTCATCTTACAGCCAGCATCTCCCAGAGCGTGGTGCCTCCGATCTAATACCGCTGCATTAATCCAATATCGATTCTAAGGAAACAGAGCTTCTGAGCCACCCAAACAACGCTTTGCAGCACAGAAGGCTTCCATTGAGATCTGTCCTCAAGCACTGACCCGGCAGCCCCGTTACTTTGTGAGAGCTGCAAATATCACACTGCAAGGTGATGCGGGTGCAGCCCATTGATTTGATGCTCTCATCCTCATCCTCGGGGAATGCATCCATTGCACAATTCAGCTTGGATGTCAGTACCGCAGGCGAGAGAACCGCCTCAGAAACAGACGGTAGTTTTCTTCATTTTCCTGGTGCTAGAAAACGCTATTTGCCATTTCTACAGCTCATTCAAAGTCCCCAGTCCTCAGCATTGTGCGGGTCAGCTGGTTGCCACGGGATGGGGCTCAGGGGTCACTTTTAACCCTTTTCCTTGGGTGCTTGTGCCTGGGCTTTGACATTCGGATGCCCCATTCCCACGTGCCCACCGACAACCCCCCTGTTCTGTTGGCTACGAGCTCTGTGCCTTGGTCCTCCCACTGCAATGGAGATGCCCTGCGACAGCTGGAGATGTTGCTCATGTACATGGGTTCAGGTCACGCAGTGGCAGAACAGAGAACCGAGGGGCCATTCACTCGTTAGCTGACCCCAGGTATTCCTTGATTGGACTCTGCTTCCCTCAAAGGTCTCTCTTGAGGGCTGAGCTTTAATCAGATTAATTTGTCTGTTGGCCAGTGAGGAATAACAGTAAATCTGAAGTCCTGAAGGCTTATGGAAATTTGCCCACATGGAGTATATAATTTTTAAATATAAAGGAGAAAACGAATTTGCGAAAAAGAAGTTTCTCAGCTGGCAAAACAAGCTGCAACAGCGAGCACAGCAAAAGGGAGAAAATAGTCTAGAGAATGCCGCAACACAGCTTGAACACAGGGGTTTTATCTGAGAAAAGCAGTTTCTTGTAATTTCACTGGAAAGGCATTTTACTCTGAAAATGAAATCTAGACAGGATGTTACTGATGGTCCACACCTTATTTTCAATAAACGATGAACCTTCACGTCCCATGAAATATGGAAGTAGAAAGCTGCATTCTATTATACTCAGCGAAGGTTTTTCTCCCCCTTTTGTTTAAATATATTCATTACCAAAGGTATAGTGCCCTTGAGAAGCCGAGGCAGTTGCTTGTGTTGCTGTGCAAGGAATTTAAGATACTTACTAAAGTTTTTACGAACAAAGATGCAGAGACGTGTAGCGTGTCTTTCAAGACCCCCAATCCATCTATTCAGAACTGACACTTAAGCTGTAAAGAGACATCCTTGTCAAACTGCTTACATATTGCATATGCAATGAGATAGCTCCTCATTCCTAGCACACTAGTTGCAGGAATCAGAATTTAAAGCAGAAAGGCTCCTAGACCTCTTATTTCAAACTCTTGTGGCTCCATGTGCGGAAATCACATTGGCAATAATGAAAGTTCAGCATCTCCATTGAATGCATAGTGCATGAGAGGGCATGAAAATATTTTGATGAAAAAGAATCTGGCTAGATACAATAAGGTTTCCATCCTGTGCTTCAGAAATTGTTCGCGTGCTATGAGTTTGCGGGGGGGTGCAAAGGGATGGTGCTTGTTTGGGACACGGGTTATCCCCAGACATCCTTTGTCCTGCTGCTCAGCAGGGACACTTAGGAAAATAAATACATTTGTATGTGCCAGACAGATCTACAATACAAAAGAGAGACAACTATCTCAAATAGCTGATTTCTGAAAGTCACTGAGAATAAGAAGACTCAATTCAGCCCTTAGATAAATACCAATGGTTTCATCTTAGGATTCCTCTTTACCTTTTATACTTCGTACTTGTACTATTATTTTATTAACACTTTTCCTGACCTCTCCCTGTCCTTTAGACACACTGATTACTAATCCTTACAATATTTCCATTTTTGATTTGTGTTATATCCTCATACATGGTTTAAAAGCAGGAAGAATTTTTTATCTTCTAAAAAAATATCAACAGTTACTATTAACCGGATTTTGGTCTCTCCTGTGGAATCAAGCTCATGTGTCTTCAGTAGCTACAACCCAGGAACTGAACTAGAAGTAGATGCCTAAGTTAACAGGAAACTTATGATTATGTATTTCAGAGGAAAGTGCATGTGCCAGTTGTGATGGGAACTAGGAGGGCCAGCTTATGCCAGTTTTTGTCCATAACAATTTCTCACCAGCAGCCGTATAAAGCGGTGTGAAAAAATCTGAAAAGTGATGTTACCAATTTGTCTACTAAATTTACTTAGTTAATGTAACTTAATAATTTCCATGTTCCAACAGCTTGACCGTGCCTGCCAGAGTTCACTAGTTAAGTAGTTCTCCCCATAAGAAAAACCTCTGAGTAACAGGGGCATCGTCTAAACCAACTAATTCCCTGCCAGGAACTGGCAAGATTTCTCAGAATAACCACAATCAGGGCAGCTTCCTTACAAATCGCTATAAATCCAACTCCGGTGGAAAGGACGGGTGCCATACGGCTCCGGTTTGGAGGCAAGAGCAGGAGATAAGATTTCCTTTTGCCTCCAGGACTCCGTGGGGACGGGGCGGTTCAGAGCAGCAATAACGCTGCACAACGTCGGCTCCGTCTCAGGCAACCGCCCAAGGCGACTTCAGCAGCTGGAAATCTCTAGAGGTGCTTTATAAATATGCCCCCACTCTTACAGCGGGTGTCACGTCCTGTTCCACCAAGGAATTTTCCTGCATCTGCTCCACGGAGAAATCCTGAAGGTCACAACTCAGAGAAGTCCTTGTGTTAAGTGACCTCAGCTGGCGAGGATGTGGTCCCGGGTAATAACGTCTAATGGGTTTCGTATGACTCAGGTTTTTCTCCTTTGTCCTTCCCTCTCCTTCACCAGTGTGCACCGTGCTAGTTAGTGGTTATGCAGCAACAGCTGCAAAATACCATTTTAAGGCAAGTTATTATTAATATCGCTTTGCCAAATTGTCACAAACTACTGGACATCATTCATCCAAGCAGCCTGGTCACTGCAGCCCTCTAAGCAGAGCACGTATTTTAACCTGCATGTGCATTTTTCTCCTAAAACAGTGGTGCATGAGGATGCAAGTCAGGGAACCTGGCAGCGGAGCCCAGCTCCAGCCAGCCCAGGCTCTCGCTCTCACACCGGGAACGGTTACACTGCAAAAGTACAAAAAGAAAAAAAATCTGCTGGAGTGAGCAATGTTTCTGCGATGTGGCAGTTCCATAGGTGGCACATGGAAGCTAATGCTCCGGCACGATACTAGAGGGCACTGTAAACCTGGCAGTTTTGGCTTCCGAGTGGGACAGAGTAAAAATTGAAGTGTTTGCTATTTGCGGTCATTAAAGCGCTCTCGGTACTTAGTGCAAAATCAGTGCTAACCCCTGGGTCTCGGACAAATTAATTGGTGGAATTACATTGTGCTGCTGTAGATCCCTCCCTTACAGCTGCAGTACAGGATCCTCATTCAGTGCCAGGTCCTGAGCTGCTGCATCTGCTGCTGGAGGAACGAGGAGCAAGAAGCATTATGAGAACTCAGGAACTTCTTTTTAAAGCTATCACTTAACAGTAATGTGTTCATTAATTGGCAGCCAGACCACTGCCTGTCTTCATTTTAAAAACCTGATGGTTTCCTTTTATTGTGGTAGTACAAGGTTTCATCCCGTGCCTTTCCTATCTGCCAACATCTATTTTTCTTGTGTGCCCGCTTAAGGATCCACACCTATCAAAGAGTAGAATTCCTGCACTGTGATAAAACAAAGTTTTTTTTAAAAGAGTCTTTTAAAACATATTTAAAATAGGAATACACTATTCTAAAGAAAACACTCCAATCAATGTGATAGACAGATTAACGGATTTCAGCATTTGTCTCCTCAGATATTCCTCATACACACATCACTGTAATTTATAACTCAGTATTCAACTTAAATTAGGAAGATTTAAACTGAAACAACAGACTGACAAACAAACAAAACTTCCCAATTTAAATGTAGATGTTTACTCAATATGCAGAATCAAGCTCTCACAATATCACCATCATGCAAAATATACATAGAACCACAGAGAATACGAGGAAAAGGGATCTTGAGCGGTCACCTAGTCCAGCTCCTTCCCCCAGGGTAGGATCAACGCTGCCTAAATCAGTCCTGACAGCAGTTTCTCTAACCTGTTCATCCCTGGAGGTTTTTAAGGAGATTCCACGAGCTTCCCAGATGGTCTATTCTGGTGTCAGCTATTCTTATAGATGGAACATTTTCCCCAAAGCCTAACCCAAATTTCATTTGCTGCAGTTTAATCCCACTGCTTCTGTCCTACCCCAGTGGATGTGAGCAATGGTTTATTACTTTCGCAGCATCTTTTACATTTCGGGAGGTTATAACTGTATCTTCACCGGCCTTAAGCAATCAACCACAGCTCTTTCCTTCTCGGTAGGTTTGTTTTCTAGAAGTCTGACCGCTCTTTTAATTTTCTGTCTTTATCTGGAAGTCTGATGACCAAAACTGCTCTTCCCCAATGCTCTGTATGGATGGGAGCAATGTACCACACCACCCTCTCTTTACGTACCTTGCTGTAAGCTTTGCTGTTCTCACCCCAGGGTACCACAGCTGGCTCAGGGTTAATTTGTTGCCCACAATATTACCCCTTTTCTCTAGAAATGCTGCCCACGCAGCCATTTCCTGGTACACTTTCTGATAGCTCCAGTACATTCTGCTCTGCTTTTGTCCTTTTCAAACATCAATCTATTCTTTCCAGCATATTTCTTCAGTTTGTTAAGGTTTTTGAATCTATCTCCTGTTCTCTAAGAGCACTTGCAGCCCCTCTCAGCTCGGTATTGTAAGCAGATGCAGTAAGACTACTCCATATTCCATTACCCAAGTCACTAATGAAAATATTGAGTAATACCAGAGCCCTGCGGTGCTGTGCTCAAGCCATCCTTCAACAACAAACACCCGATAGCTTTCCAGTATGCTTTCCCAGCTGGTTTGGGACCTTACAGCATTTCTTTTCGACCATATTCCTCCACCTTGCTCCTGGGAATGCCATATGAAAAAAAGCCTTCCCACAGCCCAGATATATCCCATCTCCAGCTTCACCCCTCTCTGAGACCTATTGCCCTGTCACAGGAAAATTAGATTGGTTTGACATTATTTATTCTTGACAAAGCCACAGCTTGTGGGGCTGCTGTATGCCTTACGCCAATGCCATGTCTTTAGATCTAGTGAGCAAAATTCCATCCCCATTGCAGCAAGGGACAAAACCCCCAGCATCCAAGAAGGACTTTGCCGTGTCCAGATTCCACCCAGTGCACAGAAGCAGCAGTAACATTGCATGAGTGCTCACGTGGGTAAGCAGGGGTGTATTTCCAGTACAGGGATATCGTACACGGGTTTGAGCTTCGTACACCCCGAGCACCATCGCATTGTGTGCACACAGTCTCCTGCCTCCCTGCAACTGCATTATCTGGTGCTACATCGCTTCATTAGTATCCTTGGGTCAGGTTCAATATAAGTAGAGGGAGGTCTAATTTACACGCTGAAGGGAGCTGGAAGAAGGTGTAAATTACTCAAGCACCAACTACCTAAGATTCAGTTAAAATTCACTCTGAATTTGGCACCAGATATATAGGAGATAATAAAGTTTTCCTTTTCAAGATCTTGTGTATTTAAAACCTGCTGTGTTTAATTTTTGCAGTCACAACAATGCTCATTCATAAATATTTCCTAATGTTTGGTCCTATTAGTATGTGCTGCACAGTGTTTCATTAATGGACAAGAACAATGGGATCAAATATATTTTGGGCTCTGGAATACCACTTTGTAATGCCTAATGTTTGATAAGATGTTACAGATAGGCTTGTCTTCTGACTAGATGTGATTGCACTTGAATTCTGAGAAACTCAGATACAGATCTTGGATAAGATCTGAATTTCAAGTGAGTCTTAATTACGCAGCACGCTGGACCAAACCCTGAGGTCTGCACATTTCCAGCGTTGGATTCCTCTCAGCTCAGATGCAAATGCTGTTTCTTAGCCCCGTCTCTCAGGAATTCATAACATATTCATCAACTTGTAGTACCTAAGAGCCCTGTCCAACTGTGTTTGGAAAACCTTAATTTGACTCCAGTAGGAGTTTAACAATATTAATAACTAATATTACGCTGGATTCCTAACAGCAATGCTAGGACAATACCCTTTGATCACTGCATTAATCTGGTGCAATTGTGTTTATATCAGCCTTGTTCATCCCATGTGTGCTTTGTGCCATCTTGGCATGAATATGAAATATGCAAATCTGGGGGATACACGTTAATAGTGGGTCCATCTGCTGGGATCTTTTATTAAAGAGAAGTGTGAATGCAGTTGCCATGCAATACACTCTTACACACAAAGACCATGAGTTACGAAAACAAGAGAAAACATCTCATGCTTTTGCCTTATTGGTATTTCACATTCATCATTTCTACAGCCGATTTTCATTTTAATTTAGAAATCTTCACGAAAACGAAATTTGAGTGAAGAAGCTCAACAGTTAGCAATGACTGTGCGTATGCACGCACGCACGTTTCTTCCTCTCTAGTGACAGACAGGATATTACTTTTCCACTGCATACGAAATTAATACCAGAAGCATAAGAAGCAGCATGTAAATTCCAGCCCTTAAAGCCTGATCTGGATCTCACCGCTGCTGTTTAAGACAGCTACAACCTAAAGGAAAACTCTCTGTCCAAGTCAAAAAGACAACCCAGAGCTGTGGAACAGAGAATCGAGCCCAAACTGCAGCTCAGCCCTGAATACGGAGTCAGAGCCCAGTGCCTCCACAGGGCACGGATGAACTGCTATGTGCTGCTGTTTCACTTTTTCTGTAATAAACAATTCTTTCAGCTCTATCCAAAGGGAAAAGCTCCTATGGCTCATTGCTCTCGTGAACTGCTGTGTCCTTAGCTTGTCTCTCCCGTGGATGTGTGCTGTTCCATGCTAATAGTTTGGGGGGAGTACGCTGTAATTTATTTAACAGTTGGCAGGTCAAACCTCCGTGCCCTAGAAATGCAAGTGCTGATTCGGATGTGGAGTGGAGAAGGTGTCCTGATGACAAAGTCACAGTATCCATCGTGATGAGCATCCTTCACCCAGGAAATGCCTGTTGTCCTATGCAGAACTTGTGTCACCATAGCTAGTTTTGAGTCTCATACTCATCCCAGGAGGCTGGATTGAGCAATTGCTCCTTTATCCAAGGGCACCAAAGTACAAAGAGGGCCCATATTCTCCTCCTTGTTTCACAGATATTTGAGTAGGCAGGAGAGTAAGCAAGAAGAGAAGGTTTTTTCCATATCTTCAATATGCAAATAGATCAGTGAGCTCAGCTCTCTATTCATTGCTTCCAACATACATGACACAGATGATGCTGTTCCCATTGTCACACTAAAACTGGGGGCTTGATGACAAGAAACTCGCTGAGTTTCCATCTGCATAAAGCTGAGGTGATGGTTGGGTAAGGAAAGTCACTGCACTGGAAAATGTCAGCTCCACTGTCTACATCCCCGATGTATGAGCTGTGTTTGGGATCTGAAAAGCCAGTTATTCCTGCACAATCAGCTCTTAGTGCTGCTTGGTGTGGCCTCATTTGTGTCTACCCAAGGGACTGTCACCTTTCTCCCTTGTTCCTGGGATCTGGCTACAGCCACTGAAACTGCTGAAGTGAGTATTCAACCAGCACATAACTCAAGAAAAGGTGTTGAGATTGATTATATACGTATTTATTAAGTTCCAGTGATGCAAATAGCATATCAGCATAACTGGGTCAATTATTTGGCAATCAGCACATGTGTGCCTAGGAGGGAAACATGTGCATGTGTCTGCTGGTTTTGTGCTGCTGAACACATCACCTGCTTGGAAGAGAATAAACATGTTTATCCCAGTGCTAAGGAAAGAGAGAAAAAAGAACAAGTCAACCTTCCACAGCTAGCTGATTATGCATTTTCTGCATCAAATTGTCAGCATTTATTCAATTACTTCACTCATTACAAGCGTGTTCTTCAAGCGCTAACCTAAAAACCCTCCCTGCTGCTGTCAGCTCCATTAGAAGCGACACGTTCCTTCCTCAGGTTAAAAAGCGTTCGTGGAAGGCGTCACCTCCCAGTGGGACACAGCCCCGTGCTGGGATGGGGGCTCCTCTCCCCATCACCACCGGCCCCAAGCGAGGCCAGGGGGGCAACCCTGGGCCTTCCATGGGAATCAGCCCGTGGGCCGAGGTGAGACCTCCGCGGGGCGCCAGGAGCTGGGTTTAAAGCACAGACGTGCTCCAAGGCAGGGATTAGAGGAATTTGCCGAGCTCTGTCAAGGCTACGGAGATCCCCAGAGCCGAAAGCATATACTCTCCAACACTTCCATTTTAATAGTAAGTTGAAAGTGAAGTTCCCCTTCGGAGGGGTTGTTAATTATAGATCCCTCCTTTAAACGCTCCTCCTGTTTTTATCCATACTTACTCCCCCACAGCTAGTAAAGATAAGGAAAGCTCTACCTTCTCCAAAATCAAATAAATCTTAAATGCTTCCTGAGCTGATTCACTTGGCTAAGCTCTAGTTTGATATATGAAACAAAAGACAAGGCAACAGAAAGCAACATATTTTCCCCGGTGTCAAGGTGAAGTACTTCCCATCACCCAGCCCATCTCTGCTGGGGTTGATGTGCATCAATAATATTTAAATGATCAAAGTTTTTCAGCAAAGACAGTGATGTTATTTTTTTCTGACTTGTCATGCTTGTTTTCCCTAAAGAGGCAATGACCAGCCGTAGTTAAGGGTTGCAGTTTGGCACGCAGGAGCGTTTTGAGAGGCGTTGTCTCCCTAACAGAACAGCAGCCTCATGTTTCCTTGCACAACAACCTTTCTTAGCCTAAAATGCTTTGCATACCATTTCCTTGATCTGGCTAAGTGCTCGCATGCTGAAAATCCCACCCTCCCTCCAGCTGTCCTTCTGGCAGGGAAGAGACAGCATCTTCTCTCTCGAGAGTACAGTCACTGCTCCTTTGGTTATCTAATCAGGGAGGGCAAAATTCACCTAGGGCCCTGTAAAACCATCTGAGCTGCAGAAAATGCATCCGAGGTCTCGTGTGGGAGGGTGCAAGGCAGGGAGCCAGGGGAAGCCTCCCCTCCCGGAGCAGATGCTCTCTGCCATCACCCCAATAGCTTTCACATAGGGGGAAAAAAATATATAGAGTACGCCAAGGACTGAAGCACTTGGCTCTTCCCTCTCCTTCTGACTGGGGTACGTGTGTTCAGGGCAGCGGTAGCACCTTCTAGTCCAGCCCCAAGACTCAAGCAGCAGCGTGCGGGAAGGGCAAGAAAATAAATATCCCCCACCCACCCTTCCTGGACTGCATGTACCAAAGCTGTCTGTTGCTCAATCTCTCAGCCTTTGTGTGGGTTTTCCAGCATTTCTGCTAACTACAAAATATTATGCCTCCGTTCCTTTGAAAACTCAGAGGATTTTGTCTTTGCACCATGCATGAGGAATTGGGAAGCACAAACCTTCCCATTCTGCTCAAGCCGAAAGTTTTCTTCACATCCAGCTTGCTAAGAACAAAAGGACAGCACAAGGGTGGTGAGATGAGACCAGTGTCCCCTGATAAACACAAGGTCCAAGCAGCCTTCCCCTCCATCATCCCTAAAACAAAAGCACCTTTCGTAATTTCCTCCCCTTTTCTCTGCAAACTCCTCCCCAGAGGTCCCGGCGGGCTTGTGGAAGCCGCTGCTAGAACAAGGGGTCAGGCTGAGCTGTGCTTAGCAAATATTACCTGAGTCCTTCCCTTGCAAAGGGGTCTCTCGCCTGCTCCTGGGCTCAGAGCACAATTATGAGCCTTGTTTTTCCACCTAATAAAATGCTTACTCACTTGCAGCAGGCACTTTGACATCCTTGGCCGCGCATTGCTAGATAAGGACTATAAAAAGAACGTATTGCTATTATAGGTGATACAGCAACATGTATCCTCAAATGAAAGATCCTTTATAAGCCTGGTTATTATTCTGGCAGTAATCTCAGGTCTCTCTCCATGGACTCAACTCAGCTCAAGTGTTAGCAAGTGCATCGCCACCGAGAACAGGGACAGCGAGGTGTCACGTTTACCCTCTGTTGTTTCAGTGTATCCTCTATCATCCCAAGTCAGGAAAACACTTCCCTCTTCTCCCACGCATGTCAAAAGCACCGTTTGCCATTTAGATTTAGGGAGCCAAATATAGCCATAGTATAAACAGGTGCGAGCCCGCATATGTCAATAGAATTACACCTGCTTATAATGGGTTTACATTTGGCCCTTGAGCCCCAGGGATCCCTCTGGGAGCAGAGGCTATATTAAATATTAAGGGCCTTATTCTCCACCCCTGCCTACGCTGTAGTAATTAAATCTCAGTGCAGCCCCATTGATTTTCGACTGCGCTCTCCTTGCACGAGAAGGTGGTGCTGGGGTGAGGAGGGGGCAGAGCTGTCCTCTCAGGGAACAGCGCATCCATTTTGCTCCTCGCAGAAATTTCACCCAGAAGGAAATGATACCAAGCATTAAATATTTGCAAAATGAGCTTGGGCAAAAGAATGCAAGTGGTCTAAAATTAAACATTTGCTGCAACTCTTCCCCATCCCTTCCTGGCGGTGACGGCGGCACTGCCGGCTGCGTTGCCATTGCTTCCTTTGTGCTCCCGTGTCTCTGGGTGCCACGGACCATCCCTCCCCTTCCCAACACAAGGACCCTTGGAGCCAGACCTGTCTGTTTACCCCAGGAATGGGATCATCATGATTCCCATCCTCAGAGCCTGTTCCTGGATCTCCTGAACCCCTGTGTAACCTTGGACAAGCCCCACAGCTGCTCCCAGCCTCTCTGGGGTATTATGCTGATTAGTTAATTCTGGAGATTTGTCTGGAGCCAGCGCCTTTTACCTGTGTCTATACAAGTGATTATTGCTAGCTTCTGATCTTCTGAGCTTGCAGGGCTGAGAAAAACGACTTTGGTTTTTCTTTAAATGACATGCAGTTTAGAAGTGTGACAACTCATACTGTGCTGTTATTCTTTCCAATTGAAACCTAATGATGTGTGCATATCACTTAACTCTGATGTCAATAATCAGCACACCACTTGGTCTTTGCCGTGGCTATTAGAGGGAATGAAAATGAAATACCAACTCCTTTTTATCCTGTTACTGTACCATAATAACTAATAAAGGAGTAATAAGTGAGACACGGGGAATTTCCAGGGGAGTCATTACTACGGAGAAGACCTAAAGGCACAAAGTGAAATCCAGGAATATTAGCCGGCCCTGAATTCCCAGCCAGTGCTTCTCGCTTAAGTAATACTGCTGCCCTAAAATGAGTGTTTACAGGAAAAAATACTGTATGGAAAGTATTGGTCTGTGCCCTGACCGGGGGAGTGGAGATTGAGCCAGAATCAGACAGTCTTGCAGGTAAAGACCACCCTGTGCCTCAGTGTAGCGTTTAGGCCGGGCAAGAGTCAGACACACGCCAGCATTTCATAAATCTCACTTATGCTCCAGTATACGGGAAACGTTTCCCAGAAGAGCTCTAAATCACCTCGGTCGTGGGATGGATCGTGTGTTTTCCAGGGGCTCTGAGATGGGAGAAGCCACACAGAGACCTCAGAGCGGTGGGCCAAAGGAAATCATGTCACAAAATATGAGCGATGAGATGACAAACCGCATGCAAGCCGGACAACGCGCTTTCTGGCTTAGAAATTATTGAATTCTTGGTTAGGAAGAACAGTCATTTTTTTGGTGGCCGTGTACAGAGGGGGCAGGGAGAATTCTTTGGTTTTCCTCCCCATAAACAAATTGTCATTTAGCCATGTGAATGTAAAAAAACCTGTCATGCTTAGGAACAATCCTGCCTCCAGCATCTAACTGGTGCAGGGCAAACCTGGACTTGTACGTGCCAGAGTTTTACCCACCCTGTCAACAGCTGGAGCTTTCTCTGCCTCTCAGTGTGGACACAGGAAAGTTGACCGAAGCAACACCTATAGTTCCTGCATCCCCATCCTGCAAGGTGTTCTCACACCTTACAGCTCTGCATGCCAATCCCCTGCCTTACCAAAGCAAAACCTGATTTGGTTCAATCCCAAAGCACATTCCCACCATTACCAAAGCATTTCCCAGCCATCTGATTTCCCCATCTCCGAGTTCCCGCTTTGTTTATCCTATTAATTCCAACCACCCCCTCTTCCCCCAACACACACGCACGCAGCCTCATTTACAGCATCTTCGCCAGCAAAAGCCTCCCCAAAATATTCAGGGCACACCACGGAGAACCTACACGTGCGGGGAAACCCTCGTGANAAAAAAAAAAAAAGCCACCAAGGAGTGGCAGAGCCGGCCTGCCGTTATCTAACCGGAGGCGGCGGGACGGGCGCGGATGATGCTGCAGCCGCCGCACCGGGAGCGGCGGGACCCCCGGAGCCAGCGGGGCTGAAGGCTCCCGGCTCGCAGCCTCCTCTTCCTCGGCTGCTTCTCTTCCCTCTTCTCTCCTCCTTCCCCTCCCTTTCCCCCCTCCTCCCCGCTCGCATTTCCTCCCTGCACCTTTAAGAAGCACATTGCTCGCCGGTGGGATGGTGTGTGCTAAAGCTGCACAGAGGAAGTTACGCAGCCGGGATCAGGCACGGAGATAAAAGCTCCGATTGTGATTGAAAGTGAGAGCAAAAGGGATTTCAGCCTCGGCATTAACTTGCCAGGGGAGCCGGGGATTGCGCAAAGCTTCCCCGGCCATCTGCCCCTGGGGGCCGGCGGCGCAGCGCCCGCTCGCCGGGCTGGGGGGGCGGTGGGGGTGCGGGTGTGGGGGGGTGCCCCCCAGCCCCGAAGTTCGCTGGAGCCCCGCGCCGCAGAGCTCCCTCCCGGTAAGGACCGACCCGCAGCGCCGAGCACCGGGCGGGGGGTGCGGGGGGAGCGCCGGGCAGCGCGCGGTGCCGCCAAAACTGCTCTGCCCTCCCTGTCCCCAGTGCGACTGCCCCCATCTCCCAATTACCAGCGAACCCCCAATCCTCAAGTTGCTCCGAGGCTCTCCCAGGGTCCCCCCCGCTGTCCCCCCGCCCCGGAGCAGCACGGGCTCCCCGCCTTACGGGAGGGGTTGATTTGTTTTTCCCCTTCGGAGTTTGCTCCGGGAACGGCTCTTCTTCCGCTTCGCCTACTTTTAACACAGCCCCTTGCAGTCCCTAAAAGTCCTGTAGTGTAAAAGAAACCGGGGGCGAGGGCGGGTGGGGGGGGGGAATCGGCGTCGGTTTGCCTGGAACCGCAAACGCATAAAGGAGAGCGGGTGTTGCGAGTGCGATTTACAGGTTTTTCTGTTGGGAGTTTTGAGCTTTGCAGCGCTGTTCGGGGGCTCAGTGTCCTGGCTCGTCGCAGGCAGAGCGGGTGTTGCCGAACTTTGCTTTTCAGGATGGAGGGAAAGGGACGATCGGCGTGGAAAAGAAGAGGAAAAACTCCCGTTTGCTCGGTGTAGGGGGGGGAAGAGCGGTCGGGGTTTACTTTGATGGCGACACTTCTGAAACAAAATTGAAAACTCCTTCAATTGAGTTTACTTTCTGTACTTAATTCCAGAGCAGCTCAGTTGTTGCTCAGTGTTGCCGCTTTGATTTCGATAGGGTGTTAATCCAATAATAATAAAAAATGGAGCCAGCTAAATCAAGATACAATCTAATTTTGTCTTTTTAATACTCTGGCTATCAGTCCCCAGTGATTGCTGAGTACTCTTCAAAGAGAACAAAGAGCATTGATTCTATTTGTTGCCATGAACTGCAGTTTCTTAATAATATCAGGTGAAGATTTATTTTCTAAGGATCAAACCAGGCAAAACCTGTGATTCGGAGAGTCCCCCTCTCCGGTTTGCACCATGCTGCCTTATTCCAGAGCAACACTGTGCAACTATTTCTGCAAGGGGCTGTACGGGCTGTGTTGCATCGCAGACTTGCAGGGAACCCGCACGCCTGGCTGATTGACTGACAAGAAATACATTTTCCCAGCAAATTTTCATTTCCCTGGAAATCTATGATATTTAAGCCAGCATCACAAGAAACTAATAGATATTGTAGATCCTTTCGTCCTGGGCTTTTCCCCGACAGCCATTCAAGTGCAAAATACAATTGTTAAGGCTATGAAAATAGATCCATAAACTTAGCAGTGGAGTCCTCATTAAAAGTACCCCGCTTGTTTTCTGTATAATAGTGGAGTCTCACGCTCTCCGCTGCTATTCGGCACTTGGCTGTGACCAGCTTGATGTGATAATTAGGAACTGACTTGTTATAACTGAAAAGACAGCTCTGATGTCAGCGGGACTTATAAACACTGTGTCACACCGGTTTATTATTTTTACTACATTTACTCATAATGTAAAAATAGCAGCCAGTCTATTCTTTCTGTGGAAGTTTATTCAGGTCCAACGCAGCTATAATAGGCTTTTCTTTGAGAGCTGGCAATGAAGCATGAGAGGTAGCTTCTCTTTGCTGAACTCATTCATCTCCATCAGCAATCTTTCAACCAAAAAGGGGGAAAGGGAGATGGTAGCACAGTGGTGCGAAGCCCCCGAACACGGATCAACGCATCTGTTAACCTGGAGTTTCTGAGCTTTAGTAACTGAGCTTATGAGAGAGCAAATCCTGAACATGCTGTTGAAGCAGACAGCCCTAAATTCTATAAGAAAAGTTGAGGAATCAAATAGAAAGGGAATTATCCGGAGCTAAATTTCTGTTCTGGATACATGCCTCCCACCTCCTCTTATGAGATCTCCCTCCTGGGTCTAATGCTGAGAGAGGGTTTGACTTTTTTTATTCAGTTCTTTGTCATTTTGTTTTGTAATTACTTAAGATTTTTATAGCTCTACTGGAAAGACAACAAAATTGCAGAAATCTTGCTCTAACCTGAAATGAATCCTGGGAAGGTCATTGCTCTTTGTATTAGGTGAACCTTAAATGTTATTAGGACTTTAAATTGTCTTTTATTAAATGTTATTGTTCAGATAAATCATATGTGGGGATGCTGGACAATGTATCTGTCTCCTCAGCTGTCTTATTTATTTGCTTATCTTTTTAAGACTACCAATTTGTCTGTCTCTCCCTGCTCTGTGTCTGCATATTCTCCATCTTCTAATGACCTATAGCTGCTTCTTGATATTATTTGAAGACTCATTAGAGCTCTTGTTGTCCAGCTGCTGTTACAAACCAGATACTTTAAATGGGGCAGCACTCCTTCCCATCTCCCAAACAGCAGAAGAGCCGTAAGCATCTTACTATAGATTTCTTTTTATTAAAGTTGTATATCTCCCTTTTACAAAAACGTGGCTCGGGAAGCCCAGCTGAGGGCTGCATCTCCTAGGGGACCCCCATTCCTACAAGTCTTGTTGCTCCAACTGCCCCCCCTTGCTCCCAGCTAATTTGTCTTTCAATTTGTTGCAGGTGCCGCCTGCTAATGAACTGACCATGAAAGAGAGAGGGGACCTCAGGCAGCAGCATGGTCTGCAGCTGAAAGCTTGGGGAATTTGATGCTCAGTTGCCAAAAGGCAGAGTCAGACAGAAATCCTGGCCAAGACGCAGAGGGAGAAGCAGCAAGGCCAGCGCCGCTCCTGTCACCCCGCTGCGGATGCTGCCACCCAACGCGTTCACCTGGGCACCACCGTCCCTTGGGAGAAAGGAATTCTAGCTCCAAAGAGTCTCTCTTGTCACAGTTGTACTGATGAGCAGATGCTATCTTTATTTTATGTATTAACACTCAAAAGCCCAATAATTATTTAAGGCGGACCACAGTTTAAGGCATTTTGCACAGCAACACAGTTGCGGCAGACAAGGAGGTAGAGGAAAACCTGATCCAGCACCATCTCACGGCCTCTCCAATTTACTCCTATCAAATTTCATCAGCGACTCAGAACTTGATCTTTCTATTGATTGACTGGAGTCACCTCTAGATATTTTCATGTTGATTTGGAAGCCCTTTCGTACAATAAAAGGAGGGGAAAATGAGGTTAAGGAAGACTTTTGACCACTGATCAAGCAACTCTGGCCAAAACTTTCCACACCAAGTGATTTGCAAAGTTGGCTTCTGTGCAGAGAGAAACTTTCCACATCCAAATACAGCGCGCGGAGCGGGATCATCCCTGTTATCGACTGGATCATTTTTAGATGAGGAGCTTCCATGCTGATCCCGAGAGCAACCCCTAGCCCAGTCGCTGCCTTCCTCGGGACTCTCGGCACTGCCCTCGCCCAGGGGCCCCGCGCTTGGCCGCAGCTGCCATGCTCCACCTGGTCGTTCTCCTCTTGCACTGTCTCCCCTTGGCCATGGGACAATATGACATTTGCAAGTCCTGGGTGACCATGGACGATGGCCCGTCCTGGGAGTTTTATGCCTGTCAACCCAAGGCCATGCGGATGAAGGATTATGTGACCGTACGGGTGGATCCGGCAGGAATCACTTGTGGGGACCCACCGGAGAGATTCTGCACCCATGTAAGTGTTTCCCTTCTTGTTTGATGTGTTAGAACAGACTCTGCTTGTGGGTGGCTGGGGACAGTGTCCTGCCGAGATGCTATGACAAGGACATTTCAGTTCAGGGTGGCAACGCTGGCTGCTGCCTTGAGCTCTCAGTCTCTTAGTCTTTAAAATGGGGAGAAGTTTTCCTGCCCATCCGGTGCTATAATGGTGAGAGGTCAGCCCTAAAGTGGGGATGATGCTGGAATGCTGGGGGGAGAATGAGGAGTCAGCCCTAAAGTGGGGATGATGCTGGAATGCTGGGGGGAGAATGAGGAGGAGCCGGGGGGGCTGAGCAAGTTCTGGTCTGGGTTTTGGAAAAGCTCTGCCCCCAACGAACACACAACCTGAGCTGCTCTGAGCATGTCCTGCTTGCTAAAGCACATGGGGTTTGTTTGCTGATCCCATCCCAAAAGGCTGCGGAGGCACCGGGGTTTAATCAGAGGTGAACACATCGGCTTGGCATGAGTGAGAGCAAGGGGCAGGGCGGGGGGACAGCGTGGCCCCGCACACCGGCGCTTGGTCTGACAGCCACAAATTACACCATAGTCCCTGAAAATACGGTTCTCCCTCTCTGCTAACCTCTACATGAAGAGAGTCTGTGGACAGACACTTGCCCTTGTAGTTAAAATCTTTAAGTTATTTTCCCTTAAATATTAATCATCGCATTTCATTCTGTGCACCACAAAGCTCAGCAGGAACATTTGATTTATAATTCACAAGGCTTTACGTTGTTAAAAAGAGTTCAGGAGTCAAAGCAAAGAGCAGAACAGCCTGGCTGGAACTTCCCCTCCCAGATGTCCTCGAGGAGGGGTCCAAGTGCACGTTCAAGGCACAGGGACCAAGCCGGCCCATCCTGACAGGGTTTGCACTGGGGTGAACACTGGACAAAGCATCTTCTAAAAAACTGGATTATTCTTCTGTTGCCTACAATGAGAAGGGGAGTTCTCCCTCTGAATCAGTAGAGGGAGTCCCATTTTCTAGTGCTAGCATTACCCAAACTTATACAGCCCATGCCTCAGTTTGCCACCTAGAAAATACACTGAGCCCAACCAGCTCAGGGCGTCTCCTGAAAATCCAAGAGAAAAACGCTGCTTTGATACCGAGAGGTGCCAAACATTTTGACCATCAGAACGTGCTGCCAGTATTTACCCAGTTCCCTCCAGTCTGAGGAGTCTCGTTAGTACCAGGGAAGACATTTTCACTAATTCCAGATAAGTAGCAGCTTTTCCTCTTAAAAGTTCGTTTGAAAAGAAAGATTAAGGCAAAGATTGCAAATAAAACAGTTAACTATTGATGGGTCAGTCTGGATTTCCATTTATCTGCCTGGCTGCAGATGGATTAAAAGGTGAACACAACCAGATTGCTTTCTGCTACATTCACTGCAGCTATTTGCAAACACTTTCTGGCTAAGGATGCTCCAGACTTCAGCTCCACTGACCTCTAAAGAAGCAAAAGACACAAACTGCAATCAGCTCTCTGCATCTCTTGATTCAGTCAATACCGAGCTAAAAATCTTTCTATTCTGGGCACCAGCAGTATTTCCTCGTAGCGTACGCCTGCCATGTGCTGTAACACTTGCAAACACCGTGTACAGCCGTGAATGGGAGTTACACAAATGCCAAACACGGATTTGCCTTCCTGTCCCTGCCTCACCCCGGGGTACGCGCCTGGCCCAGCTCTCATCTCCCAAAACAGAAACTGCCATTCACAGCAACGTCCCCAAGAAATTCCCTGATGAAGAACCAAGCCAAGAACAGGAGTTATATATTGCAAGTGGTTTGGTTTTGTTTTGTTTTTAAGATTTTTGGGATAGGTTTATGAAGTCCCACTGTATTCATGGCCCTTTCTCCCCCATCTTACACCAGCACTGTCCTCTCCAAAAGATTAAAAGATTGTAGAAAGTAAGCAGAGGAAGAGCAGCCCTGCTGAGGTGAGCAAGGAGCTCCCCAGCACTTAGTGCACAGGGTAGGAGGTGGCTGCAGCATAAACCCAGGCTCTAGTCCAGCCTAAGGACTTGAGCAGCGTGTGCCAAGAGGCCATCAAGGGAAATTTTCACGGCCTCTGTCACAGAGAATGACACGTGGCCACTTACTGCTGAGCATCCCCTGATGGTCAGGAGAAAGCGGAATCAGCAAGAAGTGGCCTTTCCATCGCCGGCCCTGGGGGGTGACTTGACACCTATTGACGCGCAGAGGATGCGAGCGGAGTTTTTGCTACCCCAGCGCAAAGGAAGCGTTGGACAACAATCGATGGCGCTGCCCACCGATCGTTACAAGCTCCGAGCCCCGGCCCTTGCTGCCAGAGGGGAGGGCTGGTGCTCACACGAGCTCGGATGCCTTCCAGTGTCCTGTTATCCTTTCCCTTCAGTTTCTAATTATTTTTATGTAACAGGTGGGTTCTCATAGGAGCATGGCTTTCCAGCAGGGAACTTCTCACGGTGACTACATTGCTTTCTTAGGTGTCTTTCAAATCAGCAGGGTACTGTCTGTGCGGTTAAACTAATGTTACTCGGAATTAAGCACAGCCTGGCGGGACACCTGCGCTGCTCAGACAAATCAAAATTAAAGACACACAAACATCCCTCCGTGTTTAAGGCAGCCAGACACGAGGGATCTGGGCGATGTCCCCGTGCGGGACATCACAGTGGGAGGAGGAGAGTCCTGGTGAAAGTCAGGACCTGGTAAGGTGTCAAGTGTTTCCTATGGGGCTGTACCAGGAGGCATCGCCCAGTCCGCGGGATCGCTGCTGCGGCTCTAACAACTCCGAGCAGCACTCACGGAGAGTTCTGCACAAAGGAGGCGTCTAGGGGATTGCAGGAATTATTTGGAGGATTGTTTTTTCCGTTTTACAGCAATTCTAGTCACATTTGGCTGCTCCCTTCTGGTTGGGAAGCGTTTTGCTGCTTATTGAAGTTGGGGGTTTTGCTTTTTCCACAGTTTCTGAACCTTCTATTCATGTCAGTGGCTTTCTGGCAGGGGCACCTGAATGAATTGTACTTTCCCTTCTGGCAGGGCAGGGGGAGTGGCAGGAGCAGGAAGACTGATCGGTAAATAAAAGCCTGAATGAATCTGAAAGCATGACTGAAGGGTAATGGGGAACAGATCTTTTAGCCAAGGATGTCGAGGGAAGGGTGAGACTTCACAGATCACATCCAGGGCACGACACGGAGCAGCTGAATGCAGATGTCAAATGGTGAGGGTTTGCACGGCCGGGGAAGGGCTGAGCTGCAAAGGGGACATGCGGCATTAATCCCCATCCCACCCTCCCCGGGAGGAGCAGGAGGACTGCAGGGTGTTCCCAGGGACTGAAATACCCTGAGATGCTGAAGTGTGTCTTTGATACCGAGCAGGGACTTTTGAGAATTTCAGTTTCAAGCGTCAGCATTTTTTCACACATTATTAAAAAAAAAAAAAAAAGTAGTACATTTTGTGGGCAATTTACACACGGGGCAGGGAGCAAGTAAACACCAAAGCCAAGGTCCCTGCTCCAAACACATTTGCAGCTCAAGGGGTTTCCAAGGCATCCTAGCAAAAGCAAGGCGTGGTATAAGAGAGATGTCTGGAGCAGAGTGCCTGTTGGCCACCAGCTGTCACATAAAGGCTTTGTGGCTCTGTGGCACCCCGGTGACAGCTCCACACCCCCAGCCAGCGGCACAGGGAGCCCAGCTCGTCCTGGGATGGGAGCGATTTTTGTTTTCCGCCCCCCCAGAGGTGTCAAGACAGTATTTCTTGTTCAGACCACGCTCTTTGATGCAGGGCCGAGCTCTTAGCCCATATTGATGGGTCAGGGGTATTTTTATTTGGCGTCAGCATTGTTTCATCAGCTAATAGAGCTTGTTGATTTTGGCATGTGGACATGAAAGGAAAAGGCTTTATTTATTCATTACACATTCAGCCAAATTTGATGTTTAGTTTAATTCTTAGCTAAACTTTTCTGAATGGCATGTGGTTGTAAGGCTTGTGCTAGAGAACTATTTCTCTTGCTGGACTGGATGCTAAAATTGGAAAAAGCAAACTTTTTTTTTTGCACAGAAACCGTTTTCCTTACATTATTAGCCCATCTCATACAACTCTACCCAACCGTATGTTCTCCCTTTTCCTTGAGTAAATCAGCAGTATCCACTGTTAATTGCAAACCCATCCTCAGCAGAGGGCTGAGAGGCAGAGCTCCCCTTTGCCCTTCCTTGTGGGACCTGTACAGCGTTGGGGACAATTATTTTGCCTTTATGCCAAAATTCAGCAGCACAAGAAATCCACTCTCTGCTGTCAAATTGCCCTTGACATCCCGGTCAGGGTTGTGGGGATGGGAAGCCGCATCTTTCTTTTCACATCTGCAACGTGCTAACAGCCCCTTTCCCCTTGAACCCTCCAGTACATTAATTTAACACCTGGAAAACATTCCTCTTTCCTTTGAGGAGAGCCTGGAAAAGGCAACTGCTCCCATTTCCACCCAGATGAAGGTTTCCTAACCCATCGCAGCATTGCTTTTGAGCGTGGAAGAAAAGGCTGGAGCCTTTCGGTTTTGTTCCCACCCTAAATCACTCATCAGCATCAGGGTTGCTGCAGAGAACACTATTTGAAGTCAAGATCAGCAGCTCCTTGCCCTTGGGGCCAGACCCTTGGATTGCATGTTATTAGCTGCTCAGCAAATTACACACTACTCCTCTCCTACCACAGAGGCTACTCCAGAGTGTGGTGGGATCTTGGTGTTATAAAAGCAGAGGCTTTACAGAAAATGAAAGAATACAGTTCAGCTTTAAATTAGAGGGTGCTGAGCAAACGGGATTTCATCTCACAGTCCGTAGCAATTTCCTTAAATGCCCAGTTCAGGATTCAGCTTGTTGTAAAGTGGGATGCTGCTCCCCTTAACAAGGATCATTTCCACTTGCTGATGGAAAAGACACAGCGATAAAAATCAAGCTGTCAAGCAGATTTAATTGGTACACTGAGCAGCAAGTTTACCCCCACACCTTGAAAGAGATGGGGAAGAATAAGCTGCTTTTAAGAAAAGCTTTGCTCTTCAAAGGGAACAGCGTCCCGATGGAAAAAGCTGGAGAGAAGTGACTGAAGACTTGCTGGGGAATGTGGCCGGAGCTGGGAGAGCGGCTCTTAGAGCAGCATTAATACTCACTCATACACCAGTTCTGTGTATGACTTTTCCATAAGCAACTGTTGAAGCTGAAGGGATTCAGGGAAGTCCTTCCTATTTATTTTTTCCTTTAAATTCATATCCTACAGCATAGGTATGATCTCCCATTCAACTTTAAAAGGAATTCTCCCTGCAGACCAGACCACCTGAATGGGAAGGAGTGTTCTCCTACCACACTCTGCTCTGCTCACCCAGAGCTGAGCTCGACATAGATGCTGCCACCACCGTGTCTACCCTTGGACCTCCACATCCCGTTTTGGGGGAATATCCCAAAAGAACTAGCACAGATCCAACTGTTTTTTATACCCAGCCAAAGGGGTTTTGAACCCCTGTCCCTCGCCACATCAGCTGCTTCAGCTCCATGTCCTGCATTTGAGGGGCTTTGGGGGAACCCCTAAAGCTGATCACAGTCCTGCCCTTGGGCACAGTCCCCACAGCACATTCTGGGCCGACCACAGCACCGTTCCTGCCACCAACAGGCACCTGCTGAAACATTACCCTTAAAACAGAGCATAAAGCAGTCAAATACATTGCATGCAACAGCAGAAGGAGGGTGCTTGATGCAGCATGCACAGGAGCCCTGAGCAGAGGTGGGTAGGTGGGTGCAAGGGTACCCACCACCCAGCCACACTCCCCCCACTAAGGCTTTGGGTGGGGTTTGTGCCCACATTTGAGGACCACAGCAGCATCTCTGCTCCCTCCCCTTTCCCACCCGCAGCCTCCGCGTCCTGCCCTCCCCCATTCAAACTATCAGGGCCTCTCTTACAGAATAAAATATTAATAGCAGCGTAGCGAGCCTCTCTGCAAAGGCTGACTGTATTGAGCTTACGAGGCACACAAGCTTTTAGAGAGCAGGACACTTTTCCTACTTCCTAAGCATTTTCTTAGTCCTGAATCAATAATGCACTCAGAGCCCAGCGCACAGGTCACTGCTGTTGTGCTCCTGCTGGTAGGGGCTGCGGACATGGATTCAGCCCCATAGCAAGATGCAAGGGCTTAATAATCTGTCAGAGAAGGGATGGGGCAGGATCCAAGCAGTTTAATTTCTAGACAAGCTTCAGGGAAGTGCCCTGGGAAGAGCAGAGCTTGCAGCTCTTGGTTACAGAAAGTCCAGGTTTGGAGATGAGCTAAAAAGCGGTCGGTGGGATTAAACACCCGCATCTCTGAACGTGTGCCCGCGGCTGAGGGGTGTCTGGTTCATCAGCTTCTCCTCTCAGGCTCTAGGTCACCCCATAATCCCCAAACCTACAGAAGGAGCAGCTGCAGGGGTGCAGCCCCACGGGAGGTGGGTGCGGAGGTGAGCCCGGGGCAGAGCAGCTCACCGGGGGATTAGCAGCTCGCAAAGAAAGAGCTGCTCAAAAAATGATTCCACGGGAGGCCAGGCTGCGGGCAACGCGTGTGTGTGCCCAGCGCAGATGAGATTATCTGCTTAGGAGTGGAATTTTCCGGGCAGCGTTAACCCTTGTGTCGCCCACAAATCGGCTGCACAGGCATTTCTCAGGACAAGGTGCCGGGCGCTGGATCCAGCAGCAGAAGCCGAGCTGTTGCTTGGCCATGCCGGGGCTTTGGAAGTGGAAGTGCTGCCCTGAGGTCACCCTGCAAACGGTGGCCCTTCTCGGAGAGGTCACCTGTGGACAGGGCTGGTTTCAATCTGGAGGTTCAAATTCGTCGTGTCACCGGATTTTCTGACCGTTTCTGGCTTAGCCAGAGTGGGCGTGAAGGGATTTGTGTCTGTGCACGAGCGGTGCCGGCTGTGTTGTGAGGGCAGACGGGGGGCTTGGGTCGGTCCCTGTGCACCATGAGCAGTATCTCCCTCCAGATCCTCCCTTTGTGCCGAGGGTGCTGCTTGGGAATGTAAGCTCCCACAGAGGTTGCACCATCTACAGTGCAAAGATCAGTTCAGGTCCCTTTCATGGAGGTGCTAAGCAGAGTTTCACAGACAGCATGGGGTGAGAGCAAGATTTCCTTGTCCCTCATGTCAAGATGGGGTGAAACATCCACCACTTTACCCAGCTGAAGGTGCGTGGGGGAGCTTGATCTTCAGGAAAGGTGGAGCCCCCAATGTGCCCGGTAAAGCCTGGACCTGCTCCTGAATCATAGAATCATTTTGGTCAGAAGAGACCCTCAAGGTCATCAAGTTCAACCGTCAACCCAGCCCTGGCACTGCCCCATGTCCTGAGAACCTCATCTCCGTCTGTTCAACCCCTCCAGGGATGGTGACTCCACCACTGCCCTGGGCAGCCCGTTCCAATGCCCCACAGCCCTTTGGGGAAGAAATTGTTCCCCAGATCCAATCTAAATCTCCCCTGGGGCAACTTGAGGCCATTTCCTCTTGTCCTATTGCATGTTACTTGGGAGAAGAGATTGACTGCCCCGCTCGCTACAACCTCCTTTCAGGTAGTTGTAGAGAGCGAGGAGGTCTCCCCTCAGCCTCCTTTCCTCCAGCCTAAACAGCCCTGAAATGCCTCCCTGCCTCAGTTTCCCCACCTGGAGATGGGACATTACACTGCTACAGCACAACCATGTCTGGCACTGGGACGTTTCCCCGCAGCTGGCGGAGAGAAGCGCACAGTGCTGAGCTCAGATGAAATATGAACGAGATGCATCTCGAATTCAGAAGCAGGCTGGAGGGGGAAGGGGAAGAGCAGCCGCGAGTCAGGGTTGAATCTCTTCTCTGGCGGAGAGACGGGCCCAAGGGAGCCCGAGAGCCTGGAATGAGCGGCACGCCGGTCGGTGAACGAGTATCTGCTTCAGGCCAAAGGCAAGAGGCAAAAAGCAAAGCAAAATGTCTCGCTGAGCGCGTCCCGGCGCGCGCTCGCCCAGAGCCGTGCCACGGCGCCGGCCGTGCCGCTTTCTGCTGACTCACGCTCTCCCGAATCCCGCACGCTGGCAAAACGCGTCCCAGTGCCCGTACCAAGGGGTGACCTTGTGCTCGGACACCCTCCGATCCGGGAGGACGGGGATGGAAGCGGAGGAGCAATCAATCCCCCAAACCACAGCTCGGGGGGAGATGGAGGGAGTGACATTCAGCTGAGCCAGAATTAGCAGCAGATCTGTGGAGGAACCCCATTTCCACCCTATTAATAATTCATTCCAGCTCTGCCTTTACCTGCTTATAAACAGCTTGTTAGCGAGGATGGTTTTCTCCCCCTTTGCTGTCTCTGCCCTAATAAAAGCCCTTTGCAGATGGCTGCGGGGAGGGAGGCGTCACAGGGAGGGCAAAGGAGCGAGAAAACCACCCCAGCAGCCCACCCTGAGCATCCCATCCCGGTCCTCGCAAGGCTCCCAGCCCGAGCTGCCCTTCCCCTGCGGAGGAGAAGCTGTGGAATAACCGCGCACCGAACCGCGGGCCTTGCCAGAACCTGCCCACACGCACGGGCCGGCTAAAAACGATGTCTCTTGGGAGGGTTGGCACGAAGAAGGGAGCGATGCCTGCGGGGTGGGCAGATGAGGGGGTTGCTGGGAGCATCCCCGAGCGGCTCCTGGGCAGCACAGGGAGGCTCAGGCTAAACTGTATCTTCTGCTGTATGAGGGAGCTTCTAGATTATCCGAAATATATAGAGCTTGACCCCAAGTGGTGTTTCCAAAGAAAAAAAGAAGAATAGGAGAATACACATCATCTTGAAGAAAGCTACTAAGATTTCATTTTGAAAAGGCACATTTTACATTCGGAGCATCCCCGGTATCTTGGCAGCCGATGTGGTGGTGCTGGTCCTTTTGGGGACCCTACCCTGCACCCCAACGGGGCTCCCACAAAAAAACACAAGCAAAGCTGTTCCCGAGATGTTTGGTGGGTTCGAGTCACAGCCGTGCTGCGGGAAAAGCCCTTTTGGGCACCAGGGGATGGGGTGATTAGGGCAAGAGGAGCAGACCCTGGGCAGGCAGCTCCTTGTGGGTGTCCCCACATGTCCCCAGAGCATCGAGCAAGGAGGGCACAGACCTTCCCCCAGCTCCCAGGTACGGGGCCGTTTGGCTCAAGAGGGGCCTCATAATTCTCCTCAATTATCTCTGTGCTCCCGGCCATCTCTGCTGGTGAGTTACGCCACTTGCCAGCTGTTGGAAATAATCGCTGTAAATTAATTACGGTTGTTTCACCCCTCTGATCCCTCCCAGACCGTGAATAGAGTGAAAATTAATTGTCAGAGAGTATTTCCAGTTCTTTGGGAGTCCCATCCTGGCCACTGGCAAGTTACGGTTCATGCCCTGAAGCATAAGATTTAATTACTCACAAATGTTATTTTTGATCGTAAAATCAGCTTGTCTTCTCATAAACCCAGACAGAGTAGTTGACCCCTCAGGCCAGAAGCAACTAGAGTGAAAACACCCTGTAATGACATTAGGACAAGTTTGTGTTTTCTCCCAGGTAGACGCAATTCTGTTTGGGAAAGATTATCACATCCTGGAGCGGTTAGTGGAAGAAAAACCAAGGAAGTTTCCCAAAACACACATCACTCAGTGTGGCCCTTGTCAAAAATTTGTGCTGCAGTAAATAGATTCAATGCAGTATCAGTGGGGAAGATAAAGGCAGTTGTGGCCAGAGCTGGGTCAGGAACAGCATCTTCCCTGCCTGGCAAATCATTTCCCAGTGCTGACAGGCACCGGAGCAAACCCGCAGCCTGGCTGGGATGGGAATGGGGATGGGAATCATTGCAAAGCCCCAGCAGAGCCAGGAAAGCCAGAGCAGGGGTGGAGGTGACACAAAGCCCCACGATTCAACGCTGGTGTGAATAAGGGGAATTTGGCCAAGTGTAAAGAAGCAGGAAAGCAAATGCGCCAAGACAATCATTTTGGCTTTACCCTGCAGCCTCCTGCGCAAACGGGTCCAACTTGGTGCTAGGTGGGGAAAGGGAGAAAATAAAATTTAGGGGGGAATAGGTTTAGGAGAGGCAGTGATGAAGCAAGTTGGTCCCTCTCTGCATGTTGGGGACCCTTGTGTCCCACAGCCACCAGTTCTCCCTGTGACTTGTTCAGGGAAGGGGACTCTGCAGGACACCCGTGGTGGCACCGGTCCATGGTGGGGACATTAGCAGGGCAGAAGGATCAGGTGCATGCAAAGATTTTGCCGATGTGATTGTTCTGCAGGATCTGGAGGAAATTTGATACAAACTTCGGGACTTCGTTGCTGTGCAAGGCAACGCAGGGACTTTGTGAACCTCGTCAGCGAATCTTTACACACAAATCAAAGGCAGGGGTGTAGGTGTCCTGGGGGAAGCAGAAGGGCTTTGGGATGCAGTTCTGGGGGAAAAAACTTCTACAGAAGAAGGGACCCAAGAGAAACCCACCCAACAGCATAGATGTTTGTGCCAAATGAAAACATTTAACTTTTTCCCCCCCTTGATAAAAATCTTCCTATAAAAAAGCCAAGGGTTTCCCCCTCCCAAGTAAAAAAAAAAAAAAAAAATACAGTTTGTGTTTCTGAAACTAGTCCAAGTTGCTGAGACCTTGCCATTAGGAGACTGATTGCAATTAAAAACAAGCTGATCCCAGGGTGACTTAGGTTTTAGCACAGGCCTTGGCTTAAACAACACAAGCAGAAGCAGCTCCTGAAAGCAAAGCAACTCCAGGGGGGTTCCCTGGGCCAAGACACCATTAAACAGATCACACCAGGTTACAAGAGCTGCGATGAGCATCCTTGGCCAAGCAGTACAAACCTTCACATCATCTACTTATTTTTCCATGCTCAAATCTTAAGGTTTTTTCCCCTTTATTATTATTATTATTATTTTTCTTCATTGTGTATCTAGTGGTTGCCATTGCTTTCCAGCTTCCTTTTGGCATGGAGATCTCCTAAAAGCTCCAGTTTTATTTCTGTGCAGCTTTCACCATTCACAACAGATGTCTAGTTTGTTTAAAATATTCAACAGCTTAATGATTAATCAAGTAATTTCACCTACAAAAATATATAATTTTATGCTATGAGGCTTAAAAATGGCATTATCTGCCAGGGGAAAAAAAAGCAAAACAACTTTTTGTGCTCATTAAGAGCCCTAGAAACCAGCTGGGCTTTGTAAAACCAGAGTCCTTTATTGCGGCTGTTTTCCCTCACTCCTTCCCTTGCCAGCAAGGTGGGAGCAGCTTCATTGCAGCATCCTGGATTCTTGTCATCCTGCCTGTCAGAGCGATATCTTGTTTCTTAAGAAACCCTCCTTCAAGGACGGTGGTGGATGAACCATCCCTGGAGACATCCCAGGCCAGGCTGGACAGGCCTCTGAGCAACCTGAGCTGGTGAAGATGTCCCTGCTCATGGCAGGGGGGGCACTGGATGAGCTTGGAAGGTCCCTTCCAACCCAAACCATTCCATTATTGCCCCATGTGGGCACAATCCTGCTGTGGTGCCATTTGTTAGGACAACTCATCCTCAATGAGCCTTTTGCAGTTTGCCCCTGGGGTTTTGCCCCTTTGGGCTGAGCTGGGGCTAAGCAGGGTTGCAGTGCTCTTTGGTGCACCCTCCAGAAATGAGCAACCAGGAGAACACGCTGGAGAGCTGGAAACCTGCAACATCTAGTTGCCGTGAGGACGCTCACGACTGATTTAATAGCGTGAGACTCAAAGTGAACTGGTTTATTTTAAGCTCGCCGAGACCAAGTTTGCCTGGCTAATGCATTCTGACTTTTAGAGTGAAGACGTAAATATCTTGAGACTTTGGACAGATTCTTTGGAGGACACACGGCTTGGAGGAGGAAACCAGATTCAAAAATAATACCTGGAATTGTTTCAACAGCGCTATAACTGATCTTACCAGGACCCAGGGCGCAGCCAAAGTATGGCCATCTGTTTCCGCTCCCCCCTGCCCTCCCAGCTGACTTCAAACCACCCCACCAGCAGAAAATGCATTGAGCATCCCGTGGAGGAAGGACAATTCAATAAACCTAAAACCAAAAAGGAACACTTCATTTTAGCAGAGGAAGCCATAGTGATGTGACTCACTCGGTGGCTTTTGAGGCTCTCCCCCACCTTTCAGCACTGTCACTTAAAGGTTATTTCTGCGTTTGCCCTGGTACAACCGCACAGCTCTTGAGCCATGTGCTGCTCCAGGGTGGTTGAAGAAATGTTTGGGCTTGCTGAGCTGAGCACGCTTACAGGTTGGGATGCACAGGAGCCATCGGGGATTGTGCGCCTCCGTTCCCTGATCTCTGGGACCAGCATATGGGAGACAAGCAGAGTTTTGGCTCCGCTTCTTCCTGCTCTTGACCCCCCAGGTCCCCTGCCAGGCTGGCTCTGTCCCTCCCGACAGGACACCAGGAGGGGGATCACGCTTGTCAGACTCGGTTGCTTCCCTCACTGCTCCTGGGAAGTCTGTCCCACCTCCCAGCCTGGCCGCCCTTTACTGGCCTGGGTAATTTTTTTTGATTGTGGTTTGGTTACAGATTCCTTCCCTTGTGTAGTTTGGCCACCACTTAAGGAAGCCGCTAAAGAAAACCTTGACAGGAGCATCGTCCCTAACCCTGAAGGCGAAACTGGCCACCGTGGCCATGCTGGGGACAGCTCTAGCAGCAAACAGTGGAGATTCATCTTACACCAGCTCGAGGGCTTTGCGAGCCCCGACGGCTGCTGCGTGCAAGGAAAGGAAGCCACACAGCAAGGGTGCTCTGGCCAGGACGGCTCCGTGCACGCAGAGCCCTGCTCACACAAAGCTGCTCTGAGCAGCAACGTGGGTTCATCACAGACCTTTCTGCTGCCACCTCAAGCCAATTCCCCACCTGAGCCCACCAAGCCCCCGCACTGCTGCGCCCTCCTGCAGACAAGAAGTGAAAACAGACCTCCGGGATGGTCTTTTCAGGACCGTCCTATTAAGCCATCTGTATGACCACATTGGCGGTAGCATCGTACTGCAACACAATATGTTGCCTCAGCACAGGAAACACACTGAGAGCCCCCAGCGCTTCAGCCGATGGGGATTTTTCTTCCTTTGCCATCAGCCACCGCTGTAAAGCTGCGCTAAGAGGCAGCTACATCCCCCAACAGGAAGCTGTGTCTCATTAGCACAGATAAACAATTCCTCTGAACGTGACGAGTCAGGAGAGCATATTAAATATGTCAATATCTTAGGTTTTTTTAATCCCTGCTCCGGAACAGCGTGTCACAGCAGGAGAGGACCCCCCAGTGTGCCCCCACACCCCAGCTGGCATCAGCCCTCACTCAGGGCATCTCTTTGAGAGAGGGGAGCTCCTGGGCAGTTGCCCTCACCCCTCAACCTGATCCACCTGAGCACTCCATTGATTTCCCTTGCTCAGTTGGCACAGCTGCAAACAAGTGAAAAACAATGACAACTCTGCAGCCACTTGCTTCTAAAACATCAACCGAAGCATCCCTTTGGTACCCCCCTGCTCTGGGGATGGGACCGCACCGGAGCTCAGCATCTCTGGCTGCAGCCCTTCCTCCAGCACACACGGAGATAGCGAAAGCCACACGTCACTCGTATTAAGGCTGTAACAGGAGGAGCAAATCCTAGCACGGCGCTCATGGCTTTACCACTGGGCAGGTGCATGTCTGAGAGCAAAACAGTGTTGAAAACAGTATGAGCTTTAGCCTGTTTTATCAACGGGCTTCTGCTGCTTTCCCTGGCACCCTCGTGCACACACACACATACACCAACTCATGCTTTATTTACAGGAGTCCCCTTTTCTCCCCGAGGCCACTTCTGCATCCCCTGCAAAGGAGCCTGGTGCTCACGTACAGATCAGCTGTTCACTATTTTGGTTTTTTCCCTACTGCTGGTGGAACAGCCTTGTGCCTTATTTACAGCGTGCTACTCAGCAGACAGAATTATTTATGTCCTCCTGAGCTTTTCTACGCTTCTCAGCCCTGTGGCCTCCACTCACTCTGCAAACAGTTGCTCGCGTTCAGCGTGTGTGTCCGAGCTACAAGGAGGCACCAAAGACCCATTTTACAGATAGAGAGAGAAGAAACTCTAAGTAGCTCCCAGGATTTTTGGTTGCCCAGTTGGAAGTGTCAAAGCCCAGATTTCCCAAAGCACCTCACATTAAACAGCAGTTTCCACGTTCATAGCACAACCCCACAATTTGCATCCCAGAGCACCTATTTTTGCAAGCCACATCCCCTCCTCTGCTTTGCCCAGGGCACACGTGGGGCACCCTAAACACAGGTCACATAGACTTAGAGATTCCAACAGATTTCCAGGTCAAAGCAAGTCCCCAGCACCATGGGCACAAGAGCAGCCACTTCTCACGGGGCTCTCACAGCCCTGGGGCACAAACAGCCCCAGTGCTGCAGGCTAACCCCACACACAGCATCTTCCCATGGATGCCTGACCATGCACAAAACATTCACAAACAAAACCACAAAATATGGCTCAGTCTTACCTTGCAAGTCCGCTGTGCTCAGGAGAGCCAGACCTCACACCCAGCAGGCTCCTCGGCTCCAGCCATCAGCTCTGAGCAGCTCCAGCTGCTTTATCACCTCCTCCTCCTCTTCCTCCACCACGTGGCTCTGCCTCCCTGATGAGGGTCCCACCACAGCTGAGCCCACTGTTGTACCAGTCCTCTCCATTTCGCTGGATTTTGAGCCTGAGAAGAAGGTAAAGTGACAACAAAGAGATGCTTCATGTGCAAAAAAACCCAAAAAATTCACAGTGTGTCGTAGAGGTTTTCTCGTGGATGGTACCCCCTATAACACAGCCCCACATCATCCTCAGGTAAGGTTTGACCCATATGCCCCAAGGACATCAGTAATACTGAGCTTTAACACGTATCGATGAGCAATAAACCCACTGGCACAGGTAACCCTTATGCCTGTCTCCAAAACTTCAGCATTTGGCATGTGACCTTGACAATAGGTCCTTAGCACAGTTCAGCACATCTGGATACATGCGGGTGTCCCTGCAAAACATACAGGCTTGGCCATGTGCTGTCACTGTGGGTAAAATGGGATGGCTGGACGTTTTCTCCCGTTGTCCAGGCCTGCAGGCAAGAAGTGACATTGTCACCTGGGTGGGATGAGCCATCCTTCCCACCATGGTCCCTGCGGTTGGGCAAGGACCATTGCATCTCCTGCCTGCAGCTGGGGAAGGCAGCGCGGGTTGGGAAGCGCCTGTTCCGCAGGCAGCGGGGCTGCCAGGCACAGCTACGGAACTCAGGTGTTGCCGTGACAGACATTAACTGATGTTCCCTTCTATTTGCCATGGGCCTGGACAAGCAGCGAGTGGCTGGGGATGGTGTTTAGGCTGCGGGAGTCCCAGGAGCACAAATCTCTGCTCTCTCTGCTGCTGCCCAGTCCTGTCCCAGCTTGGAGCTGGGGAGATGGGGTTTCTCTCCTCTAGTCGTGCTCAGAGGCACTGCAGGGACAGTATTTCCCCAGCCCATTTGGCATCAGGAGCCATGAGAGGCATGGATGTGCTTTGGGGATTTTAGCCATTTGGCTGTTGCAGGGGAACGCAGCTTTCCGTAGGCTTGTGACCTGGCCGAGCTTAAGTGAAGTTTCTCAGAGACCATCTCAGGGAAAGTGTTTTCTATGAAAATTGCCCCTGTGCCAAATTGAAAGCCCTTTCCTGAAGAGCCTTTCAAAGGAAGCAGCTCAGCTGTTCTTTTAGCAAAGGAAAAGCTGCGTATTTCTGTCTTAAATTCATTATCATCATCCAGAGCCAGACCCCCAGCACACCCCAGTGCAGCCTAGCAGTTGATGTTTGACAAAAGCAGCTCAAACCAGGGCCCAGTAATGGTGTGAGCTCAGCCAGGTGCCCACCGTGCCCACACGATGCCCACGCGTTGCCTTCTTCTCTCGTGACCGTTGTTGTTGTTCCAGGAGAACCCGTACCTGTGCAGCGACGAGTGCGACGCCTCCAACCCCGACCTGGCCCATCCACCGAAACTCATGTTCGACAGCGAGGACGAAGGGCTGGCCACGTACTGGCAGAGCGTGACGTGGCGCCGGTACCCGGAGCCGCTGTTGGCCAACATCACGCTGTCCTGGAACAAGAGCATCGAGCTGACAGATGACATCGTGATAACCTTCGAGTACGGCCGACCCACCATCATGATGCTGGAGAAGTCGCTGGACAACGGGAGGACTTGGCACCCGTACCAATATTACGCAGATGACTGCATGGAGGCCTTCAGCATGCCAGCACGGAGGGTCCGCGACCTCTCCACCACCAGTGCCAACAGGGTCCTCTGCACGGAGGAGTATTCCCGCTGGGCGGGCTCCAAAAAAGAGAAGACCGTCCGGTTCGAGGTGAGGGACCGCTTTGCCATCTTCGCTGGCCCCGACCTCAAGAACATGGACAACTTGTACACCCGGCTGGAAAGCGCCAAAGGGCTCAAGGACTTCTTCACCGTCACCGACCTGCGGATGAGGCTGCTGAGACCGGCCCTGGGGGGCACCTACGTGCAGAGGGAGAACTTGTACAAGTACTTCTACGCCGTCTCCAACATTGAAGTCACCGGCAGGTAACAGCTGCTGTATTTCTTTGGGCGTCTCTTCTCGGAGGGATGAGAAGAGGGTTACTGCTAGAAAACTAAAGCATCAGCGTTTCTGTCGACCGATAAGATTATCAGTGTTTCTTCCTCTAATACCCTCTCTCTCCCCAGGCAGGGCAGCATCGGTGATAAAACAGATGTGTCCTTGCAGGGAAGGGCTGGGGCACCTCCAAGGCCATGTCTGAGGGAAGCGCTGTGTCCTCCCAGAGCTGGTGCAAGGGGAGCAGGGACGTGGCTTGGATGGACATTGGGGTCTGAGGTCACTCTCAGACACCCTGTCCCCAGCTGTGCAAACATGGCCAACTTCTGCCCCAAAACCTTCAAGGGTGATGCTAGTGGATCTGGGGGGGTGAGGAATGAGGCTTAACCCACTAAACTGCAGCTCACTGCCCGTACAAGCAGGATGGGCCATCCCGAGTCAGCCCTGCACCCCTGGAGCAGCCCTGGCTCCAGCAGATGAAGTTTGGGGTCAGGGTAACCCCCGACACACCTGGGGCACAGGAAGGCAGAAAGGGGTTTGTTTCTCCTGGTTTTTATTTTTTCATTTTCTCTGTGCGATGCCATATGTTACGTTATGACATCAACCGAAAAAGCAAAGTAAGGTGGAAAAATGCCGAGATGGCTAATTTCCCATCCAGCTTGTGCGAGACTTACAGGCGAGAGGGGAAGAATCTCCCCATCACCCACCCCGTGCTAACAAGAATCACCACAGTGACAGAGGAGCCGTTTGTGTCGGTTCCAAACTCTTTGCTTCTGAGACTTGCAAGCAAAAAAAAAAAACTGTTTTGCAGGTGCCGCCAAGCCTGGCTTTGAACGGGCTCCAAGGGGAAGGAAACTGCAGCGAGGGCTGGGAGAGCCCTTTGCTCCCACCGGGGGAGGCAGCAGGCAGAGGGGCTCAGCCTTTCTTGGTGTGTCTGTCTGGGATGAGCAGCTGTGGCAGTGGCTCCCCCTTGTCTCTGCTCCCCTCGGCTCCACTCAACGCAAGCTGCCTGAGAGCAGCTCCTGGGATGCAGCAGAAAAGGGCTTTTCCTTGGCCAGGGGCAAAGCAAACTTGGAAATCTGCTTTTTCTGGCCCAAATTGCAAGTCTGAGCTCGAGCAAGACCCAGCCTGGCTTTGCTCCAGCTCTCCCCAGCTGTTCCTGCTTGCTGGGCCAGTCCCCAGGAGATGGGGACACTCATCCTGGATGGATGGATGGATGGATGGATGGATGGATGGATGGATGGATGGATGGGGAAAGTCAACGCCTGTCCCAGGCTGTCTTTCCAGCTCCAAATGGATGCAGGGCAGGGCAGGATGACCAGCTGAGGAACTGTCGATAAGTGGTGTGTAAGGTGGAGAAGCTTCATGTGAATTTACTCTGCTCCTGTAATTATTTTGGTCCCAGCAAGCAGGTATTTTTTTTTTTCTTCACTGGAAAGCAATCTGATTCCAGCTGTAAGCAAAGCCAGTTACAGTGCAGGGACTAAAACCAAATTAGATCTTGTGTATGGCTCAACAAGGGGTGGGTTATTGAGAGGAAGAGAGGAGAAATCAATGTGAGCCTGACAGCAGCGCTGTGCAGGGAAAGGGGGAGGCGGGAGGGCTGGCCTGGGCATGGATGGTGCCGCTTCCAGGACAGAGCAAAAGGCATGGGGAGAAGGGGAAGGAGTTTAGTGCCTTCTCTCCTCTTGTAGACCAGTTTGCCAGATCTCCAGAGAGTCTGGTGAATCCTGAGGGTCACTGCTCCTGTCCTGGGCATTGGTGCAATGGGCTGGTGCTTCAGAACCTCCTCTGCCCGCTCTGTTTGCATCTCCTCCTCCTCCAACCTCAGCCAGGTCCAGTTCTGTGTTCATAGCTGATGGTTTATTTTTACTTTCTTCTTCTTGGTATCTTTTTTGCTTTTTTTTTTCCCTTGCTCCTTCCATCCTGTCCCTATTGATCTGCAGAGTAACTGGAGATGCTGAGGAGTCAAGACAGGAATAGACACGACCAAGCCCTTGGCCTGTGTGCTTGTGCGCTTGCCAGGCAGGGTGGGGAAGGGAAGCGGAAGGACTTTTCCCCGCAGATCTCTATTCACCACTTAGTTTTCTCCTCGGTGCAGCAATGAGCTCGGTCATCTTCTCGGGAATGGGTGAATGAGCTTCTTCTGGCTGCGGGGACTGCCGGCCGGCACGATGAAAGCCGCTGGTTCTCTTTCCATTACACACTGCGTCTCTTTAGAGTAATTTTTTCCCCTTCATAACGTCGGTCACCGCAATGCTCAGGGGGGCACGCTCCATCACGGAGACATTAATAAGCCATAATTGAAGTTAATGTGCCATGGCCAGGACATGTGGATCCAGTTAGGAGAAATCAGATTGAGCAGAAGTGAATCAATTTTAGGCTGATTATTAAGATTTCTCTGCTTCATCTTGCCCTGCCCCAGTGCATTTTCTGTGTGTCTGTCCGTCCTGCTGGTGATGAACAGTCTCCAGAGGAAGGCAGGAGGGGGGAGCGTTACTTGCCACGTTACTCCATATAACAGTGCCTCATCTTGGGCTTTGCTCAGGCCAAAGAGGCACCAACAACAGGATGAGGTTTCCAGTTTTGTAGTGGCATTTCCTTTCCTCTCTTTACCAATTGCCTTTTGGAGAGTTTCCTTGGCTTCTTTTTGCTTGCATGAAAGAATGGAAGGGAAAAGCTCTCTATGCTCCCCTGCTTTCTCCTTGTGCAGTTCCTGGTGCCATGCACGGATGCTCAGGGAGGCTTTGCTCTCCGCATGACTTAGGGTGGAGAATTTGTGCTAATAGAGCAGAACGAATACTCCCAGCCCATTATCCTGCTGCCAACAGCCAGGATCAGACATTCCAAACCTGGAGGACCAAAGCTGTCCCACTCCAATAAATGAGGCTGGTTAATCGCCAGCGGTTCCCGCATGCACGGGATACGTTTTTCTGCATTCTTGTTGACTCTCAAGATGCGGCGATGCTCAAGGCTGTATTGCTGTTAAAGATGAAGCCACTCCTGCTCAGCCTGGTGGCTGCCTCTTGCTTCCGGCGTGGTGACAGCAGCTCGGTGCGTGTCCCCACGCCTGTAGCTCAGCTCGGACCAGAGGTGCCAGCACAAAGTCCATCCCAGCTGCCCCAGGCTGCTTCGTCTTGCTTGAACGTTCCTCCTGCTGGCTCTGCTGATGAAATTGTTGGAGAGCCTCCAGCTGATCTTGACTTTTCCACCAAAGCTGTCTGTAAAAGGGAGGAAAGAAGCAGGTTTGGTCCGTGGAATAGTCTCTTGTTGAGGGTCTTAGATTTTATGTACTGACTAATACCCTAATTGAGTGCCTTTCCCTGAGGAGCAGGGTAGGACCTGGGGTAAATGATCTGTGCGAGCCCAGCCCCGGTGCCAGAGCATCACCCCCAAAATAGCCACGGGCACACCCAAACATCCCCCAAGAAAGAACCCAATGCCTCTCCAGCCCTCGGCCAGCTTCAACCTGCACTCAGCAGCTTTGGGAAGACCATGAAAACCAGGGCGAGCGCTGCCTGCGCCTGGCCCCGCTCCTTCCCCGCAGCTCCTGGCAGCCAGGATTTGGTCCCAGGAGGTAGGAGCATCCTCGTGTCAAGGACGGCCAAGTCTGCGCCATCGGTGCGCCGCGTTCCTCGGCCCGTCCTCGCCTCCGGGCCAGGTAGCCCCCAAGAACTGGATGATCTGAATTTCCCTGGCTTTCCTCCAGGCTGGAATTAGCTTGAGTTCAAGCAAAATCTTGCTCTTGGTCATAGAGTTAATTTAAGTTAATGCGCAGCAACTGTTTGCTTGGCTTTCCTTGAGTTTTGTAGAGGTTTTCACTCCCACTGCAGCAAGATGGAGGGAAACTTGCTGAGGAGGAGTGAAGGAGTTAGCGAGAAACCCGGAGAGCTCCTCCTTCCCCCAGACACTCGTGACACTTTGTCAATAGCTGGAGACGGATGCCCAAGGTCCTATTACCTGCTTCTGGCTTCGGTTTGTGAAGGTTTTTATTTCCCCTCTGATTTTGTTGCTGAGTTCCGTCCGGCCCTGAGCAGATAATAGAATTTCATCGATAGACTGAGAAGGTGATGTATGTTAAAGCACTTAATATAAAGAGACTTCTACAGAAGCCCAAATTCAATTTGGCCAATGAACTCAATTGCAGGCATTATTGCATTCCAGGAGAAAGACCAAGAGCATTTATACACATTACTCTGCAAATATTTATGTTCACGCATCGGTGTTATGTCCTCTTCACCCTTCCTCCCTTCTGTTGCCCGACCTCCTAATGGGGAAGTTTGGTTTCGTGTTTGCTTTTTAAGACAGCTTGGAATGTAAATAATGTTCCACCAGTCAGCAGGAACTTGACAGCTGGTGAGTGTCAACTTATTTAAAATAAATAGCCTCTCGGATGGGAACAGCCAGCTAGCGTGCCCTCCACTTTGGCATCTTTTAAATTGTGTCCTCTTTGTAACCCAAACCTCAAATCATTTCAAAGGGCAGCAAGGAGGGTTCCTACCCGCCGAGAGGGCTCATCCATCCCTACCACACAACCAAAAGTGAAAACCCACAAGGAAAAAAAACCACAACATGTCCCTCTGACCTAAGCCAGGGTTGCTTTTTTTTCATTTTTTTGGCTCTGCAAAAAGCAGGGAAACCCAGAAGCCTGTCGACATTAAGATGGCTTTTCCTCCCCATTCAGCCCCTGCACCACAGGCTCAGTTCTGCTCCCAACCCTGCTCCTGGGATGGACGAGCTGCGATCCCCTTCTTCAGCACTTCCAACCCTGCTCCAGCCACTGGTGATAACAAACCTCAGCCAGAACAATCTCCCAGCAAGGCAAATCCTCATATAACTGCTCTCCACAAAGGGACGATGCTTCTTCCATGGCCCAGCCATTAGAAGCTATTTTTACCTGCTTCCACATGCGCAGGTGGGCCAGAAACAATCCAAGCTCAGTGCCTGTTATGCTTTGCCCGAAAGATTTGCTCCCTGCTTTTGCTGAGCTGCAGAAACAGTTGCAAAGGAGCAGGTAAAAAGTGGGTAAGTCACGGCCAGGCAGCTGCTGGAACGTGCTGCGAGCAACGGCTGGGGCTGACAATAGAGAGACGGAGAAGAGTTATTCATGTTTCCCCGAGAGCCGAGATCAGTTGAAACATCGTTTTCCTTAGGGATGGAGAGGAAAGAGCTCCCTTCAAACACATCGTCCCATGAGACTCATTAAAGGCTCATCAATTACAGTGAGAGCAAACAATTCAGGAGAAAGCTATCACAAGCCTGCCTTTGGCTGGCAGTCATTAGCGGCTCCGCGCTGCCTCTCCCCATCGCCAGCTTGGGCCAGCGGGAAGGGAGCAGGGGGCACTGCTGGCCGGTCACTGATGGAGAGGAAAAGCAGGAGCCCGGTGGCCCAGGAGCCAGCAGGAGGGGACCAGGTCTCCGCAGCATCCCTGGGGCCGTGCAGCAGCATCCTCGTGATGAGCGTGGGGTGGAGATGGGAGCACAGGCTGGACTGAAAGGAGATATGGAAAGGAGGTGGTGACCCGCTGTAATGGGCTTCTGTTGCCCCGTGTCCTCACCCAGGCTCTTTTTTAAGGAGCTTGGGGCAAGGCAGGATTGGGCCGTGGTGGGAACAGGGAGAGAGGTACAGGGGGATGGAACAACTCTGGGTCTGCACCCAGGAGCGGTTCCTCCCCCCACATCAGTGGGGTCATGGCATCAGGTCCAGGCACTGGGAACCAGCACCCTAAGGTCTGTCTGGCTCAGCCCCATGTGGAGGGAGAGGGGTGAAGAAATGCTCTTTGCCTTTTTCTGCCTTTACTTTTGTGCTCTACAAGTGGGAATAGAGACCAAAAAGAGGCTGTAAAAACATAAGGATCCTTGGGAGGAAAGCAAAGAGCTGGACTGGCTTCTTAAAATTATTTCAGAAGTCGTTATTAATGAAAGCTCAGGGACAGGGGCTGCTCTCCCGCTCCCAGCGCAGCTCCTGCAGGTTTGGGGTACTCACCCCCCCGCACCCCCTGTCAAGGCCTGTGCACAGACGTCTCCTTCCCTTGCGTATGGGCTTGGCGCTGGATGCCTTTCCCACCGCTCGCTGCTGTGACCTGCAGGATGCTGACTTGGAGAAACACAGGGATGGCAAACTGTTCTTTATGGCTGTGGAAAAAAAGATAGGAGAAAAAAAAGAAGGACACTTTCCTGTAAACTTTCCTTGGCGCTCCAAGCTCCGTGCTGTTCCCTGGTGGAGGCATTGGCAGCGTCAGCCCACACTGCACCACTCCGAGGGAAGCTGAACAGTCTGCACTGAAACAAACTCGTATTGTGCAAACTGTAATGTCTTGGGCCACATGTTACTCCAGCCACTTTTGCTGAGGAATAGTGTGAGCAGAGATCTTGGGTGGCCCCAGGCCATCAAGAAACAGCACTGTCACCGCTAGCCTTGACCCGTGAGCTGGAGAGAAGGATCATTCCCAGCCCTTGAGATCACCCCTGGAGCCAAAGAGACCATATTGCAACCAGCACTTTGCTGGAGCAGCCCCGGGACTGGAGCGGGGCCATCGCTGCCTTCTGCAGGACACAGCGCAGGTGTCTGCCCTACTGCTGCTATTTAAACCTCATTGCTAAGTAGCTCCTAACCTTTCCCTTCATCCTCTCTTTCCTGCGGTGGCTGGCCGCCCAAGGGAGCTGGTGGGAGGCAGGCAGGACAAGCAGCTCCCACCCAGGGGACCGGGCTAATGTCATTTACTCCAGTCTCCACCAGCTGGATCTTGGCTGGGGAAAGACTTTGTGCGCAGACCATTGCCGAGTGCATGTCCTTGGGCTGCAGGCTCAGAGGAGGAGAAGGCAGAGAAACCTGAAGAGGGGGTTAAAGCTGAGCCACCGAACACGAGCAGCAGGGATGCCCGGATGCAAAAACCTTCGTGCAAACAGGGCTGGCAATCAGGGCTGGCTGAGGCACTCAGCTGTTGGCTATTAAATAATGCAGCCTGATTGATTGGGCTGCAAAGTGCTGTGCTGCAGGGTCAGCTTGCTGGGGTTACAGTTCCCTGCCTAGATTGATGATCCTCAAAGGTCAAATTCAGAAAGCAATCCCCTGGTAAAATTGATCCTTTGGATAACAAAAAAATTTGCGCAGTGTCAAAGGGCCAAGCAGGAAGAAATATAAGTGAGCTGGGCACAGGCAGTGTGACCAGATGCCTCTGCTTTCCCTTTATTTAATTTTCTTTGTTTATACCAAGTAGGAAGCGATGGTCCTCTCTGGGAAGAGCAGTGCCCCATCACCCCTACATGTGTGGGGGACATCCATGAGCACCCACCCCATCCCCATCCCCATCCCACAGGTGCCTTTGCAGGGGCAGGAGGCAGCTGGGGACTGTCCCCGGAGCCAGTGCTCAGCTCCCAACTCTCCTCGGCAGCAAGCAAGCACCACGTGCCTACGAGCAGGCTCATCTGACTGCCTCCTGCACGCGTCTGTGTCTTGCTCTCTGGGTAGCGAGGAGGCTGAGGTCCCACTGCTTGGTGGAGGTTTTGTAGCCAAAGCCAAATGAACAGTGAGCAGGTTTCACCCTCCTGTGCAGCAGCAGCACCCCAAAACAGCTCCTTGGCCCTTGGCAGGGGATGCCAGGAGTGAGGATGTGCTACAGGTGGAGGGGGGTGATGGAGGCTGCCCCAGGCCACCGCGGGGACCAGGCAGTGGTCACCCAGGGCTGATGGCCTCACTGCAAGACTAGCAGGGCTAAGCACAGGAGCCAAGTGCTACCCTCTGCGTCACCCCAGGCTGCAGAGAAAAGGGGGATGCCAGGCACTGCCTATACCCCCTCCCCTGGGGCTCTTAAAGCCCGCCTCAGCTGGATTCCAAGGCTGCACCCTCAAGTTGGCTCCTGTCCCCTCGCTGCTGCCAGCAGGAGAGCTGCATCTCCCAGAAGCTGTTGCTCTGATTCAGCCGTACCCAGAGCGGCAGCGGTGAGGCTTTGACCTGCTTTAACCCGCTATCTTGCCTGCTTTCCTCCCGTCTGAAGTGAGAGAAGGAGGCTGTGCTGGCTGGACGCTGAATAATTCAGTCAGGCTCCGCAGCACCCCGAGGCTGGGCATTGCCTCTGCCAAAGGGCTGGGATGCAAAATCCTTCCTCAACAGAGGCAGAGGGAACACAGAGCAGCTTAAATACAGCATCCCTTGTGTGTAGGTACCAGCCAAAGCCGTTTCCTTGCCATGGACACTCGGATACACAGCGTGCTCCCAGAGCACTGATGCTCAGAGGCTGTTAGGGCTTTCAGCCATGACATGGCATCTCCAGCTCTCACTTACACACAGATTCAAGTGAAGCATGCTGAGTGTGTCTGCGTCTGCTCCACGAACCATGTTTTCTTCCTTCCTCCCTTTTAGAGACTGCAATATTCCCTCCTCTGCTTCGTCAGAGAGAGGGCAGGGTTGTAAGATGGGGAGAGAGACTGTTCATCCAGCTTATGCTTAGCTTCTGAGCAGGGTTTGCTAGAATTAAGGACAGGGAGGGGAGGGGGAGGGAAAAAAAAAAGAAAAATCATGCATGAGGTCAGCTTATCCGTGCGTGAGGAGGAGCACGGCAGAGGAAGGCTCACCGGGTCAAGCGGGCGGCTGGGGAGCATCTCTGGGGGCTCTGAGAGATGGGGAGAGGCTCCCAGCCTCATCCAGGCTGTGTATCCCAGCACAGACAGAGCATGAGAAGCATCAGGCCATAGTTCCTCTGTCTTCTTTGCATCTCTTGTGCAATTAGCCCTGTAAAATGAAGCACTGACTTCTCTACCTGTTCACATAAGGCGCAGCATTGCTGTTTGCTAATCGTTCTGCTTTGGAGGTGTAAATTATTGCAAGAAGCAGTGAAAAAACAGTGAGCTGTGCTAGGGGTCCGCTGTCTGGAATTAAATGAGAGGTTTTGGTCCCCGAAGTCTCTGTCTGATGGCCTGAGCTTGGGCCCAGGCATCACTAGAGCCGTGGGTGAGTTATGGGCTCAGGCTCTGTGCTCTGCGCAAGTCACCTCCGGAGTCTGAGCAACAGGAATTATTGTGCACGGAGATAATTATTCCCTGCATACTGCACTACAGCTCATTAAAAGTTTGTTAATGTTTGCAAATTGCTGAATAGTGTTTTTTGTTGTTGCCTTCTCTGATGAGGCAGGGACTAAAAGGCAGATTCCGATGGTGACTTGTTCGCTGTGTTATTTTGGTCACAGCAGGCTGGGGCTGTGCTGCACGCAGGGAAAAGAGTTTGTGTTGTGCAACTTCACACCACGGGAGAAAACGTTTTTGACTTTAGCAGACAGCACAGGGGTCAAGGGGCTGAGTCCCGCCAGGGTAGCCATGTCCTCCGTCAAAAACCCCAGGCTGTCCTCACTGCCTCTAAGTAACAACTTCCATCTGAGCTAATCACCCAGATTTCTGTACCAGCCAGAAATGTGTGTGACTCCTTCCTGGGGTCTCAGCTGGAGACACGGACTTACCCTTAAATGGGCCATGCTACTGCAGTCGGATGGTGGGAGTAAAGTACCTCTCATCTTGGAATAGAAACTGGAAGTGAACATCGTAACCCCAGTGCCAGATACCTGGGAATACAGCTGAATTCAGCAAAAAAGCCCTGCGGAAGAAACAGGAAAGGGGTAACCGGCCCAGCTTCACATCCGAATTGTCCTACACGTGGACGGCACTAAGGCAGGAACAAGGAGGAGTGCCAGTAACACCTGACGGCTCTTCTCCTGTCTTCCTCTTCCAGGTGTAAATGCAACCTCCATGCTAACCTGTGCACCTTCAAGGAGGGCAGCCTGCAGTGCGAGTGCGAGCACAACACCACGGGGCAGGACTGTGGCAAGTGCAAGAAGAACTTTCGCTCCAGGTCTTGGCGAGCAGGATCCTACCTGCCTCTCCCCAACGGGTCCCCCAACGCATGTAAGTACCCTGCAGTGAGCCAGCCCTGGCCACACACCCCGCTGGGGCTGCATAACACCCGCAGATGGGAGCAGACTCTCATCTTGTCCTTCTCCATCTCGAATCAGGGCAGGATGCTCAGCTTTTGAATGAGAAGCGGCTATTTCGTAGAACAGTTTGGGTTGGAAGGGGCCTTTAAAGCTCATCTAGTCCAACCCCCTGCCGTGAGCAGGGACGTCTTCACCCAGGTTGCTCAGAGCCCCATCCAGCCTGGTCTTCACTGTTTCCAGGGATGGGGCATCCACCACCTCTCTGGGCAGCCTGGGTCAGTGTTTCACCACCCTCATTGTACCTCATTTACCTGTGTCTTGGTACACAGAGAAATGAGAGGGTCTGGGTGGATGCAGAGTTGATTTGTTGGCTACTGGTAGGTGAGTGATGAGTCCATATGATGGTCAAGAATAGGAAGGATGACCTTGATACAGGTCCGTAGCTTTGTAGATATTCGAATTACTGTCTTTTGAAGAAGACATTATTTAGCCACAGTACAGCACTGGCTGTCAAGTAGTCCATGGGCTCGGTGCTGGCACTGCTCAGCTGCGGGAGCACAGGTTGTTTTCTGGATCCCGTTCTGTGTATGTTGGCATGTCAGGTGAGCACCGTGAGCTGCAGTCCCTCTGTGCAGCTCCAGTCTCATCCCATCGCCTGCTGGAACAAGGCACTGACAGAGCAAAGGCGCACAGATGAGATGAAGGGTGCAGCATACCCACCGCCGTTGGAGCAGGGGAATTGGGGCAGGAAACATCACAGATGGGCCAGTTTCTCCCGGGTTTCTGTCCAGTCCACATCACCAGACTTGCTTAAAAGTCACAGAGCCGTAGTGGCCACTCCAGCCTTTCAAGCAACAGCTTTGAGCATTACCAAAGAGAATCATGTCCCTCCCTCCCCCCCAAATTTTTTGAAAGATTTATATGCTTTAAGATGATCAAAGCTGAAATTCAGGCTCCGAAGGCCGTGACAGGAATGTTTTGTGTGTGCCAGGGCTGGTAGATGAGCAGGTTCTTTGAAAGGGAACGAGCTTGTCAGCTCCCACCAAGCGGCTGCATTGCTTCAAAGGAGCCTGGGAGAGTTTCTGGTGTTGACAGGCACAGACATGCTGTTCTCTCTCTTTCCCTCCCCTCCGTTCCTTGTGTATCTTCCTATTTCCCTTTTTCCTTTGCTCTTTCTTCTCCCATTCATCTCTCTTCCCGTCTGTCACTCAGTCTCCTCCGTGCCTGACCTCAGCTCTCTGTTGCTTCCTCCTCCTCCATCAACATCCTCTTCCTCTCCAACAGAGACAGTTCTCTGAAGCCCTTTCCTCTTGGTGGTCCTACCTCTTCCATCACTGGTCCTGTGCTCTACACTCATGCAAAGCTGAGACTTTCCATGATCCATCTGCTTGTGACAGTAGGGAGGATCGTGGCCCCATTAGTCCCCTGGGTGCTGGTCCTTGAATGGTCTCGGACTGGCAGGTTGGAAGCTGGTGGCTTTGCAGTGTCCTGTTGAGTGGGTGCTGCGGTGGGAAGGGTGTTCAACTCGGTGCAACACGCAGTTTCAGACCCCACAGCTTGTATTTAGCAGAATGAACCTTAGCAGATGTGTTGGTCCTTTGCTGGGCTTTGATGGTAGGTCAAGGAAAGGGTTAACAAAAAAAAACCCATCAGCAAGGACCACGCAGGTTTCTTTTCCCCAGGTGAAAAGCTCGAGATGCCACGACCTTGAGATGCCCTGTCTGGTTGCCTCTGTGGTTTGACAAAAGCAGCTTTTAAGCTGTTGCAGCAAACTGATAGGCCTAAGAGCGAGCCCCTGCTAATTAATGACGGTTCGGTCCCACGTCGTGTCTCTGTTTGGTTTTCTGCTGGTACCAGAGCCGATGGCATCCTGCTCCCAGTGACCAGGCTTCTTCTTGTTTTTTCCAGGTGCAGCTGCAGGCTCAGCCTTTGGCAGTAAGTAAAAACATAACCGAAACGCTGGCATTTAACACCCCGGTGCATGGCCCTTGCAGATGTCACTAGGAAAAAAAAAATATTGTTATTTTCTGTCCATTATCATTTTCCAGGCAATAAGTCTTCCCTAATTGTGCCTCATTTTCTGTCCTGTCAAAGAGTCTTATATTTTCTTCCTTTGACTTCAGTAGCCTCATTTTGCCTCATCCTCTGGCATGGTTTCCCCCCATGAGGTTCGTTAGAATGGCAGCCGGAAAGGAAATTAAAAAAAAGACTCTTCAAAACCAGCAGTGCTGGCTGTGAACTTTTCCCCCCTAGTACTGCAGACTTCTGCTCTGAGAAGGAGCTGGGTTTGAATTATTTGGCATGGAATCCAGTCTGGGTCACCTTGGGCTATCGATAAAAAAACATACAGAGTGTGTGTACATCTGTATGTGCACATGTATGTATATGAACATGTCTATGAGGTCTTGGCATAGAAGACAGTCGAGCTCAGCGGGGATTTCTATTGAAAGACTGATGGTAGGATAGGGCTCCTTATTTAATAAAGCTGGAGGTAGTTTGATATCAAAGAGCCTTGAGTTTTGGGTAGGCAGAAGCCTGGGTTTGAATTTTGTGGCTTGGAATTACCCTCCAGAAGAAACAAATCGGAGAGCTGAATGAATAATGAATTCTTTGCTTTGCAGGCAGGTGGAAAGAATTGGAGGAGAAATAGTTTCAGAGAAATGCAAATGCAATTAAGAAAAATGCACCTAATTGAAAAGTGGAGGATGGTTTTTCTGGGTAAATGAACCATATTTAGATTTTTAAGCAGTTAAATGCTTAAAAATTTCAAATGAAAAATAGAAGTCTCCCTTAAGTAATTTAGGATTTTAACAATTAAATGTTTTAATAGTGAAAAATATTAATCACTTTTCCAGTTAAAACCATTTTGATAACTCTTCCCCCCGCCGCCCCCCGCCCGTAACAGAGCTTGGCATCCTCAGTGCTACCTTTGTTTTACTGGAAAATGTTTCCCATCACGTTTTTGTGCTAGGGAGAAGCTGGGGGGGTGCTGGGAGCGATGCGCACGAGGTGGACAGGAGGGATTTGTGTCCAAGGCCAGTTAAGGAGAGATTATTTAGCCTGCATGGGAGACTAGAAGTGACCTAAATTAAGTATTTAAACTAGCTCAGGGCTATTATGAAATTAAGCACGATAATCTGCATGAAGCAGTGGGACAAACAAGGACAGGAGGGCAGCAGGTGTAAGTTAAGTAGGAATTTGTGTTCCGAGTGTTATTTTAGTTGGGGCTGTTGTGGCGAGTGCCGTGGGGTGGGCACCACACCTGGGGTTGCTCCTGCTCAGCTCCGCGGGGCTGGTGCCATTAATTAATTTGCCTTGAACGAAGGATGCCGGCGGAAATTAATACATGCCAATGGCAGGGGTTGGTTTTGATGGTGCCGGGTATTTTGCTGCCTGTGGGGTGGCAGAAGGGCCTGCAGTGCGGGCAGGGGGCTCCTCTGCACCCCCACCTGCTCTTCACCCCATCTCTGCCCAGAAGTGCTTTCATTTCCCCTTTTCAGCTTAATTGGCAATTAGTTTACGGGAGAGCTGTAAGTATTTAAGCCAATATCTGCACCAACAGCGTAAGCTGATACAGCCGCAGCCCCCTGCATGCACACAGGCGCTCGCTGCGGCCGGCGTCACCGTTCTGCCGTCGCCTTAATCCCCACGGTGCCCCAGTTGTAACCACGCTGGGAAATGGGTCACCAGTTCAGCCCCAGCAGCCTCCCGGGCTGGCAGGGAAACCCTCCGTTCCCCCCCAGTAAGCACCTCCTGCCTCTTCTCTTTGCTTGCCAGCCTACGAGCGACCGCAGCGGGTTACCACCGCCAAAACCACCACTGCAAAAACGACCACCACACCAGCACCCACCACCACAACCACCACAACCACCACAACAACCACCACAACCACCACCACCACCACCAGCACCCCCCTACCTGCCACCACCACCCCCCAGCCAGGTGGGTGCCACACTCCCTGCCGCGGCCAGGACTCCAACGCTGGGCTCCTCTTTTCGGCTGCTTCCCATCCTGGCTCCTCTGGTGTTGGTGACCCTGGTTATCTGCTCTGTAGGATGATAAAGGGACATGGATAAAAATCACCCCAAATTTGTTCACATCCCCCAGCCTCTGGGCAGTGCTGGTTTGCTCTTCTCTCTATTCAGCCTGAGGAAACTTTGACATGTGTAACACAAGCACTACAGTCCGTATAAGCAGGGACGGGACATCAGGTCAAGGGAGAAGCTGGATCTGTCTTTGCTGGCTCTCTCAGTCCTGCATCCAGCCCCTTGGCCAGACTCAGGGATGCGATGCAGGATGCAATGCGAGATGGGATGCATGACGAGATGCAGGATGCAGTGTGGGATGGGACGCATGATGGGATGCATGATGGGATGCAGGATGCAGTGCAGGATGCGATGCATCTCCAAGGGCAGTTTCCCAGGGCAGAGCCACTCTGACATTCCCCAGGCAGCCGCTGTACAAGCAGCCCGGGAGCGTGCAGGGCTGGAATTCACACACACACCAGAAACACCCTTTCTTAATTTCTAAAATCACCCCGTGGAGGAAAACTTTTGTCCTTTTTCTGGGGGTTTCTCCTTCCCTCCCACCGTGAACACGGAGACAGCGTTTTCACTTGTCTTTTGGAAATGAGCAGATAAATCTTAACAGCAGGACACTTTTTTTAAGCTTCTCATGGGGGAATTAGACACGCATTCCTCCCATTGCCATGCTTTCTGGGCCTGATATTTCCCAGGAGGACGTTTTACACCCACAGTATGTTAGTAACAGTCTGTCTGGGGGAGCTGCCAGAAGCCAGTCAAAGGGATGAGGAAACTTGATTGCATGTTTATGCAAATATAGATATATTCATGGAAGTACCCTGCTTGAGTAGCTAATCAGGAAGCCGAGGGTTTAGCTCCATCTTCCATGGAGCTGGAGTGACCCTGGGCAAAAGAGTACAAGTGTCTTATCTGTAAGAAGTGTTCGTTGCCCAGGTCCGTGCTGTCCCTGTGCAGGAGAAGGGTCACCCACCACCAGAGCTCAGGTCATGGTCACAGCCCCAGCCGTGACAGGTGACCACATCTACATCTGCACCACACTCTTGGGGTCGTTTGATTTTTATCCATGCTCGCCCACAGCAACGTTTTAGGTCTATTTTTTTTTTTTTTTGCAGTGCTGTGTATGTGTGGGTGGCGTGTTTAGTGTGTCTATCATGTGGATGATTCGCAGCGCTCTGCCTCGCTTGTGTCGTACATCTGGGGTGGGCAGGATGGCGTCTGTGTGGGGCTGGGGGGGGTGTGGGGTTGGTCTGTCCTGCCAAACTGCTCTGAGGGACCTGGGACACATCGTGCGCTTCAGGGTTTAGTCCTTCTCCAAAACCTGCTTCCTGGGCAGAGAAAATGTTTCCATAGTGCTTTCATTAGCTGATGGCAAGGGATAAAAATAAATAAATAAATCACAGCCCAACTGCCCCATCTCTAGCTTGATAGGGTCAAGCCTGAACTCAGAGCTCCGCACTCCCATCCAGCCCCGTCCATGTTTCTGCAGAGCCAGGTCCCAGCCCAGAACGGTGTTGCTGGGGATGGAGACAGTCCCTGGAGGGATGATCCGAAACAGAAGGTACTCGGGGCCACTCAGCAGCTCTTACCTGGGCACCGTGCTGGGTTTGATGCCAAAGGTCCGTCGTGTGCCTTTGACCAGGGAGTCAAGGCACAGCCTAGTTCTGATCTGCTTTTGGCCAGAGACCTTCCTCCCTCTCCGGTCCTGCAAAATGTAAAGTACTTGTTTAAATACCATGACATCCCCAAGGGGCTGTGAACCTGACCTGCCTGGACCTCAAGGGAAACACCTCATTAGAGATAACCCTTCCAACTCCTGGGAAGACACCCATTTGCAGGAGACACAATAACCCCAAGCTGGGTCAGAGTCCCACAGTGAAAAACTCTGTCGTTACCTCCTTTCTGAATTTGAGAAGCATGAAACAAAGCCCTCCTTGCTTTAAAAACAGCTCAGCCAGACAGCCATTAAAAAAAAAAAAAGTCCTGTTAGTGCCCTGCCCCATCCCTGTGCTGTTTCACCCTCTAATTTACACCCTGTCTTCTACCCTTTGAATTTCTGCTCTCCACCACAAGCAAGCACCATCAGACCAGCCTCTGAGCCTGTGACAGAGACACAGAAAAAAACAGGTATTTAAAGCCAGACCGATGTGTTTTTCCCCTTCTCCTTCGTGCCTCCGCACACTAGTGGGTAGCAGCAAGGCAGCGTCACACGTAGGCTAGAGGAGCAGATTAGATTTGCGTTGTCTCTGGGTTGCACGGATCTGCTAGACATCTGCTTCCTTTGGCTGCTCATGGTGTTTGCCGTGGTCAAGGCGGAGCTGTGGTCACGTTCGTAGGATGCTTTTGTGCCCGGTCACCTGTCGTGCGGTGAGAAGGGGAGAAGGATGAGTTTATGGGCACGATCTGTGGTCTGAAGGCAGCCGAGGCTGCCAAAATGGGTAGAAAGACGGGAAATCAGACTTACCCTAAAGGAGGATGAATTAAGTGCTATTCTCATTTGCCTTCTGCAGTTCTGTTATTTCAAAACCTTCCTTTGAAGCCTGTCAAATTCTTGCTTGCCATTTGTTACAATTTTCCAACATTCAAAATAAGAAAAAGAAATGCACTTTTTTTTTTCCCCTCTGCTTACATCTTCCATTTTCCCCCCTGATTTGTAGCAGTTTCAGCAGTACCAGTTCACCTCTGGGAAAAACAAAACCAACCTGAGCCCTGCCTGACTTTGTGTAGGTCCTGCAGAAAGGGGACCCCATGTTTATGTTTTGAAAAGGACTTTTTCACTGTCCTTCCCCACTACTCCAGAGCTGCTTCCCCCCAATGTTTTTTGCTATGAAGTGTGACTTCTTGGTTCGATTTACTCTGCTGCCCCAGAAACCCACCAAAACAAGCAGGGACTGATACAAGCTCCCAAAATAAGAGCTGCCCAGTGTTTCCCATTTGTATGAACTGGGTCTGGGGGTGAAATGTGTCTCTCCCCTTCCCAAGATGTAAAATTGTCCATTAACATCCCAGAGCTACAAGGGAAAGGTTCTCAGGGTAGTGAGCATTAATAATTTTCCTGGCTCTGTAAATGCGTCTGAGTGGAGGTGTATGTGAATGACTAAAAAGCAAAATGCCTTCAGGGCTGTTTTTTATTGTGACTCTAATTAAACCCTTGCCAATTTGCACAGGGCTTTTTTCATATTCTCTTTAACACCATATTAATATCAATTGGTTTCCACTTTCCAGCTGAAAAGGACAATGTCTATCACCTTCTCTTAGAGCTTGTAGTTCAAAAAAAATAGGGTTTTTTTTCTTTTTTATTCTGCATTGTTTATCATCCCCTTGACGAGGCTGGGAAGTCACATTTCTCTCCTACTCAGGTTTGTCCTTTGAAACTTGGCAAGGATTGAGAGATTTTTTTTTTTTTTCCCTCCTCCTCCTTATGTTACCCAACTGGAGCTTGAAATTAATAATATGGCTTTTAAAATTTTATTCCTTGGTTTGTTTTCTAGCAAACCTGAAGATTGTTACCAGTATTGAGGAGATGGGGAGGGGGATGGAGCCAGTGGGGGTGAGGGTTTGCAGGGAAATCAAACAAGGCATCTCTAAATTTCTTGCTGGTTTAATTTCTCTGCAGTGGCTTGCAAATTCTTTGAACTGGTGTTTCCAAGGGAGGAGCAGAGCCTGAAGGAGGACCTAGATGTTGGGATTAGACTTTGTGCCTCCATCCTAAGACCTGTGCTATTTCTTAGTTCCATTATTTCAAAGCAGAGATGATCATAGAATCACAGAATGGTTTGGGTTAAAGGGACCTTCACATCTCATCCAGTGCCCCCCCTGCCATGACAGGGACATCTTCACCAGCTCAGGGTGCTCAGAGCCCCGTCCAGCCTGGCCTGGGATGTCTCCAGGGATGGTTCATCCACCACCTCTCTGGCCAACCTGGGCCAGGCTCTCACCACCCTCATTGGTAAAAATTTCTTTTATCTAGCCTGAATCTCCCCTCCTTTAGTTTAAAACCATCACCCCTGTCCTATCGCAACAGGGGCGCACATCTGTCGCTGATCTCCTTACGCAAACACACGAGCAAAACCCTGTGTGTCCAGCGGGGCTGAGAACGGGCAGCTCATCACACCACGGCCCTCCTGCCCTCCACATCACGAGGAGGCACCAGCTGCCCCATGCCAGCAGCAGAGCTGGCACCGAGCAGGCAGGGAAAACACAGCACGGGGTTGAGTTGCTTTTGTCCCCCAGAGCTCTGACCCTCCATCAGAGCTCCTCGCTGGTGGCCATTTCCCCCCAGCACACCCAGTAACGCAGCTTTTTCCCCCCTTTAATTGCTGCAAGACTACACCAGCTTGTCAGCAGCTGCCCCGCTGCAAGTGGGATCCCCCCCGGCCAAGGCTGGCCCAGGAGCAGAAGGTATGAGACACATGGCTTAGCTGGGTCCTGCCGGCGAGTACCAGCTCTCGATGTTCAGCAAATGCTTTCGTTTCTAGTTGCGCTTCTCTGGTTTCCATGCATCGCTCTCCTCCTCCTGCCTGGGAGAAAGCTCCGGGTTTGCCCGAGCTGGGGATCTGGTGAGGCTGGATTGAGCCTCAGGGTTTTAGTTGTGTACATGAGGATGGTAAGTGGTAGAAGAGATTGTTCGCAGCTTGCTGCTGGGGTGAACGGAGAGGATCATGGAAATCCCATCGTCTCCTGAGACCAGAGTCTGTTTGTAGAGTAGAATAACTTTGTAAATAGATTGGCCTGTGTCGTTTGTAGCATAGATGCCTTCCTCTGTGTTTCCTCACTTCAGGTCTCCTGTGGCACTGCCTCGGGTGAGCTGCTCCTGGTGGGAACCCTGGGGGCTTCGCGATGGCCGTTGAGGCTGAAGTTTCTGCTCCTCGGGGTTCCCAGCAGCACAAACGCTTTAGCAGTTGGTGCTCAGCTCCTGTTTCCCATCTGAGGTGCCTGTAGCTCGCTCCAGCCGTAGACATCAGCATCCCTTCCAGTGCAGAACATAACTGCTGGAGCTGGGCCCAGGACACAACCCAGTGGTTGGAAATACTCAGCTGGGGGGGAAGAAAGTGCTGAAATTGAGGCTCTTTGGAATTGTTGTAGTTTTGGACCCATCTCTGGCCTCACAGAAACAAAACTATATTTGCTGCAGTAACAAGGGAGAGACCCGCACCGTGGGCATCAATGCCAGGTCATGCTGACAGTCTGTGCCGAACAAATGGGGCTTCTGAGTCTTGACAGTGGTCTGCAGGGTCAGCTTCTCTCCGTGCTTGGACAATATAATGACCACATGCCAACGCTCAGCCATCCGGCAGCTCCTGCACCCTCTCCTTAGGAGTGCTGCTTCTGTCTTCACACTTCAAGACTCTAATTGCCAGGAGACTTTGTCTCTCATTCCTGCTTCAACACATCCTCAAGCAGATTATGGCTCCACCAACTCACCCTAGATACCTGCCTAGAGCTTCCAGTGTCCCTTTGCCACCTTTTTAAGCAACCAAGAGGGAGATCTGTGTTAAATCTGATGTTCTCTCTAACTGATGCCACCATAAGCTGTTCAGCGCCCACCGAACACAGCAGCACTTGGACCCAAGCCGAAGCCACCAGACCCTCCTGAGAATATTCGAGGTAAGGCTGTGCCTGCCCCCAGGGACAGGGCAGGACAGGTTTCTGCCCCAGTGCCTGTAGGCCAGGACAACCCACCCATCCTAGACATGACCCACCATCATACAATCCGCTCTCCTACTCAGAGGGTCCACCTCAGCTCAGTTCTGCTCATCCAGTCCCATGGACATCTTTTTGGAGCCATGTTTAGAGCTGGGGTGGCTGCAGGGTGTCTCCTGGGCCCCAGGGGAGCCCACAGGCACCTCAGCTGCTTTGGGAAGGGGCGTCTTGCCATGGGGCGAGGGGCACACACCTTCCCCCAGCCAGGATTATTGGGCAAGATTAATTGGGCTGATCGGCTGCGCTGGCCCAACAGGGCCAAGCCCCATTAGCAGATCACCCTGTTCCCAGCACCCTGTGGAGCTTCCTCACAGCCACAGCCCCCTCCTTGTGAGGGACAGGCACAATGCGGGGGCTTCTCCACAGGGGTACAGCCCCCAGGGCCACCTGCAGCACCCACTGCAGAGATGTGGGGCTTCAGGCACCTTGGGGACCCATGGAGCTGCTTCTTTCCCCCCAAGCACCAAACCCCATCAGCACAATTTGGAAGTGTTGGCCTTTACCCCCAGCTCCCCAGTCACTTGGTGAGGAAGCACCAGCCAGGGCAGCCCCTTACCCTGAGGAACGGGCCCAACCCCACCATGCTGAGCTGGCCCTGGGAGTCGTCTCCGCACCCCAACACTCAGATGTGTTTTATCATCTCGCGTAGCGGCTCCGAAGAGCAAAGCAGGGCGCACAGCAGGCAAGAGGCACGGGAAGAAGCCAGGTATGTGCTGGTGGGGACGAACCAGGCTGGAGCTCTGCAGGACCCCGTAGCAAGCCCTGCTAGATACCACCTCCATAGTGCTTGTCCTCCTAGCTGTACTCCTAGCCACTTTTTGGGTGCCAGTTGGTGTGACCTCCAACAAACTGAGCCCATGGCTTGTAGATTTTTTTTAAAGCTGTTTAGATTTGTAGATCCTTATCCTGAATAACTGATTCACACCACCGAGCGTGCGTAACGGGGGTATGTGTGAGTAGCTCCTCAGCTTCCAGCTCTGCGCGTTGCAATAGTGCAGTGCATTGAGTTTTTCATGCATCAGACTTTGAGGAGGGGAGAAGAAGATGAGAAATTTAGCATCTACCAGCTGTCTGGTGCAGAAATAGATGCCGGCGCTGCCAGAGCGGTGTTCTTGGCTCGCCTTGGCATTGTTCATGTAGCAGAGCTACCCATGGTAGGGTAAGACGCGGAGCGGTGCTAAGCAGTGAGAAAAAGCGTGTCTCTGATTTTTCTTAAGCATCCTCAAAGAGCTCAAAACTCATCCGGCTCAAACCAGACTCTGGCCCAGTGGCTCCTATTGAAACGTATAAAGGTAAGAGGAGGGAGCGTGGTGCTTCAGGGCTCCTGGTCATTGCCCAGGTGATGTGGTCCAGCTGCTTCTGACTAAAGATGGGGAGGGTTTCCCTATTTGAGTTGTAGGAGTGCATCCCTAGGGTGAGCCAACACTTGGGGATTGAGGCAGCCAGAAGTATTTGAGCTGAAATTCTTTGAGTCTTGGTGAAAGAGGCAAAAGTTGTTTCACAGAAGGTCAAGATTACAGCAGACTGTAAATTCCTTCTCAGGCAGCTGTGAACCGTGGGGAAACCTCTGCCCTGCTCCATCTTCCCTGGTCTTCATTTCATTGACACAAGTTTCCTCCACCAGTGCATGTGCATGCCAACCCACAGCCTTCCCTCCCATCCCTCTGCCATCCTTGAGTGTTCAGTGCTAGAGCTTGGACCAAATCTCCAGCTCTGAGCCTCTCTCCCTCCTCTCCAACAGCTGGAGGAGCTCAGAGCTGGCTGACCCCTCCTCTGCTCATGTTGTCCCCTGCCTGTGCTGGCTGGGACACCTCCTGACAGGGACAGCGGGGCCACAGGGCAACCTGGGAACCACCACTCCTCTCCTCCTGCATTACACTTTTAAACTCCCAGAAACATCCAGCACCCTGACTCTAACATCGCAAGGTGGTCACCATCCCGAGTCATGTCAGAAAAAGCATAAGCAGCAAGTAATCAGATTCCTCTGGCTATGAATTAAACCCAGCTGTTTTGTTCCTAACTTGTGCCCACAGCTGAGAGGTCAGTCCCTCCTGGGCACAGGAGCAGTGCTCAGCTAAGCGATAGTGGCATCTCCCAACCACCAGCAGCCTTGGCAGGCAGCCCTGGTTCAAACCCTCACGCACTCGTCCGCTGTTTTTTGAAGAGCCCCACACAAGCCACGCTTCCTTGCACAGACTCATTTTAAGCATTTAACCCGAGAGTCACCACGCTGCACAACCAGCATTGGTTTGGGAGGTACAACAGCAAGGGGGAGGCTGAGCAGGGACACAGGGGAGAAAGCCAGAGGGGCAGCGAGGTTTTACCTGGACACGCAGCAGCTTTGGCTCCATTTTAGCCTTGGCCAGGGCCTTCCTGGCGCTGGAGGCAGCAAATCCCACTGCCAGCACCATCCCGCTGCCAGTCCCCTCCTTGTCACAGCCCCAGCAGAGCCTTCACTGGGGCTCTGCACCCCAGCCCAGCTCCCTCACAGGTCCTACAGCCCCACCAGAGCCAAACCCAGCTCCACTCATTAACAAGGCAGCTGTTTAATTAACACCTGACTCCCCTCCACAGCCCCCTCCCATGATTATGCGTTTTCTTAAAGAGATCGTGTCCTGGGGCTGCTGGCAACTGGCTCTTGCCTGTCCTCACCCTGAGTGGACAGAGATCCCCTGGCCCCGCTGTGCTCTCCGAGCGATGACTTACAGCCCGAGCCCCTGTGCCGGCAGTGGCTGCGGCATTTCACCGGGGCAGGAGCCTCCTCCAAAGCCTGGTGGCTCCTCACCCCTGCCCGGCACGAGGGAGGATGCTCCCAGCCCAGCTCCCCAGCTCTCTCCTCCCTTCCGCAGACTGCGAGTGCTATGGCCACTCCAACCGCTGCAGCTACATCGACTTCTTGAACGTGGTGACCTGTGTGAGCTGCAAGCACAACACGAGGGGCCAGCACTGCCAGCACTGCCGCCTGGGCTTCTACCGCAACAGCTCGGCGGAGCTGGATGACGAGAATGTATGCATAGGTGAGCACTGCGGCATCACCCGGACACGGGACAGCTCGTGTGGGACCCCGATCTGTGGGGCGGGCTTCAGTTCAGCCCCTGTCTGGAGGGTGATGTGTCCACCTGCATGCTCCCCAAGGACAGCAGCCGTTACCCAAGGCCTCTCTTCCCTGAAAACAAGCCCCAAATAATATCTAACTTGATTCAGATGCATTGCTCTACCAGGAGCCGCTCAGCTCCGAAGCGGGGTGTTCTTTCCACCTGTGGCTGTTTGCACCATTGGACCCTCCTGTGAAACCATCCCCTCGGTCTCTAACAGCCCTCCCATAGCACACAGCCAGACTTTTCCAGTCCCAAACACCTCCCTCGGGACATTAGTGGGCACAAAGCTCTGGGCAGGACAAGCACTAACAGCCCCATCTTTGGCCAGAATGTAACTGCAACCAGATCGGCTCCATGCACGACCGCTGCAACGAGACCGGCTACTGTGAATGCAAAGAAGGAGCCACGGGGCCCAAGTGTGACGACTGTTTGCCCAACTACTACTGGAGACAGGGCTGCTTCCGTGAGTACCTGGCAGTACCTGGCGGGAGGTGGGAGGTGGGTCCAAGCAAGAGAAGGATCGGGTGCCTCGGGGTGTAGGGTGAGCAGGCTCCTGTAATGCTACAAGGGTTGGGTAATTTAACCCCTAGGATCTAGAGAAAAAAGCCAAAGCTTCTAGATTATCATAGAATCAGAATAGTTTGGGTTTGAAAGGATCGTCAAAGCTCATCCGGTGCCCCCCCTGCCATGAGCAGGGACATCTTCACCAGCTCAGGTTGCTCAGAGCCCCATCCAGCCCGGCCTGGGATGTCTCCAGGGATGGGGCATCCACCACCTCTCTGGGCAACCTGGGCCAGGCTCTCACCTCTCTCATTCTGCTGCAGTCAAGGGGTTTAACACACCCCAGATTAACACCCATGTCCTCCTGTCCCACCTCGCAGCCAACGTCTGTGACGATGAGCTCCTGCTCTGCCAGAACGGCGGCACCTGCTACCAGAACCAGCGCTGCATCTGCCCCGTGGGCTTCAAGGGGGTCCTGTGCCAGCAATCCAGGTGTGAAGCCGACAAAAAGGACTGCGACGGTGCCCCCAGCGCCCACGGCAGCTTTGGCACCGTCCTGCTCGGGGTGCTCACCCTCCATCTGCGTGGCTGGGTGGATCTCTGAAGCCGCGGCGGAGGGAGCCCAGCCCAGGCGCGTCACCCGAGGGACCTGGGGAGACAAAGGTAACGGGTGGCTCTGCTCCCCCCGCCGTCTCCTCCGCCTTCCTTCACGCTAGGACTTGCACAGCACCTTTCAGTCCACGTTCCGAGCAGAGAGGTATTGCAGAAAAATCAGGGGCTGACTCTTGCCCGTGAACCCATCCTGGCAGCACCGGGGTGGCCGCAGCGCAGGGCTGGTGGCCGACCACCAGCGTGGGGACTGCACCGGCCCACGGTCCCGCAGCCCGGCGGGGACACAGGGCTCGTCCTTCCCTCCGCACAGCGACTTTCCTTCCCTGCTCCGCACAGGGCGACCTGGGGCAGGGGCCACCGTGGCCCTGGTGAAATAGTGCCGCTATCCAAGGGATATTTTTTTTATTATTACTTTATTTACTTTGGTATAGGCTGGGGCGTTCTTTTTATTTTTTCCTCTTCTTAGCGTCCTGTTTTGAAAGAGCCTGTCATGCTAACTCCAGAGCCCTGTAACACAACAGGCAGGGGAAGGGGAGGGGGGGAAGAGGGACTCTGGTCCATCTTTGCTGCGTAGTCCCATGTCCCACCATCGGCCTGGCCTGGCCACGCACATACAGTTGCCTACAACTCCAGTTGCTGCATTGATTTTTGTGTTTTCATTGCTGGGCTTTGTTTCCTTGCTCGTACGGAGAAGGCAGGAGCCATTAGGCATTTGGTACGTGAGGAGCGCAGTGTCTTATCCACACATGTCCGTATAGTGTACGGTTCAAATACTTTCTTTTTGGTAGAGACTTATTTTTGTTTGGATTAAAAATTATAAAAGAACCACAACTTAAAGGGACGTTTTGCCACGAGCATTTGATTCTGGTGTATCCTCCTCCAGTAAAGCAACTATTAATGGCTGCTCGATCACCACGTTTTCCTTTTCGTGTGCACAGTTAATTACAGGTAAAGACTTATTTTTTTGATTCATAACGTCCTCCTGTGTTTTCTGAGTCACTACCAAGCTGTACCACATGGTGAGGGAGAGGGGAGGGAGAGAGAGGTTGCCTCATCACTGAGAGCTATTAATTAATTCTCCTAATTACTTTGCTGAACCTAGGTTAAACTACTAACTGTAGACAATGAACAAAGCCTGAGTGATGTATTAAGCACTGGGCTTGTGTGGAAAGGCCATTTCCAAATGAGCCTGTGGGAGAAGCCCAGGGATGCTTCTCCAGGGGAATCTCAGCTGTCCAACCCCACTGCAGCATCCCATAGAGATGGTGCCGCAACGCACCTTTGCAGAAAAAACCTGTTTATTTGGAGTATCTTTAAGCAGACCCAGCCGGTGCCCCCGGCATCCAGCTCTCTCCATGGAGAGGGGGGCAGCAAACTTGTACTTTGAAAAAGGAGAAGAAAACAGGAGCGAAGCTGCAGGACGGACATTGTCACATCAAAGAGCAACGCAGAGAAACCTGGTGCACGTTTTGAGCAGCATTTAACATCACAGAGGCAGGTCAGAGGACTCAGTTAATCCACCATAAAATAAATGAGGGTTAAACTCACCCTGCTGAGAGTTGATGTTTGAGGGCGCGGGCTGGCACGGTGTTTCCTCCCTCCCTCTAATGCAGCCGGTTGCTGTCTGTTGTTATTGACACTTGCACTTCCTTTGTACTTTCTGACTGCGATATATTTAAAATCCTCATCTGTTACTGTTCCTACAAGTAATAGCATAGAACACACTGTAACAAGATCAAGATCTCTAACAGCACTTCTGGAAGATAAAGCAACATTCTCCTTTCCCTGCACTAGTGTTTTTCTCCAGAATATTAGATTAAGCAACAGAAAATTTACTACTTCATAAAGCCGCATCGCAGACAAACTCTGCATCCAGCAGATCCCTTGCAAACTCACACATTCATTGCGATGCAAGCAGGAATGTGCCAAGCAGCGGCAGCACTGAATTCGCATCAAAAGTAACTTCGGAAGAGCACAACGAAGCTCAGAACAGCCCAGAATGAAGATGGCTGGAGGTGACACACCGCTGCACCAGACCTTTTTTTCTCCTGGTTATTTGGGTGTTGGTTGGTTTTGTTTTTAAGACATCATTGGCTTCCTAACTCAGCTCCAGAGGTGGCATCATCTCCCTATGAACCCAGGACACCAGTGATGTTCAGTCCTGGACCTTCCGTAACCGAAGCCCAGTGAATAGTTCAGTAACTTCAACCAGAAGCAGAAAGTTGTGGTGCCAATACTCCTGCAGCTGTGATGAAGAGAACCGCCAAACGTTGAAGATGCTGGAGATCAAAACACAAGTCCACCCTCTACACTACGTTCTTAGGCCTAGTAGTGATGCGAAAACAAAGCCATTTGTGAAACGGTAACTGCAAAGGACAAACACAGGAGATCAGGACAGCACTTCACCTGTGCAGTGGTGCTGGAGAACTTGCAATCTGTAACAGAAACCCCCGCAAGACAAAGAAACCCACAAAACAAAATGGAAAAAAAAAAGGCAAAAACAAAAAAAAAAACCAAACCCCCAAACACCAACACCCATGAACAAAAAACCACAAACAAAAATGCCAAACAAACAAAAAAACCCACCCAAAACTCTCACACAAAACTTAAACTTGGTATTAAAAAAAAAAAAAATCATTTGAAGCTTCTGAAAGGCTCAGCACTGAAGACCCATTAAGTGCAGACATCTGTTACCACACAGGTGTCTACACAAAAAGAATAGAGCATTATTGAAATAACAGAGAAACCTCACAGCAAGTACCCACAAATCCCAAAGTTCATCTTCTTTAAGATAGAAACATTTGTACATCAGTTAACGCTTCCAAATGGGAGAAGTTGTCCAATGAGCCTGATACTTGCGGAAAGGTTAACCAAAAGGCACTTCTGTTTCCGAGAAAAGCCACTTGTGCTTCTTTCAAGAGGTTTTCATGTGTATCCTGTCACCGGCACACAGCATTTGATTCATTTGAAAAAGTTTTTAAATTACACTTCTGTCTGCAAAAAAAGAAAAAAAAAAGTGACCTCTTCAAACAGTACAAGTAGAGCTTTTGATTTTTCTTGTTTACCTCAAATTTTAACGGTTTAGAGTACTTAGAATTCTAGATGAACAAAAGCCCCAAAGCAACAAAATTCTGCCCGACGGCACAGGCCGCAGCGGCTGGGCTGAGCCCACAGCCCTCGGGTTTATGCCTATTTATGTCTATTTGCTCACTCGCCAGATAAAATGTTGAGCCTACAGTCCCTGGGAGCTGGAGACAGAAGGAAGGGGGAAAAAAAAACCAGCACTGGCACTTACCAGGTATGTTATTTGGTTTGTTTTTTCTAAAGATGATGAAGCAGACATCTCATGTACCAGAGTGATTCGTAAGGGGCCTTGCAGAGGCTGGAGCACCGAGAGAACCAACACTTCAGCGGGAATCAAATTAATGGTCTCGCCAACCACTTCTGTTCCGTAATTGGCTTTTGTGAAAAGTCCCCAAATGTAAATAAAACTAAGTATAAAGGAGGCGCTGAGCGTTCGTGCTCCGAAATAAGGGCAGAGCTTTGTATCGCCCTCCTAGCCCTCGGGGCAGGAGATGGGGAGTTTGGCCACTATCCCACAGAAACTGGCTAAAAATTGCACAGATTTCAGATGCAGAGAAGAGCTTCGGGCTGTCCTAAAGGCTTCTTCATAATTTTGATTCTCTAGGTGTCAAAACAAGTTTCACTGCAGGGTGAAATGTGTGAGGAAAGCTGAAAACCACCCATTTTTAGCAGGTAACCACCTTCCCTCTCTCCTTGCCAGCAACAACTGGGCTCCAAAAGCTCCATCACAACCCCACTCTGTGCTAGTTCAGGGATTAAACTAAAGAGAGGGGAAACCAATGGGAATTCTTTATGATAATGAGAGTTTTTTTCTTGATACAACAGTGAAATTGGTGACAAAATTGGACAGCCTGGGAGTTGGTGGCAAATTAGCCGAGGCCTTAGCTGACAGGTACATATGGCTAGAAGGTCTCGTGTCAGCGATATTCGATGTACAAGGCTGCTTAGCTTACATTTATTTGCACTAAAGAATAAGGCATTGGGCTCCTTTCCAAGCATCTTAAAAAGACAAGAAAGGAGGACTTATATATGACTTGGGAACGTACCCGTTGTAGCAAGACTGTATTATATCATTAACATTATAAATTCCATTTACAATACAGCAGTCATTTCATCCATCATTTATTCATGCAGACCAGAGAGAATGTCTTGCATTTTTAGGACCGTGGTTCTGCTTATCCTTGGTGTTGCTGCAGTCGCCAGGCTGTGAAGAGCAGCCCAGCTCCAGCTGTTGGCAACACCGATCTCCCACTTCTATAGGGAAAAGTAAATCCCAACATCTCACACTCAAGTAACTGCAAAAAAAAAAAATCTCAACTCTTAAATCATTGAGGTTCTATGTTATTTTTTTTTATATCTCAGCTAGGACTGGGAATGTTGTTTACCCTCAGTCAATATATTGACAGGATGGTTTGGGTTGGAAGGGACTTTCAAAGGTCATCTAATTCCAACCGCTGCCATGAGCAGGGACATCTTCACCAGCTCAGGGTGCTCAGAGCCCCATCCAGCCTGGCCTCTGGGCAAGCCGGGACAGAGTCTCACCACCCTCATAATAAAAAATTTCTTGTGTCTAGCCAAAATCTCCCCTCTTTTAGTTTCAAACCATCACCCCATTGTGCTATCCCTACAAGTCCTGTCCCCACCACTCCACCAAGGAGCGAACACCCTCCCCGCTGCGTTTCCCAGAGCGGGTTAACGCTCCTGCAAACAGCGTTTTCCTCGGGGTCACAGACACGCAGGGTTCAGCTGATGAAGGCAGCGGTGGGTAAGTCAGCACTCTGTATGATGTACAATAAAACAGAGGTAAGAAGAGAAACTTATTAGGCAAGTACCTGTTTGGGTATTATCATTATATATACGGCTCTGGTTTGTTCTCACATCGCCCTAAGTGGGAGTAATGACATGGAAAACAATTACAGTAAAGCTTAAAGGAAAAAGGAACAAGCAGAATTATACTCCACCTGTCCAACAAGGTCTATTTTGTGTACAAAATATAGTTCAACACTTAGAAGAGACTTTCCCTTCTTAATGACAAACAGCACCACAGAGGGAACTGGTTTTGCACTGAGAATTAAGCAGCCAAGCTTGGAAGAAGCCTGGAAGCCTCTGGATAAAAACCTGAATGTTGCTTCTTCCCAAGTCTTTTGGCACGACATCCAATTAAACTGTTTTATGTAAAGTTGTGTTGAATGTTTCTTTACTGATTCTTCTGACTCCCACCCTCAGCAGAACAGAACAATCACCGCACAACCTCCTGTCACCGGTTCTGAGATGATACTAAATGAATAAAGCAAGTTCGCACTCACAGCTCCCAACCCTGACTGGCCAGCACTACTCAGTATTTTATCACACACAATGAAAACAGCTGAGAAGTCAATGAAAATTTTACCTAATCTGTTTGTTCCCCAATGCAGATTTTACTTCAATTAGTGACAAGCATGCTTTGGATTGGAGCTGGCTTGTTTTTCTATGTTATGGGTATAAGAGAGCGGGGAAAAAAGTTAATTTAAACTACAAACCTCCTCTGAATGATACATGAAGGGGGAAAAGTGTTCTAAGTGCAACAACCCAAACATTTTTTTTATTAAAGAACACACCATTAACAATACAGAATGATATGGCAGCAATAAGCTACCGTGGAAAGACTGACAACTTAAGTCAGATCAATCTAGCATTAAATAAGGAAAAAAGTCTGAGCCACTGGCCACACCTCAAAGATGATTTAAGGAAAAACGCAGGCGTTAGAGAATACATGTCCTATGTGTTGTGTTTACAAAATACAACAAAAATAGAGTGTCAGAACAAAATTCTTTACAGCATGTGATAAGTATAGCCCAGAGAACACATTCTGAAATGAAGATTAAAGAAAACTGGAAGAAAAGTTTCAGAGGAACATTCTTTTAATGACCAGAAAAGCATTTCCTCATTGACACTGTTGCCAGCTTCACTTTCTTTACATAAAGACAGTCTAAACGGCTCCTGCAGCCACAGAATCCTACAACCGCTCGCACAGAATAGCAGCCTTGTGAATGTGCTAAGTAGGAACAGCAGGCAGGTCAGCACAGCCCTGCCAAGAAGAGCCCAGAGGTTTGAAAGATGACAGTGGTTTTAAATATTCCTATTAACATAAAGGGAGATAACACACAGGGCACGGATTCTGTGATATGCCAGTGACCGAAATGTCCAATTCATGACAGCCAGATTAATTCCAGCCGCCTTCCTTCTCACACAAGGGACATGACGCCAAGGAAGAGTCGCAGCGATTTGAGAAGCGCAGGTGCTGCTGACAGGGTCGGGGTTCACTGAAGCGATTAAGGAACAACTAAAGCTAAACAATGCACATATTCTGATGTCACTTCACGGGCACCTTAAAGATTCTCTACTATTTTCTTAAAATACTACACAGAGAAACGAGCTGGACAGTCGGACAGCAAGAAAGAGCCTCCCAAACCTACAATGCAGCTGGTGCCAGTGAAGCCCATTTGTTCTTGGCTGGATGTGTTACAGATGGAAGTTTTACCAGCAGTTTGAAGAACTTCCTGAAGTTTTGCACAGTAAGGCACCTGTATTTCACTAAAATACGTCACCTCTTCAGCAGTGGGTTAAGAGGACAAAGCTGACACTAATCATCGCAATTAATGTGTTGGGACACAGACATAACCAAATATTACAGCTCAATTCTGGCCAGAGAAGCCTGGCAGCTCATTTCTTTTGGGAAAGCAGCTGCCCTTAGACTGGTTAAGCACAAATCGTTTAGCAAGGGAGAGGACTCTCCCCGCTTCACCACAGGTTGTATTCAACACGGACATGTGGAAATACCAACCTGCCCCGCTCACAACACAAGCGACTCACGTTAACGTCACAAGGCGCCGTGTTCTCTGGCAGAAGCGCACTCGATTATCGCCGTGCAAAACTCCGTGCACGTGAAATGTTGCTCTTCACCTCCTTGGGACAGACACGTACTCCAGAAAGTGACACTTCAGTGACCCAAAGGCGTTCTTAGCAGAAATAATGCCACTTTTATTGCAAAATGTTATTATGAGAGGAGGGCTTTCTTAAAAATAGCTTGCTTTTTCCCCCCACCCCATTTTACTGGTTATATATTCTTCGTCAACACCCAGAATGAACTGCTTGCCCTTTTCATCTCTGTAGAGCTCTAAATGAAACTCAAGTGTCATTACCAGTTAACTAGATCTTTCACTAAGATTCCACATGGATTTGCTGGGACCAAACAGACCTCGTGGGCTTTGATCTGCAACACAAAAAGGATTCCAACTGATGAAGCAGCAGCAAGAGCAAAACTCAAGGCACATTTGTATAAATGAAAGCTCTTCCGTTCCTATAAAAACAGGCAATAAAATATACAAAATAAGTAGAATTTATCTCCTTCAGTATTTCCTGAGGCACTAGTGGAGCATGGGGAAGAATCACTGCTACCACACTTTCAACATTCAGTCTTTGCTATCAAATAAATTAGGGGAAAAGAAGTCTGTCTGTTTTGTGGATTTGGGGTTGTTTAGGTTTTTTTGCTTTGCTCTGGTTCTTCATAAAAAATTACATCACTAAGAGATTAGCATTTGCACAAGAAAACAAGCAGCTGTGTATTTGCCAAATTAAATCTTAAAATAATTTTGTGTACTGTACAAATATACATCATTGAACATTTACAACCTTAACTTCCTAGGTGACAAAATTCACTGCTCTCCCAAGCAATGCAGCTACCCAACTTCTCCTTTCAAAGGCCCAAAGCTATCAACTGTCAGGTATAAAGTCCCCTTCACAATTAAGGACAGGATGAGAAAAAGACAAATCTGCTGATAGCAGAGGTATCAATACAAGGGAGGTTCCAGGTGTACTGAATAATTTAAAATACAGTCCTTGCTAGCCAGAAATCCAGGAATAGATTTTCAGCAATGAGCCAACACCGAAGTCAGTGAACTGTCTTCCTTCGCTTCGCACCATTCGAATTTGTGTTCTCTGGCAACTCCTCTGACGATCTCCTCGTTAAACCACGGCAGTCTCTGCTCCACTTACCGCTGGCACTCTGACCTCCTTCACTAGGGGCTTTTGAACTGCTTTTTGACACAGCAGCTCTCCAGCCTCCCTCGTGCCGAGCGGCGTACGGTGCCGTGGGAGGCACATCGCACTGTCCCATCGTTTGCTGGGGCCTCTTAAAACTTTCTGTTCTGGAAGTCTGATCCCTGCCAGCTGAGGACACACCGTGGCCTTGCTGCGACATCGACCCCGGGTTGCTCTGGGCTGAGCGATTACCGTCTCCCGAGGCCGGTTCCTTGCCTTTCCTTTCAGTTCTACTGGCCATACTCGCCAGCCGTGGGTCGCGCGGTTTCTCCTGATCGGCTGGAACGGCCGCAGCCTCCACGGGCCCGGAGGTGCCGCCTCTCCTGGAGTCTGCAGCCGGAGCCCTCTGCGGCTGCTGGGGCGCTCGGCTGCCCTGGGGCCTGGCGAGGTCCCGCGGCTTGGGGTGCTCACCCCTCTTGCTGCTGGAAGAAGAAGCCGGCAGAGGTTTCCTCGGCCCTGGTTCAGTCGGGGGCTGTACGGGTGGTTTGAGCTTCAAAATCTTAACGGCGTCCTTCCTGTAGCTTATTTCTGATGTCCTGATAATGGCACCTCTCCTCTGAGCGTCCTGAATCAACTCATTCCAGTCTTTGTTTTCCTTTAAAAAAGAAATAAGACACCCACCCCCCCAAAAAAAAAAAAAAGAAAACAGTTATCAGAAAGTAATCAACACAAACAGACAGAGGTGTCAGAGGAGGCACAACCCCTTTAATCAAGGTACCTGACACAACTGTCATGGAAACCACTGTTATGTTCCTTCTGGAATGGAAGAATCTTATGTTTCACTTGCAAAACAGCAGTTGGCACTCTGGCTGCTGCAACACAGGGAAGGTACTTTCAACCATCACTGAGCTACTAGATAAAATGACAATTTCTGTATTTATGAAGGCCAGAAGAGTTCTCTCACACAGAGAGCGAACGAGGAACACGGCTTTAATGCCCTCTAGTGGTGTAGCTACCAACCCCCTCAGAAAAAATAACTAAAATCAAGTATTGGAAGACATTACATCCACTCAAGAGCACTCCCTGTACTTTCAGTGGGTCTTTCTAGTCCCCCAAAGATGTAGCTCTGTTTCAGAAACAGCTGCTTCAAGGAGTACAAGCAAAGAGTATCCTTAGAAACCACATGGCTACACAAAGTAGTGTCAAAACCAATACTCTGAAGATCAGGGGAATGTTTTGGGGTGGTTCGTTTGTTTTTTAAATCATTTTCCTTGCTCAGGTAGCCATTGACAACTGCAATAGCTGGAGCAATGGTAAGGATCGAGCAGGGAAGTATCTCTGCCATCATGCTATCTTAGCAATAGAGAGATTTTTTCACAATCCCCACACTTGAATTGTAAAGGACCGCGTTACAATTTAGTCACTAAAAATATTGTGAAAGTCATCTCTAACTTTCCTTCTCAGAAACAAGGAAAACAGATTTTAAAAAAAAGCAGCATTTACAACAGTTACAGCCAAAGCTTTCAAAGAGAACCCTGAGAGGGCTGGACTGCACTAATTTAACACCACCCCAGAAAAGGGTCCCCCCTTTCAGACTGGAGCAGTTTTCACCTCCCCAACCCTGCCGTGCCCTAAAAGGGTGGATCTCAGAGGGTCATTTGATTAACACTGTACTTACCATGAGCGTTTTCAGTCTTCCAAGGATGAAGAGACTGAATCTGGCTCGGGTAATTGTAACATTCAGACGCTGAAGACTTGCCAGAAACCTGGGTGACAAGACAAGACCAAGCTCCTAAACTACTTCTCCCATGAGGTTTAAGTGTTAGCAGAAAGAAACAGTGTTTAATTTCAGTGAAATGGAGCTAACAGAAGCAGTTAGAAAGAAGGTGACAGTTCACAGCCCATTCAGCAGCCCTGCCTTACACGAAGGGCTTTGCACGAATTGTGTTTTCCTTCACCACTCCGATTCCTTGCAGGGAATTCCGGCTCTTTCCAGCTCCTGCCATTGATGTTTCCTTTCTTAGAGCAAATCCCCTCTTAATGCCAACCATTGCTTCCTTAAACGTTCCTCAAAGTACAGAAGACATCAACCTCACTTCACCTATCAAGACTTTAAGCTTCTTTTTTACTTGAACTGAAATAGATTAATAATATTTGGCACGATTAACGGGGAAAATTTCTACTGGACATGAATATTTTATTTTAAAGGTGACCTGCACTGTAAGCACATAATGGGAGACTTTTGCTTTGTCATGCTTCGAGAGTGAAAAGCACATTCTTGCAGAAGAAAGTCTGTATTAGCACTATGAAAACTGTCTAGTCTGGTTTAGTGGAATCACAAACCAGAGTACTGAAATTTAAACAAATGCTTAGTGCTTTTAAATGTTGATTTCTGCTAGGATTTATTTACCAAAACTCCACAAAAGGTTTGTGAAAGTAGTATCAACTATTCTCTAGTGAAAAAGCTCCCAAAACGCACAGCTTATTCTATACCAACAAAGTCTGCAACACAAACTCAAGTCCTTGGACAACTTAGTTTGAGCAAACCAAACATCAACATCTGATACTGTGGTCCATGGTACCGAGACCTGCTCTTCAGCAAATTCAGTAGAACTGCAAAATCCCCAGAGTCATCCCAGAAAATCTGTGAAATGCAGGGAAAAAAGAGAGAAAGGCAGGACACAGAGTGGAGGAGTGGATCCAGCAGCAGAAATATTACAGTTCTCCAGGGCTTGGGTGGGGAAAACAAACAAACAAAAACCCAACAACAACAAACCAAACCAACACTATCTTGAGAAACTACTAAATATTCCTAACAGCTTTTGAAACCGAAACACAACAAGATTATTTCCTCAGGAAAGCAAAAAAAAATAAATCCATTGTCATCTCTTGGAGTTTTCTCCTCCCTTTGCAAGCTACTTTCAAAGTAAATTTAATGCTGGACTAGCAACCTTGGACACGAAAATACTTTGCTGAGCTACAAGATTGCAGGTAAGGGTGATACAAACTTTGCCATCAACCCTTGCCAACACCACCTGGCCCTGAAACAGAGATGTCCAAGTCATTAGTATGTGCAGCTTCTAAGGCTTTGCACTCCCGAAGCTTTAATATATAAACCTTCACCACAATAAGCTGGAAAGTTTTTTTCCAAAAGAACAGATAGAGGTTAAATCTCGCATCAGCCAAAAGAACTGGCAGGATCTGGCTGCCCTCAGTTTCCAAACTCAATCAACCAGATTAAGAAATCTCCAAAAAGCATCATTGTTGTTTATGTAGGATCTGGATTCTTTCTCTTCCCAAAGCAGCACGCATCAGCACAATTTAAAGCCCTATACTTAGCAATTAGAAAAATAATATCAGAGAAACATAAGTAGCTTAGTGAAACCTGGTATATAGAAACAATGACTTTTATTTATGTGAACTGACTTCCCATAGTTTAATTTAAAAGCCAATGAACTATCAGGTGGCCTGTTTCCACAAATCAACACCTGCTGAGCGGTCCAGGGGTGAAGAGCACACCCAGCATCAAGCTCCTGGTTCAGACAGGAAATCATCAAATCTGCCATCTGGAATCAAGACTTCCTGCAGATCTCCTCCTAATTCAAAAGACAAGCACATTCACCCACAAATCAAAGATCCAGCCTGGCTGCATCACATGCTTAGCTACACATGTAACTAGTTCACAACACTTGTACAGACAGAATGCTACATTAATAGGACAGTGACAGTCACAGAAAACAGATTTCATTTTAAGAGAGCAGCATTCAGAAAGTTACAATATATATCAAAAGCTACAAGAAAAATGACTGCTGCAATATTAATGCAAAAAGCCAAGTTCCCAAGACCAATCCTGCCAAACCAAATCAGTGACAGGCCAAGGCAACCCTGCAAATTCATCAGCTGCAACGCAGAACAAAATACTTCTCATCTCCATGTCCTTTTTGTTCAGAGATCTCAAACCAGTAACACTAATTCACGCATTAGGACATCCTTTAATTTGTTGGCTGTCGTGACTTGTTCTCTATAACCTTCATACCGGTCATATTAAAAATATAATGACTGTATCTAGAGCGTCATTGGAAACGGAACCTGCACATTGCTGAAGAGAAACATACCCGATGGAGCCTTTGGTGCTGTTTGCCCGGACACACGTCACTATGATACAGTCTTTCTCTCGTCCCTGGAACGCATCCACTGTGTCCACTTCTCCTGGGCTGTTCAAGAAAGAATTAGCAAGCCATCAAATTATCATAAGTTGAATTTTTAAGCAACACACCAACACAAGTGGCCTGAACACTACCCTTAACGACCATCTGTCAAAACAACCGAGGGTAAATTCGTTTCAGTGTATAAGCCTAAAGCTAGATTTACTTTTCTGAGGCTAGCATCGTTACTGAAAAGCTGTTCTGGTCCATGCAGCTTGGACTTTTAGGTTTTCTTTTAAGTCAGCTTTATTCAGAACAGCAATATAATCAAAGCACGTGTAAAAATAAGAAATGGTACAAGGAGTCCATGCCTCCTTTAAGCAAAAGGCTTGCGTGTCCCCTTTAAATGACTAAATACAGATTTTTACTAGTACAGAAAAAAGTTTTAGCGATTTTGCCATTATTTCAAGACGATACATAGAAGACTGATGAGCAAGAGCCAAGTCCCATTCAAAAACTCATGGTTTCTTTACCTGTTATTCCTATACACTCTGTCCAGCTGTTCTTGAATTTTCTTTTTCTGTGCGCTATAAGGGGTAATTATTCCAATCCGACGAAGACCCAGATCCTTTCTTTTTTCTTTAATTGTTCTAATTAATTCCATCACCAGCTTCACTTCCTGAGGATTACTAAAAGAGCTGAACGAGACAGAATGGAAACATTACAGAAATACATTCGACGGCTCTTTCCAGTTCAGCCCAATTTGCAGGTGGATTGAGAGTCAAAGCACCTGTCGTGAACTTTTGCAGCCCCCTTCATATGGAAGCTCTAAGAACTTTGCAAACAGGCCCTGACGAGGGGTTCAGAACAACCAGAAGCGTTTGTAGCAAGCAGCTGCATTTCATGTTCCCTTAGAACTGCACAGCTTTGCCTTCCTTACAGAACAGGCAAAGGGGAGGACTGAGCTGCCACCTTCTGGCATTGCCTCAACATGCAGCTGTGAAAGTCACTGATAACGAAAAAAAATATTAAAAAAAAAAAATGAGGAATTCCAAAACTGTTCCTAGAGTTAGCAGAGATTGTAGGCACTCACTGGCATCTAACAGACAGTCAAACCAGGATTAAAATTGGTTTCAGATTAAAAAAAACCCACCATACAAACAGAAACAGTTAACACTTGCTTCTTTGTAAAATTACATCAGGTTGAAAACACAGTTCTGATTACTTAAAGCATATTGGGTACAATAGAGGAGAGAACACAACTCTTCTGCAGGTCATTAATTTTCAGCAAATGTAAAATTTGGCTGAGTAGAATGCAGGACTTACTCATTGTCTCGCTCCTCACGACCATCTCCTACATCAAAAATAAGGTAGGGCTGGAATGGCCACTCTGAAGAACATCTGTTCTCTTCTGTTGCTCTGTAAATAACATTTTTATTACTAGGTAACCATACAGGAATTCTAAGAACTGGTACTTCATTTATTTACACCATGATTATCAAATACAAGCAACTTTCAACTTTTTTTCCAGAGCCCATAATTTTCACTGCTACCTGCATATGCTGAGGCCTGAAAATGAACTCCAAGCAGTAAATACACTCAATTTAATTGATCTAGTTAACTCACGTATCACAGCCAGCACTAACAAGAGACGGAATGCACAATTTCTCCCAGTGTCTTCCCCCACACAGCCTCGAGAACTTTTGGACTCAAAAGATCCCGCTATGAAGAGTTTTCTTTGAAATAACCCCTGGTCAGAAAGGGGAGCAGAGAGCTACTCACTTATCAGTCTTTAGAGTCCTGCCGTAAACATAATTGGATGGGAAGAGGCAGATGTCGGGGTGCATCCTGTACTGCACAGTCAGCTGCACAACCGGGAGGCTTCGTAAAATGTTCTGCTGCACTTGCTGCTCCAGGTGTTGGTGCAGACGAGCCATGAGGGAGTGATCGTAGCCGTAATCCTGAGCTTTCTGCCAGAGGGAACACACAGGACTGACTTCAGGGGAATTAAGTCCCAAATTAACAACAGGAATTTGCCATTTGGACGTTAAAACTATTTGGTATTTTCTTGTAAACTTCTAAATCACTGACAAAATGGCAACTACTTGCACTTTGTTTTTCTGTGTTAGCCTTATTACTGCAGTAAGGATCAGCTGCATAAATCTGTTTTTGTCAGTGCAGTCTTCAGCAAGACAACTTTCCTTTGAGAGTCACAACAAGGCAAGGCAAAAATAATTCTCTGATCCACATCATGATCTGATATTGAAACATATTTTTTCCTTTTATACCTATTTTCTATAGATACTCTTCTTATACTATATAGCATGAAAAAATATAGTTTGGATACTTACTACTGATTTCACAGTAGGAGGGAGCTGTCTGGGATCTCCAACAAGGACAAGTTTATTACAGCGATGGATCAGTGGAATCAGCGTTTCAACTTCACAGGACTGCCCTGCCTTTGGTATACGTAAACAGGACAAAAAGTAGAAGTTATAAACAAAAGAGTGGAGGGACATACGTTAAATTTCCTGTACCAGAGCCAGAATAACTCAGAAACGCTTTTTGAGGCTTAAATAAAATAAAGCAGAAAAAAGAATAATTTTTACCCAATTAAAAACCCCAAATGTATTTTTCTTTTATTATTAAATATGCAAATCTCTCTCCAAACAGATAGAAACCTAAGCCAACCATCTGGACACCTCTAAAGCAAGAACCACACTTTAGCCATGATTTTTAAATAAAAGCCATCTGCCATTAAAGCACCAAACAAGTCAGAAAAAAGATGCAATTCAGTTATTCTTTCTCCTTATGGCTCTAAATGGCAGGACAGGCTTGTTATCAGCAAAAAGGCAGGACAGGACAGTCAACCCACAACATATTACACAAGCAGCCAAACAATCACAAGTAGCTTAAGCAGGGAACAAGGCAGAACTTTAAAGGTGGAACAGCCTGTAGTTCCAAACAGCTTTCCTGACCTCGTCCACAATGACACAGCTGAAAGGGTCGAGACGCTGTCGCGCAAAAGTGGATTCCAGCAGACCCCCTCCGCTGGTGCTCAGCGTGCAGCAAATGATGTCGGCCTCCAAGATGATGTCTGCCTGCACCTTCTGAGAGTGCCCCCGAACCTGCAAGGAACAACAGGACACTGTGATTCCTCTTCCTTTTTCATTTTTTTGAGCCACCTTAGAGTGGTTTCTAACTGCCTGGAGAGTTCTAACAGCCAAACGGGTCACGCGTAATGCAGCATCCCAACGAAACCATCTCTGTTATTACAAATGAAAGTCGTAACTTGGCTTGATTGAAGTGTTACTCTCGCTTTAAATGTTGAGGTGGCAAGCTGGAAAGAAGTATTGCTCGCAATCTAGACACAGTCACCGCGAGCAAAGTTTAGTCTGCCGTCAGGTTTGTGACTCCAAACCTCCACGACCACTAAGTCTGCAAATATTTGTTCAAGTTGAACCTTCATCTCATGGTTCATGCTACTCAGCCTTAATTACCAGTGTTGCTATCAGTGCCTATTTCCATTTTCAAACCTCTCTCTTTCCCCCCCAAAAAAATTCTTCCAGCTGATATACTTAAAAGCATTTTAAAGCATCTCAGTCCCAGCACGATTGTAAGGGCCATGAAAGTGGTGATGAAGATACATCCTAGAACATGAGGACATGCACATTTCTGTTATCTTCCTTGCTAAATATAAATTGCATTTAAAATTAGCTATAAAAGTTAATGTTCCCAGTCTTTTTTTTCTTTTTTGCAATATGCACCCAGAGTACACCTGGATTTCCCACCAGGCTGTCCACAACTTACTCAGCTTACGAGCTTTATCTACTTAGCTACTCTTTTATAAACACTCTAAGCCACATCAAAACCAAATCTGCACCACAATTAAAGGATACCAAGTATATAAATAGATTAGCCAAGGCTTATTAAAGATAAATTCCTACCTCCTTTATTTGAGAAGCAAGTTGCTGTCTCTCCTTTGCAAGCCTGGAAATTTCATCAGCCAACATTTGACTCTAGATTGAAGGGACGTAGAAACTACATAAATATCAGGAATAATTAACACATAATTCCCATATACTCTTTTTCCTCCCGCACCCTAATTAATTTCCTAAACATTTAAATTTGTTCAGACTGTCTCCTAACATGCAGGAAGCGGCACAAGTGACTTGCTGAAAATACCAGTATAAATAGACAAAAAAAAATATTCTGGTGTGAAGTTCCTTATTCCCTTTCATGGTATCAACTAACAGTTCCACTAGTTAAAAAAAGCAGGTGAATAAACAGTTACTGCTCTGAGACAGCATTTAAAAGTTCTTTGCTCTCTGGATTCAGTTATTAAAACCAAAAAGAAAAAAACAATTAAACAAAAAACACAAACCACCACACAAACAAGATTAAAAATACTATTTTCTTCCTACCTCTCTTTTCTCACATCTGTACCTGGCGCGCTGACGAGACAACCGGTCCAGCTCTTGATCTAGAGCTGCTTTTTTCTTCTGGATATCCCAGTCACAGTCAGCTGGCCTTCGTTCTACAATAAAACAAAGGAAAAATCAAAAAACTATGTTACAATAACACTTGCTCTCAGTCATGCGTCTTCAGTTATTAAGAACAGATGGACAAACTCATCTTCTGTTGCATTTTGCCTTTTTCTATTGAGGTCTTGTCTTGTAAAATGAAGAAAATGAACTGGGTTCCAGCTGTAGCTCTCAAGTGCTACATAGCGACATTGCTTAAAAATGATGGCTTTAACACGCATTTATTATAATCTATTTAAAAACAAACAAACTAGAAGTTATCTTGCTTGTTTCTTTGGTTTTGCTTAGATTTTAGGCCACATCCAGGCTGATACTTTCCCACTGAGACTGAGAAAAACAATGCTTATGAAGCACGGTTGCAGAAAAATCTTTACCAGATGTTCTTTCTTAAAGGACACATAATCTGAAGTGTAAAACATCATCGAGCTCCTAAAGAAGACTGAAGAAAAGTCTGATTTGCACGTTACTTACTCATTCTGTGTTCAACTTGCTTATCCAGGCTGAATCCCCGGACTTCACTGTTGATTGCCTTTTCAGCACCAAGTCGCACTAATTTGATATCACCACAATTTCCTGTTTACAAAAGCAGAGTCAAAATATTTTCAGATTGCTCCAATCACCTCTGCACTTTGGTATAAGAGAAAAAAAAAAAATTAAACATCATGGATATCAAATAAGATGCCTTGTTCAGAATTTGTCTACTTCGTATTAACCACAAACTAGGAGGAGAAAAAAGCGAGAGGCTCTGACACATCAAAATTTTCATCTGTCTGACTGGCAAAGTCCAATTGTATTCAAAATCGTGGTAATAGTCTTGTGTTGAAACGTTTAAGGAGTATTTAAAAACTGGTGAACTGAAACTAGCACTAGGAGGAAATGGTCAATGTCTATATAATGACAAAGCCTAATTTATTTTTAAAAACCATAATACATCTTTCAAAAAAGCATATTAAAATTAATAACAGTATGAGAAGGTACCAGTCATGTTCTGCAAGAGAAAACATGCTACTTAGAGTAGCATACAAGTATTATATGTAATCAACTGCTCCATTTTCTCCTTCAGGCTTTGTCTATTTAACACAAACAGAATTTTAAAATAAACCATACCCAAAGGCTCCTGTTTGTTTTGGCATTTTCCCTTAAATGCAATGATGATCTTTTTCATGAGTTCATCAACAGCGGCATTTGATGGTGCACAAACTAGAAAACGGTTTGGCTTCATCTTGGAATTTGTTTTTTGAGTTGCTTTCTCATTCCTAGTGTTCTGCAGATTAATTAACAATAAACCAAAACAGGCTCTTTAGATTGTTTTCAGCTGTGATTTAAAAACCACACTGTACACCCACCTTAATCAACATGCAGAGTAGGGGGACTACTGCACTTGAATATCTCTCAAGGTGTGCCTTATATTGAATAACAAGTTGTCAAACGTATTAATACTATTTGCATAAATTTCTCTACTTGATGAATCTACTGGATACTAATATGAAAACCACTAAATGGGGCAGGTCAATTAAAATTCTTTAGTATTTCAAAATATTAAGGACTTTTAATGTAGCAATGTTACATTAAAACACATAACAATGTGTTTCTATTGTGCACGTTTTCTTGATTTTACTTTTAAATTCTGTAAAATCAGTGTTTTCCAAGATGCCCAAAAAGTATTATCTCCACCTTTACACCCTACACAGTACAGATTTAATTAAGCTTAATGAATTACACCCCCAGTTATTACCGATGCTACACTTCCATTTAGTTTAAGCTATCACTGACTTCCACTGGGACACCAAACACCAGCGCATGGCAATCACATCAGGTTCTCTTACTTCTTTCAGAACCCGAGACAGAAGCCCAACAATAGTTTTTGATTTCCCTGTTCCAGGTGGTCCGTGGATGAGGCAGATCTTGGGAAGCCCTGGATGTTGCTTTACCATGGCATACGCTGTCTCAATGGCTCTCTTTTGATCCTCGTTGTATTCATTCATATCTGACGCCTGAAAGGACAGAGGAAAAAATAATTAATTACTTAATGTTGATCAAACCTTCTATGCTCATTGTAGATACTTTGGGAACGTCCCCCACCCCTCCAGCTACAATGCAAAAACTTGAAGGGCACGGAAGCTTTTGATTCTAGGTTTGCTCTAGATGCACACCTAATCCTGACTTGAAAGCTGTAACAAAGGTTTTGTTTACACACCTTTATTTTACATTGGGAAATATAAGACAAACATGAGAAAGGCAGACACATCTCCAGCAAGGAAAAGGAACTGAAAGCTGCTTAAAATGTGTTGCTAGGACCTATATCAACACAACAGAAACACCCAAACAAAGACTCCTTTCTACCCACATAATCAACCAACTCTGAAAAGCTCAGTGCCTCGGTGCTTCTGAAACTTCTCTGTTTGCACTCGATCACCTCATAAAAACAGTGTGCAAAACCAGTTTCACAAAACTCATGAGATCCAAATGCCCACTTTGTCATCCCTAACTCACTTCTACCTGCAGGACTTACGGCATTTTCTGAAGCCACGAGCAAATCTCTGGGGCAGAAGTCATTGTAACTTGGATTTATGATGGGTTTGGCCAGGGGACTCCTGTTCAATAGCAGTAAACCTTTGAACATTCGGTGTGTGGTCACCAGGGAGCCAACCACCACACACTTCACTTGCTTATTTAGGAAGGGTGACAAGTTGCCTCGAGTTTGCACAGAAAGTTGACAAACAGTATGGTGCTCCTGTTGTCCTATTAAAAGGGGGTTGGGAGAGAAGAAAAATGACAATTTGTTAATTCCAATAATATCCAAATTGTTAACTGAAAGATATTCAAACAGATCACTCAAAGAATTCACCAGAACCAGGTGCTGCCTTTTATTAAGGAGCCAACAGCTAATTCTTGCAAAAAAACTCAATCCCCTTCCCCTATACCTTCCCTCCCCCCAAAAATACCCCTCAGTGCTCTGCAAAACAACTCAGAGCACTGATTTAATCAGGCAACATTAATCTTGATACTTGGTAATCCAGGTAATTCACAACTTCCAGAGGACAGTGAAAACTGTGAGACCACTGAAGTTCATGGCGCTTCATATCTCACAGCAAGACACTCCTGAAGATGTATGCAGAGCACTTATCACTAGTTCATGTTCTTACACAAAATATTAGCTAGCTACAAAGTAGCATTTATGGTACCAAGAAGAATCCCACTTCTATTTCAACCCCATTTACTTACTAGATAGACAGCCGGATGCACGAGAAAATCGTGTCACAAACCCCACGGGACTCACTGTAAGGTTCTCTGTCTCACTTTCTTCCCTAAAGGTGTCTTTTTTCTTTTGGACCACCAGAAATATTAAGTCATCCTCCTTTGGATGCAGCTGCTTTGCCAAATCGCTTTCTTGAAAATGAGCTACCCAAAATACATGTTAAAATTAGAATATTAAAAGGAAAGCGGTTACAATTACTTTCTGACTATAGAAATACTACAATTAACATACTGCATATACTTCAGTAATTCCCATCTATTTAATTCTAAAGCTATTAAAACCTACAGCAAAAGACTAGGAAGAGTTTTAAGCCCATCCTGCAGTCTTAAGCCTGAACATAGCACTGTAAAAAAATAAATCAAGTAAGTCAAGGACTATTTTATTTACCCAAAAGAAGCCGACACAAAATCACAAATGAGTGAGACGGAAAGTATTCCAACAGCAATCAAATAACTTTTTGCACTGAACACTTAAGGCACAAATTCCCTGCAAAATACACGGTTCCTATTACATGCATTCTGGAAAACAACAAATTCAAAATCCTTTCTGTATTTAAAGTAAATTTTAAAAATTCTACCTTTAAGTGCTAGCTCATTATAAGGCATTGTCTACTTGAAAATTAGAAGAGGATCTTATTAAAGAGACCCCACAACCTCTTACCTGTAAAATCTGCTCTATTCAAGTCAGCACAGAAGTTCTGTAAGCAGAAGTAGTAACTCCTCTCTCTGACTCTCTGGTTTTCTATCCACTCTTGTGCCAGCTACATGTTGGAAAGTAAAAGCTAAATAAAACTACTTTGAACGGTTTAGTGCATCAAAAGAACAGCTTATCAAGACTCAAAGGAGCAGAAATAAAAGCTAACAATGTGAAGTACAAGAAAACAACAAGTCTGACCCATTTCTTTTTTTAAAACACGTAGACATTATATAGAAACACACACACAGGGCAAAGGAAAGTGCTGTTTCTGTTTCAAGTTTTATACGCTTAAAGAAAGAGGAACCACCTCTTTTTCCCCTCCTTTTGTGTGCTATTGTGGATGTTCAGCCAAAAAACTCAAACCTTCACTGAGATGAGTAACGCTGACAGACCTCAATCTTAAACACAAATGTCTAGATTCTTTCCCCCAAATCAGATGTGTATCTGAACATTTTTCAGAAGGTAAACAGGGGTCATAAAACAGTTTTTAATCTCTCGGTGGGGTTCGCTAAGCTTGACGAAAACAAACCAAGAAGCAGATAGCTACTTACTGTTTCAAAGGCATTTAGCATCATCAAGGGGAAAAATGTATTAAAATAGTCAGTGTATCCCTGAAACTGGACAGGAACAGGGGCCACTACAGACTGCAGGAGGTGACTCGGAGGTCCAAACTGGCTGCAGCTTGCAAACATGTCGTAAGTCCACAGTAGGACTTGATTAACAAAAATACTGTTATCAAGCTGCCAAGCACCAGGAAAGGAGTAAGATGCCTCTCGGACAGGCCTCCTGGAAACATTTGAAGCGTTGTCGTTCTGTCTGTTTTGTGGCTGGAGAACGTTATTACAAATACGGGGTTGAGGGATGTTACTGGAACTTGGAGCTGCGCAGGTGCGATTTCCTGTGGGCACAGCCCTCACATTTGGTGGCCTGATCCCCGCTGCTTTCGCTACGTTCGCTTTGCTTTTTGAAGCTGGCGGCAGCTTTTTGACGTCTTCGAGATCCTTGCTGAAGGCTGCGTTTCGTGAAGAACTTGCCGAGCTGAAAATTTTGATAGTGGATGGCTTTCTTGTTTTAGAAGGTGGCAGGGAAGAAGGTTTGGCAAACAAGTGATCTGCATCCGAGCTGGCAGCTGAATGCTTGCTGCAGTGCTCTCCTGGTTTTTCTACTTTTTCTGTACAGTCTTTGTACTCACATTTCACAGTAGCTGAGGATTCATTCTGCTGAGGGCTTTCAGCAGTATCCATTTCCTCTGGTTTTTTACCATCTACAGCAGTATCTTTAACACTTTCCTCTTCGGAGCATAATTCCATATCCACAGGATCTAACTGAGTTAAAAATAGTTCATCATCATCATCTTCACTGCTTTCGTTTGGTTTACCTCCATTTTCTTTTGAAATTGTCTTCTCACACTCAGGCTGGACAACAGAACCTCTTCCTGAAGGTTCATCTTTATCATCCCCAACAAGTGCAGCAAAAGAGAGACCTGAATCCATCGGTACCGGAGGAACCACCGTGCTGTCACCCTCTGACTTTCTGTTTGAGTCCGAAGAACCAGGCAGTTCAGGGACACTCGTCTCCTTCTCCACAGCAAGGCTTTCAAATTTTCTCTCCCTGGCAGAGGGACAAACAGTCTCCTCCCTTCTTTTCCCTCTTTGGTTTTCAACATATCCCCGTTCAAAACTTTTAGGCTTTCGTTTCATAGATTCTGCACCCCCTTTGCCAACTTTTTTGTTTCTACTCTCAGAACTTCCTGCGTGATTTTTCACTCTGGCACTTTTTTGGGGCCTTGTCTGCCTTAAAAACTGAAGGTCCTGGGAGGCTAACAATTTTTTATTATGTTTCACAGACAAATTCTGAGGATCAATTAGCTTAGTCTTCTGTTTCTGCACACCTATAACTCTCCCTGCAGCTTTGCCATGGCTCCGCAGCTGAGCTATGCTGTCTAAAGAGCGCTGGGATAATTCAAACGCTTTGCGAGGCGCCTTCTTCAGACCAAGTTTTTCTACAGTTGACTCTGGTGCAGGAAACGACCGAACTTTCTTTGGAGGAACCACAGCAGGTGTCGACCTGCCAGGCTGAAAACTTTTTGACGTACTTTGTAGTTTTTTATGTTGAGCTGTTTTAAGAACAGAAGGTTTTTTAGGACTTCTCTGAATATTTCTTGCTACTTTAGATTTTATTATATTCTGTCGTGGGCTTGCGCTATTTTTCTTAAGGGCCAGCTTTGAAGCTAATGACATCTTTGATGTAGATGGTCTGGGTTCAGTCAAGTTTGAGCCCTGGGTGAAGTCTTTAGCAACAGTATCTTTGTCTGCAAAATTCTCCTGTTGATCTTTCGCACTTTCCTTACTAACAGACTCTTGCCCTGCGGAATCAGTGGTTTCTTTTGTATTATCAGCTTCTTTCTGATGAGAAGTATTTTCTATCTGCTTTTCTATCAAGTTTGCTTCTTCTTCCATGGTATCATCACTTATGTAATCCATATCGTAACCCCACTGATTTGTGTGATCGTGCAGTAAGTCACCTGAATTACTATCAGCTGATGCTGATTCATGACCCGGTTTGTACTCTTGAGTTGTTTCCATACTATAGTCTTGAGTTGCTTCCATTGCTTGAGTATCCTGCCAAGCCGAAAAGACATCACCTTTTATTTCAAATTCGAAGTACTGAGACTCACAGTCTTCCAGTGATGAGGGAGAGCTTGGTGCCCCGGGTTCTGTTTTGTTATCGCTATCAGAAATGCAGCTGGAAGTTGAAGGCTGCTTTTCAGGACACACATTTTCACTCATTTTTCTTGTTTCCTCCTTATCAGCCACACTCTTTTCTTCATCAGAAGAGTCTGAAATTATAATGATTTGATTGTCAAGGTGATCTGCATCACAGGGAGACTTGGTATGTTGGCCATCACTGGAAGACCTTACAGCACCTTTCACCTTCCTTTTAATATCACATACATTATGATGTACGGAGCTTTCTTGGCTTGAATCAAAGGAAAAATTGACACTTTTGGCATACGCAGCTAGAGATAGTTTACTGAGATCTCTGTCAATCTGGGAGTCTGTCAAAGTATTATCTTCAGAAACCACCTTCATAAAATCCTCCTCTTTCTTCACCACTGAACTGTTTTCCCTCTTGAAATATTCTGAAAATTTGAGCAACGTGTCACTGGATTCACACTTCAGTGTGAGTGGCCTGACCTGAGAGGCAGGGTTGGGTACATCCTTCTTGTTTTCAGAACTAGATGGAAAACAATCATTCGCCCAAGTTTTATCTATACAGAGTGCCTTTGAAATTGGACCTTTGCAGTCAGGTTTAACCAAATCAGTTAAATTAGGCTGTTCCTGGTCTGAAGTTTCTATGTTGGGGTCTTGCTTAAACACAGACTTCAACAATGAACTTGATTTTTCTTCAGTGGACACTTTTTTCTGTAAAGTGTCACTAATCCCTGAACACAAATTCCTGTTATCTTCATTTGCCCACATTCCAGGTTCACTTTTAGAGGAGCCAGAGCAATCTAGTGGTGTTTCTTTAGTGGGGACCAGTCTGGATTGAAAAGCACCGTTGACGCTTTTCTCCTGTGTACTTTCACAACTCTGTGAAGAGCGAGTATCAACAGAGACTGCATTTTTACCCACAGTATTCACTCCCTGGTGTTTCTGACAATCTTTGCTTGTACACAGATAGTCAGTGCAAAACTTAGGTTGTTCAACCTCTGCTTTTGTTGCTAAAGTGCAGTTTTGTAAGTCATGCGGCTTTGCTAGCAACGATAACTTTGAGGACCATCCAGTTTTCTGTAACTTGCTTTTCAAACTTGTGAGCCTATGTGCATCTACTTTAATCTTCAAGGAGGAACGGGGGGACATGTTGCTTTCCTTTACATCTGAGCTGTAAACATGTTCTGGGGAACCAAGACGAGTTGGACTAGCCTGAGGCATTGGTGTTACGGGTCCTGCTTCACATTTGTTTTCCAACTCCGCGCCTCTTCTGAAATCTGAATGCTGGGCATTTGGATTGAAGCACTGATTGTCCGTATCGCATTTCCCTGCCACAACATCATTGTTCCTATTTTCCTGAACTCCCTCACATACTTTTGTTGCCAAAGAGTTCTGTGGGAAGACATATTCCTGATTTGTTGAGTCATCAGGTTCCCTTTTAATATTCACCCAGAGGTCTACTGTGGATGTCCGAGATGTCAAACTTTTAGATGAATCTCTACATTCCTCTTCCCAGGTGCTCTGTCTTCTAGTGAAAGTGTTCTCTTGACAACCTTCGTCTCCACCTTCCTTTGATACATCAGTAAATGGTGACCAAGGGTCACCTTTGCCATGTACACCCTTCTCTTGCTTTATAGAAAGGGCAGGCGGAGTTGTAGAGTTCGCATTGTTTCCTGTAGGCACAGGGGAATTCAAAGGTCTGTCCTTTAGATTTCTTATAACTTGCTTTAAACACGTATGTAACTCCTGGGTTTCCTGGATGTTCAGCTGCCAACCTAAGGACAGATTTCCTCGCAGAAAAAGATTGAGTTTGTCTAGGTATTGCTTGCAAAGGGCATTCTGCCCAATTTGATAGCCTTGTCTAAGAAGGCTGCGTATCAGCTGCACGCAGGCGTGCTGCACGGAGTTGGAAGCTTGTGAAGATGCTGCTGAACTCCTCACGCAGGGTCCAGATGCCTTCTCAGTGCACCGTGTAAATGCTACAGCTGGGAGCTTCGCACATCTCACCACTGCTTCCACCCATTTTCGGGAGCTAATCCATAACAAATGCAGGCACCTCTTATTGCGATGCAATTCAATAATCGACACCAAGATGAGGAGAAAAAATTCAGAGACTTTGTCGCACTGCTGGATTCTTTCATTGAGAATATCTGTGATTTCTGAGCAGAGGTAGTGAATGACCTCTCCTATATACGCTACACCCAAGTCCTTGAGATCCATAAGTGACTGAACAAAAGGGATGAACCACAGAAATGTGCTGTTGTGGACACGCATGTCTCTGCCGATATCAGACTGAAGCACGTTAGCCAGCGTTTGCATTTCTTCATACATGTTGGGGCAGTAGTCTGGACAAATGGCTGTCTTCCACCCAGCATCCTGAAACACAAATTCAAACGTCACCCTCATTGTGCACATCTGTACAGCTCAATCTGCCTGTATTTTTTTTCCTTAGCCATAAAGGTTACTGTCTCTCAAATACATGTTGATTAATTTATAGCATCTCATATACTAATAGGTCAAAATCTAAATTAAAAAAATGCAAAAAATAAAGATCAAACTAACACACATAAGGAACTCGTTTCCTAAAATGTAACCTATGAAATAAGCACAAAGTAATACTTCCTTTAAACTCATTGTGAAACCCTGCAAAGATGTTGTTACACTGAGACAACTGAACCTCAAATAAGGAAATACACATTTAAAGCCTTTAAAACACATTTCATGCCTTTAAAACACATTTCATAAATACAACACACTGACATCAAGAGAATACACTCGCAAATGTTTATGGTGCCATTTTGGAGCATGGTCTAACATTTCAAAGTACATCAACGTATGTCTCATTAATCTGTACTGAACATATTAGTTTAGAATATTGAGAAACCAGAAGTAAAATACAATAAATCAATAAGCAACTTCTCACTTAAATTGATTCCACAGTTTTCGTTGAGGTACCAATGTTTGTTTCAAGCTTGGTATGAATTCTTGGGCTTTAATACCATCTCTACCTAATTCACAAACACAATCTTCTTTCCTCTACAGCCTGACAGCACCAGATAAACAAGAAGTGACCAGACTGGCTGCTATTTAAGGCACACAATAGTGACAGGCATTTTTTCTTTAGGACAGTACTAGTAGAAACAAAGTATCTTCCCCTCCATATTTTATAGATGGCTTAAAATGACAGTGTCGTGCAGTGATCAGACTACAAAGAACAGGGTAATAAAATATTTTTTAATACCTTTTGAGGCCTTTCGGTGTTATAATTATACACAATCTGACTGCAGGTCTCCATGCCATCATTGTAGTCTGACTCCGGTTCAGATTTTGTCCTAAAAAGAAAATACAAATCATTATAGAATCCACACAGCTACCTGAAACTGTAAGAAAGCCAACTGGACAAGACACAGATTTCACTTTTCAGACCCCGACCATGTGACTATTAGAACGTATCAGTGATAAAACATCCCTATGAAAAGATTATAAATTTAAAACTGTAAAACTTGTTCTACCCTGCTCCTAAGAGGAGGGGAGGAAAGCGACTGCCTCTGGAAAAAGAGCTTTCTACTAAGTCATGGATTTGACCACCTAGAACAAACACCCAGAAAAATTCCATTTTCTTTGAATTTTCCTACCCGGTATTACAATCATAAAACCGTTCCAGTCTCTTAATAAAACTGACCTCTTAAAGCTACTGCGTATATTGTTTATTTCGTTGTTGTAGCTCACACTGTTGATAATGGTTTGAAAGGCCTGGACAGGATCAATAAGCTGACCCCACACTTTAGATCCAAGCTGATCCAAAATAATCATGAAACAATGGAGTGCTGGCCAGAAGGGGTCAGTGGAATCATCTGAAACACAACAGCAATATTGGGGAGAGATGAATGCAAGAGTCCTGCACATTCTTAGACTAAGCTGAAATCGAAAGTAATCAGTTTTCATTGTCTTTTCTTAAATACTAATAAAAAAAATACATATTCTAGTAAGCTGCAAATATACTTTTTAACACAGAAAAAGGATGAAAAAAGTCAACTTCACTTATCAGTAGAGCGATATGCGCATTCCCATACAGCCTATACATTAAATGAAAACAGTATGGTAGAAATTATAGATTTGTCCTCTCAAAACCTCTACAAGCCAGCCTTATGCAAAGCACTGCCATCCCTTTTCCACTGAAGAGTGTTTCTGTCCTTTTTTCAGTATCTGTCGGTAACGCCCAAATATTGTGCAATACTGGCCCACCCTCCAGAAGATAAATAAGCCCCAGTTCAGATCACCTCAGCATTACACTACTAAGAACTTACTCAAACAAGGAATTGCAATAAAGATGAATAATAGTCTATGAACCGTCTTAATCTCAGTATTAAAATTCGTTACCAGTTGTTTCTTTCTCCATGGTGTGAAGTATAGTCTGCATGAAATCATTTTGTTTGTCTGGGCCCAGTAACAAGGAGTCCATAGCTTGTTCTTCCAGCACTGTTAGCAACATGCAAATCCCTATAAAACAAAGAAGCAACCTGTCCATACATCTGTAAAATTTGTCCTACTTTTGACCAAATCAAGCACCATTTTCCAAATGCCATTACCAGTGTAACACTTGACCAAAGAGATGGGTGGCAAGATGAAACTAATTAAACGCAGTGATGCAACATTCAGTTTTCCCATTTGACATACCCCAAAATAAACAGCACCCATGAAATAGCAGAGCTCTGACCTGAAAGGAGTTCTTACAAGGAAGAACCTACACATACAGATTCATTTCTGACCATAAACACTCACCTAGCCAATAGTTCTTGTAGTTCGCAGTATCATACAAATGAGATGGCAGAAGGATGAGTTTTCCCTTTTCAACCATTGAAGAGCTGTAAATATCTGGACTCTCAAAAAGCCCAAGCTCAATAACTTTGAACAGACACGTCAGCACTTCCTGCAAGTCATAGTAATCATCCCTGTCAACCTTCCCTAAATTCCTTGCTGTTAGGATGGCCCATCGACGAATCTAAGGATTGAAACAAACAAAAAAATACATTAAAAAAAGAACAAATAAAATCACAATGCTGTAAGATTAGGAATCATTGCTGCTACAAACAGGACAAAAGCATATTTTTCCTCAAAAAAGTCTTATAACTGCAAATAAGAGATAGTCTTTTTCCAAAATAACCTTAAAAACAGGCTTACTGTACCTATGAGAAAATGCCAGTAACTAAGTTGTTAAAATTCAGAGTAATGTATATAAATAAAACTCCTTAAAATTAAAAATCTGTTTTAGTGGAACAGAAATAGTAACTTACCACTTCATTGGGGTGTACCAAAAACAGATAAATTCCTGGATATTTCTCAAAGACCTGAAAGGAGCTGTGACTTTGTTCCATTCTACAGAGCACTTCTACACACAGCTCACCTACAAGGACAAACACACTTATAGTAAATACTCATTTATATGCTCACAAAACAAAAAGTATCAAAATAAATATTCTATATTTTTCAGCATATATTTTTATATATTTGCATCAAAATAAATCTTTTACATATACACATACACACTAATACTTCAGCTTTACTATTATTTCTTGTTATTTTCACCTCCTTCAGTAGAAACAATACTGTGCCCTTCCAAGTGGAGATGATAAGATACGTACTGACTTTCTCATGCAGCAGCAGATAGGGATATTTCAGTATTTCTAGAAGGGGCACTCGCAGATTATTCTCAAAATCCGGGCCCAAATAACCAGACAGCTGTGTTTCTCCGTTCTCATCCACTATATACAACTCATCATCTTCTGCAGCTTCTTCTTGCATGGATTTCTCCATGTGGGCCACAAGACGGGAGGTTTCCAACTCCCACAAGACCTATTCAGTGGGGAAAAACAACTGATAAAAATGTATTTGTGAAGGAAGTGATTAAGGACATTTTTTTAAAGGTCCTCTTGTTTTACGATCAGCTCTTTGCAACTCAAAATAATAAAAGCAGACAGTTAAAGCGCAACGTGCCCTATTCCCAAAAACCAATAAAATTCAACCCCTGCACAAAACTCCCCCCATTGACCACAGAAGCCTCTTCTGAAGTTTTCCTTCAGTTCTGAGTCTTCCCGCTCAGTAATGGGCAGGAGCCAAATCTCTTTATCACCTCATGCAAACTCGGCAATTTTTCCCTTGCTTTGTGGTACTCCACCACACAGTCCAAGCAGTAGAAGAGATCATCGTTGGATGCTTCAAAATCTTCCGGGGACAGCTGTTCAGAAGCATAGCTCTTGAGGAACTCAGTGGTGTCAGGACCACTCGGCGTACACCATTGGCATGTGCTCATTCTGCAGAGAGGAAGAAGGAGGAATTAACAGAAGCCTCAAGACTAAAAGCAGCAAAATATCTCCTTTCAGCCGCAACAGTACCTACTTTTGAAGTGTGATGAATTTCAGGATTTAGGTAACTCAGCAGCATATACACATATGCTCTTAAATGTTCTTATATCATATAGGCACATGTGATTAAACAAGGAGTAGATATAACAGCACTAAATGAACGTTACAGGAAATTGTCTACTGAATAGCAAACATTAAATGTAAAGCATTGAAAAGAAGTTAAATTACATAACATGCAAACTACAAAACAACATGTGAAAATTCACTTGACATACAAAAAACCCCTCATCTACGCCTAACGCACCCTTTCCAGAGCTACAACGCTAAAGTCCATTATATCGTTTTACTGGTATCCATGGAACCTAGGTTAAGGAGTACAAAATTTAATTAGCTTTGTTTCTTCATCTCCTGCTAAAATTTATAGGTCAACAAATCCCTGTTGCCAAAAGCAAAGGATTTTTACGCAGAACTTTCCTGCCTTCCATTATTATTGTCGTTAGAAAGCATCACAAAATTCCCACCACAGATTGTTTCCTCTAAAACCACAAGCTCTCTACTAAGCAGCAATACAGTCATCTCAGATCCTGCCAGCGTGAAAAACAAAACACTGGAAAAGCACGAACACTTGATGTTAGAGAAGTTCTATTCCCCAACACTTCAACTAATAATATAAAAGGAAAATACGGCAATTGCTTGTTACTTAGCATAACAAGGAATACAAAAGAGGATTCTACATGAAGCAAAACGATATGTTTCCTCATAGTTATACAAAGGAGAGAAAAAAATAAACACACACAACAACCCCAAACAATCATGGCACTTACCTTTGGCAAAGGAAGCTCTTTGCTGTGCAGGTGTGTTGGGTCACATTGTGGAAGGAGAACTGGGGCTGGCACCCTCAGCCACACCTGCCCCCCCGCACCGTCAACAACCCATCCCTGGGGACCGGCTCGTGGTATTTCAGAGATCTGGAGCAAAACAGTAGTTACCAGATTTGGTTCAGTTCACCACGTTCTAGGCTAAGAATTGCTTTGATAATTTGATTAACAGACTTTATACTAAACGCACGTTTATTGAAGCGATAAGTATGATTTGCAACTGAATCCCTTCTGTCGCTCAAACGCAAGCAACACAACAGCTATCCCATCTCTTTATAAATAAGGTGTGAAACTTTCTCTGCGCTCACTCACCAAGACAATTCACTCAAACAAGAACACACGGAGCCATAAACCTCAGCTGCAAAATGAACTTCGCACCGGCGACGCTCCGCGGTGGCTCCGCTCCACCGGCTGCTCGCTCATGGGCGCCAACACCCGGCACAGAAAGCGAAAGCAGCCGGGTTTCGGTTTCCCGGTTTCAGCCGCCCCAGCTCCGGTTTCCCTGCCCGGGCACTCACCAACAGCTACTCCGCGAGAGCCTCGGCCGGGCCCCGCGCGGCTGCTGCAAACGCCGCCTCCCCAGCAGCTCTGCCCGTTCCCAGCGGGGCCGCCCGAGCCTGGGTAACGCGCCGCTCGCTTCCCGCCAAGCGGGCCCGGAGGGCAGCGCCTCCCCTCAGGAGGCCGGAGGGAAGCGGGACCGAGACAAAGGGGATTCCGAGAGAGACGCGGCCTCCTCCGCGGAAGCGGCTGGAAGCGCCAGCGCGGCCACGGGCGGGAGTCCCAGCCGGCCGCTCTCACCTCACGCTGCCACGGGCCGCCCGTCCCGCCGACCGGACCTGAGGCGGCGGCACCTCCCGCGGTTCCGGCCCCGCCGGCGGAAGTGGACGCCGGACCACGCCCTAAGGGCGGGGCCACCCGCCGCGTGCTCGCTAAGTCACGCCCCTTGGCGGGGGGAAAGGCGGGGCCTTAAAGGGCCAGCAGCCCTATAAAACGAGGGGCGAGTGAGAGCGAGAAACTGAAGCACGCAGGGATGGGAGGGGAAAGTGAGTTGCACAGTAGCATAAAGCGAAGTGGTGTCAGTGCTCCAAGGAGCACAGCATCAAGGATGCAATTACTTAAGCGCTAAAATAACAAAATCCCACCCCAAACACACAATCAAGCCACGGCTCTGAAGCAATAACGCCTGGAGGGAAGGTTCCTCACAGCCGCAGTGCAATGGAAACCACTCCCACATACAGCTCAGAAGTTTTTGTCACTGCCCAGGCTTGGCCCGTGTCCCCAGAGCCACCTCACTCGAGCCTTCTGTCCCAAACCCCTGATGTACTGATCCTCCAGCTCACAGGGATGACACTGCCCCCCAGGATGGGGGCTCGGAGGAGCCAAACGGGGACACTTCGCCTTTCTTCAGCCCCACCCAGCTTTTGATCTTCAGCTGCTGCCACTGTAATACTCCTGGACACTGATAGCCCATCACTGATAATGACACACAGCTGAGGATTTTTTCTTAAACACCATTCAGCCCATTAACACACCAGGAAAAATGCTCAAAGTGTAACTTCTGCTTGAATCAAAGTTTTTAGGGGCCTCATGGCGCTGTTTAGACGTGAAGGATGGGTCATGCTCTTGTTTATGATGCAGCCCAGGGGGTGTCCTGCCTGTCTCACAAAAACCACATGGTTTTCTGCCTTCAGAGAGACTAAAGCCAGACTACAGTTAAATATGGAAAATCGTCATTAACACCCTTTCTGTAAGACACAATCTAGATGAACCACCACCAAGGCCTTTATTTAACACTGTTTAAAGTTCTGCATTTTCAATGACAGTTACTGAAATTAATGAAGGAAATTCTCAGTTATCAAAATGCCCATCAAAAAGCAGTATGCTAGAGACCAAGTCTTTTTGTGTTACTTTTTAATGCAACATATAGGAAATATAAACAGTCCATAAAAACACTTCACCTGCACAGTAAGATTTTTCTTTCTTTTAACATTGCTTCAGTCAATTTATAAATAATCACTCTAGGCAGATACTTCAAAATATCATACAAGATGAATACAACCCCCTCTTACCCGTCAACTTATTCAAACGTAGAAATTCTCCTTGGCAAAATAAATATATGTTTTGCCTTTGTATTCCAAATATTAACAAAAAACTTTTTAAACGCACTGTTCCAATTAGCATGAAATGACATTACAGTTTATGAGTACCAGTGGACTAATATCCCTTTTCTCTAGAAAGGCTGATAAAAGCACAAGTCTACATCAAAAATAAAAAACAGTTGCTTTTAAGACCAGGGTATCTATTAAAAACAAACCAACCTAAAAGTTGTGCTGTTTCCATCAACACAGATTACTTAAAATTTGTTTATCATAGAGATTTGAAAGCCAATTAAAAGCCTTTTTCCAATTCCACAGATTTATTTTTTAAGATTATTTTAAATCCATTAAAGTTCTGAAAACCAAGTTAATGCACAAAGGGTAAACAGCAGCTTTTAAGTCCATAGAAAACAAAGCAGTGGAAAAAGTACTATTTTTGAGACATTCAGAAAGCAACTTGGATGCTTAAATAAAGACTTCTAAAACCAGAGCTAATTTAAGGTGACACAAAAAACTGTATTTACCCCAGTCTTCAATCCGAAGCAAGAAAAAACACATCTTTAATTTTTCCATTAGGTAACGTGTGTACCTGCAGTTGTTAACCTGCGCCCACTTTTAACCAGATCCATTTTGCAGTTACAATGCAGATTGGGAGTTGTTTCTAAGGCAAGCAGTCAATTAGTCACTGTCTTCACTGGAGTCAAAAATGTCCCTGAGTCGGAAAGTTTTTTTCTGGTTGGTGGTTGTTGAATTGTCAGAACTACTGGGTTTCCACTTCCTGCTTTCTAACATCTCTTCAAGCTCTGGAAGTTTCTTTTCATAAAGATAATCAATAATTTCTTCGGGGGGAAAAAAAAAAAAGAGAAAAAAAAGTAGTCTTAATTGGATCTGTAGGGGAACTGGATGCCCAGGGGAAATGGGGTCTCACAGACAGAAATTAGTTTATTAGTGTTACATGGAAAAAATCCCACTATTCCATAGCAATCCCAGCGGCTGCAGGGTGGCTCAGACACAAACATGCAAAGATCAACTAAAAAAGCACAGTCATACACTCGTAAAGCCAGGTGTTAGACAAGGTTGATAAGCACTCCAGAAAGATGCCATTGTAAGTAAACTATTATTTGAAAAAAAAAAAAAAAAAAAAAAGGCATTTAGTAAAGTAAGTACAAAGCCTGTGATTTTAGCCAATTTACTTTAGGGAAAGCTAACCAAGAAAGCATTGAACTCAAATACTTGTCCTCTTAGATTCAAACACACACTTTAAGGAGTATTTACAAAAAGCTGCGATACTGACCAGAAAAGGTTTTCTTTTGCCAAAAAGGGACAGAGGTCACTTTTAGCTTATAAAATTTGGATTGAATGTAGCCTACAGGAACATTTCTGAAAAGAGAAGAGTTCAAAGAATTACTGGTGCAAGGAATTATTATAAAGTTTAGTTGTTACTGAGTTATGCCAGTCAAACAATATCTTCACTTTAGGCAGAAAGGATGGATTTCAAATCCTAATTAAAACAGTTTTTCAAGACAGCAATTCCCCTCAAAGGTAAGAACCTAAGCCATGCCATCATATGTATTTATTACATGTTCAGTGAAAAGAAATAGTCAATGAAAGAGAGTATGTGGAAAAAGAAAAAAAGCCCTGTGGAGAAAGTACGGAATTCGCAGTATTTATAATTTCATACTTAACACTTTGTTTGGAAGAAAACTATTATATCGTATTACACATTCCTTTTTCCTGTGGGTCAATTAACACCTGGAAAAGTCTTTTAACAAAGACTTCAGCACATGCCACATAACACAGTGGCAGCACACAGAATGCGCTGGGAATACAACAAGGGTTGCCTGAAGCAGTTAGAATTAAGTTTAGAGTTTATAGGCGTTTATTGCTCAGCACTACGCAAAGATATCCAACTGTACATTACCAAACTAAATATAATTTTCTATAGTTGCAGAGGCCTAAGAACTTTGATTCCTTTGTGGAATTTTTAAGACTGTCTGCTTCAACTATCCTCTGTATCTATAAAAAAGGGAAAAAAAAGTTTACCCAATAATATCAGTGAGTTCTTCCCACTTTACTTCACTATAATCCTCCACTTGCATTTCATGCAACCTGTGAATACAAAACAGAAGCAGTTTGCAGACAGAATTCAAGAAATAATTCACAGCTCCCCCAGTCAGAAGTGACAGGACAATTCTGACCAAAGAAAGAGCAGTTGTGAAACCTGTATGAAACTGCAGGTCTGCCCTGCTCACCCTGCAAGTTTTTATAAATACAACAGTAAAAGATACAAAAACATTCCAGTAACTCTGAACGATACCTTTTAATAAGACTGATCTTGGCCTCCACTGCTTTGGTCCCCCTATATGATGGCTGCCCTTTGGTCATCTTGTTTGTTAAAATTATCATCCTTTGAAAACACACAAGAAAAGGTTTCTGTCATTTCAAGAAATTCCAGGCATCAAAAGGAAGATTCTTCAAGATGCTACTGCTGCCACTGGGAAGCAGAAATCAGGCTTCACTATCCCAGCAAGATGAAAACTGAACCACAGCCAGCAAAGAGTTATTTCTTTGTCGCGGACACTTGCAATATCTCTTCTGTAGCTTACAACCTATTTATTACCTGTCCTAGCAAACAATCAGCATGGTACAAACATTTTTTGCAGAATGGCATTAAACACTCCCCAGAACACATTTTACAGCCTCAACGTAGTATAACCCCTTACCATTTCTGTTTACATTGTCTCCAATGTCGAGTTCCCACTTTAGCTTCAATCTCAGTCCATGGTAATTTCTGGTACAGCGTCTCTTGGTCAATCAAGCGATCTGTACCCGAATTTTCCGATGATGAACGAGAATTCGCATCTTCCATTCCCACTCTTTTCCTAATCACCTCCTCCACTGCAAGCATTAACTTCCGGATCTCTTCCTTTGACCAAGGACCATAATTAACAGCTAAAATTGAAAAATAAGGTTGAGGCATAATTTATCATGAATGATGAGAAAAAAAAGGCAAAAGATCAAATGCTTAACTTTGCATTATTCTTATTTAAAGGACCGGCTTCTTAACACACTTTCCAGAAACTCTTCTGCATACCAGATTTGAGAGAGTTCAGCATAATCACTAAAGAATAGCACTGATCCCTAGTTTCTATCTTTCAAAACCTGATTGCCAAATTCCTCCCCACCTTCCCCCTGAAAGCAGGTTTAGATGCCAGTTCTACCTAATAAAGAGCTGCATTTGTTCCACTTCTTCTCCCTGTTCTATCAGACTGTTCTGATCCTTTCCATATGAAAACGCAATGAGTGGTCTAGAAAAAAAGAACCACCACGATACGTTAATTACAATAAAAAAATCCACTCTAGGGATTTTTTTTCCTAAAGTTTAGGGCACGTAGAACATACAGCTAAAATAACTTCTCAAGTTGCAAGGGACAGAATGAATTGTTTTTTTCTTAAAACTCCATACCTGACTTGATTTGAGAGTATTTCATAGCAACTGAGAGGCTAGAACGAGACATCATCTCAGAAATCATCTTCCAGTCATTGCCATGGAGAGCGTGATACTTCTTTAATTCTTCTTGTTCTGCCTTAGTGTACCTAGTGGAGGAAATGGGCACAGCTTCGGCTGTAAATTCAAACCATCCCAATATCTCAAAAGAGCTGTCATTTTTATAGATATCTTAATGTTACCCATCACTACCATTTCAAGTCACATTTTAGAACAGAGGAATTGATAAGGACTAGTCAGAAAAATGAACTGCCAATTTAGTCACAGTAACTAGCACAAACGGGGGATGATCTTCATTTATATCCATTTTTAATGTACAAATAAACATCAGAGACTGGGATCAGTATTCAGAAACTCTTTCAAATTACTCTCTTACCTCCCTTTATAATTATTTGGGTCAAATATCTTCTTTGCTCGATAATAAACCAATCTCCAGGGTCGTGGTATGCCCTCAGCTAGAAAGTAAATGATTCATTTTTAAGAAACATTTCTTACACCAGTGAGACCACTTAAAAAATTAAAAAAGCCAAAATGAAACAAAACCAAAAACCAGTAACACACATTTTTATGACCGCGCTGCCAATGATAAATTCTCACCGCTCAGGAGAACGCGCTCTACAACACTTCAGTAACTGCACACACAGAAAATAGCCTGAGCGGAATCTCCTGAGGAGTTTCAAAAATGTAATTGTTATGACCGTGGTAAGATTAAGAAGGAACTTAAATACTTACAAAGTTTATCACAAAAATGATGTTTTGCTTTTAGACGATTGATATATCTTTGTTCTTCTGGATACCTCGAGGTAAACAGGAGTTTTTCAGCACTGTCTATTCCAGTAATCGATAAGAACTCCTCAATATTTTTCCGGATCTGATCATTTTCCTTCTGGGAAAATTTGCCAAACCTGACAGCAAGACCTAAAATATACAGAAAGTTTTATTTTAAAAAGAAAAAAAAGAGGCAAAGCTCACACACATCCTTCTCCTGTGCATTACATTTCAGGTTTTAGCAAATATATAGCAGAAGATGACCAGATGCAAAAGGTAAAAAACAAACAAACAAACGAGCTGGGAGTACGTAATTCACACGCACGCTTCGGGCTGTAATTTGACAATAAAAGAGCAGATGCTAAGCAGCAGAAAACCAGAAAATATGTCAATTGGAATGAAGTGAGCCAGACTCCACGGATGCAACACTCAACACAAAACCAAACTATTTTCCCTCTGTCAAAACATTAGCGCAGCTGCACAGTCATTTATCGCTGCAACAATATTTTGAGAGCTCACCTTGTTCTTTAAACTGTTTAAACCTTGATAAGTCTTTTCCAGCCATCTTCCTGATGGAACACTCTGCTATATTCCTCACGTGAGGAATAAACTCTTCCAATTCTTGTTTTGCAGCCTCCAAATCCATGGCTGAACTCGTCCTAGAGTCCACATACTCTTTATCATTCAGACCAAGTTCTTCAGAGGTTACCGTTTCAGTAAAGGAACTATTCTGGTCCTTCTTCCTATTTGATGCTGAGGGTTCTGGTGTTCTAAAATAAAAAAAAAAAAAGAAAAAAAAAAAAAAAAAGGTAAATAAAATACACCACTAGAGCTCCAAAACAGAGATTTTATTAGTATCTCTACCATTAAAAGAACAAACATGTTAATTAACTAAAGAACCAGCAACATTTCACACAGCCACCCCGTTGTAATTCCAACCTTTTAACACAGATATAATTCATAATTTATTATTCATTAATTATCAAATTTCTCTTCTTCCAATATTCAAAAAGCTTGCTAAAGTTTGGAAAATCTGCACCTTTCCTACAAAACTCTCATACATGGACATACAGAAGAATAGTGTCTCTTGCTACCACTGGCAACACAGAACTTTTCTATTGGTCTCTTCCTAGTGCTCTTATGGTGGGTTCTAGGTGCTATAAAAGCACTAAATGCTACTTACATGAGCATTTGTTTGCACAGAACACTACATTCTTTGGTTGACCTCACCAGTTGATTGGTAAAAATGCATCTGTTCACTATAAATACTCCCCTTTTTGTTTTTTCTAACTGAATATGAATTGCATGCACATAAAGTATTTCTATACCTACAGATGTTAAATAGAATAAAATATTTGGTGTTGAAGGCAACTGCAATACATTATTACAAATTTTTACTGTATCTTCACAAAATAACTAAGCTCTTAAAGGAGGTCCCTATAACATCTCAATGTATCGTAAAGGTTTTTGTTCTTCAAAATGCATACAATACAGACTAAAGAAAAATCTGGGACCCAAACCAGAGAAACACATTGGGGGGTGTGGAAAAAAAAAAAGAAAACGTAAAACCACACAAAAAACCAAACAACTAAACTTACATTTCATCAGATTCTGAAGAGCTTTCTTCCATGATAAAAGCTCTGCTTTTTACTCTCTTTTTAGCATGCACTGGAGTTTTTCGGTGAGATCGATCAGCTGCTTTATTCAGCTTAGAAAAATTAGCAGGTACATCTGGAGAATCTTTGTGCACAGCAGCAGAAGAATCACAGTCATCATCTTCATGGCACTGCTGGGACACAGCCACACCAACCTCTTCTGTAGGTAATGGCAAGACTGTGTCTTCCCTCTTCTTCTTTCGCTTTGGAGATAACAGTGACTGGCCAATGGATACAGCTGTGTCTTCCTAGGGAAAACAAACAAACAAAAGCCACAAAATAAACCAAACAACTAAATTACATGACATCAGGTTCTGAAAAGCTTTCTTCCATGACAAAAGCTCTGCTTTTTACTCTCTTTTTAGCACGCACCAAAGTTTTTCGATGGGATCGATCAGCTGCTTTATTCAGCTTAGAAAAATTAGCAGGTACATCTGGAGAATCTTTGTGCACAGCAGCAGAAGAATCACAGTCACCATCTCCATGGCACTGTTTGGGCACGGCCACACCAACCTCTTCTGTAGGTAATGGCAAGACTGTGTCTTCCCTCTTCTTCTTTCGCTTTGGAGATAACAGTGACTGGCCAATGGATACAGCTGTGTCTTCCTAGGGAAAACAAACAAACAAAAGCCACAAAATAAACCAAACAACTAAATTACACGACATCAGGTTCTGAAGAGCTTTCTTCAATGACAAAAGCTCTGCTTTTTACTCTCTTTTTAGCACGCACCAAAGTTTTTCGATGAGATCGATCCCCTGCTTTACTCAGCTTAGAAAAATTAGCAGGTACATCCAACATATCTTCATGCACGACAGAAGCAGCACAGTCATCATCCTCATGGCGCTGCTGGGGCGCTGTCACAACCTCTTCTGTAGGTAATGGCAAGACTTTGTCTTTCTTCTTCCTCTTTTTCTTTGGAGATAACAGTGACTGGCCAACGGATACAGCTGTGTCTTCCTGCAATTAAAACCAAAACAAAACAAAAAACCCAACTAAATTACATGACATCAGGTTCTGAAGAGCTTTCTTCCATGACAAAAGCTCTGCTTTTTACTCTCTTTTTAGCACGCACCAGAGTTTTTCTATGAGATCGATCAGCTGCTTTATTCAGCTTAGAAAAATTAGCAGGTACATCTGGAGAATCTTCATGTATGGCAGGAAAAGCATCACAGTCACCATCTTCAGGGCATTGCTGGGCTGTTGCCACATCAACCTCTTCTGCAGATAACAGCAAGACTCTGTCTTTCTTTCTCGTTTTCTTCTTTTTCTTTGGAGTTGACAACAGTGACTGGTCAACAGTTACAGCTGTGTCTTCCTAAAAAAAAAAAAAACAAAACAAACCACAACTAAATGACATGACATCAGATTCTGAAGAGCTTGCTTCCATGGCAAAAGCTCTGCTTTTTACTACCTTTTTAGTACACACTGAAGTTTTTCGATGAGATTGATCAGCTGCTTTATTCAGCTTAGAAAAATTAGCAGGTACATCCGGAGAATCTTCGCACACGGCAGAAGAAGAATCACAGTCACCATCTTCATGGCGCTGCTGGGGCGCTGCCACATCAACCTCTTCTGCAGGTAATGGCAAGTCTTTGTCTTTCCTTTTCTTCTTTTTCTTTGGAGACAACAGTGACTGGTCAACGGTTACAGCTGTGTCTTCCTCCATATCTTCAGTACTTCTCTCTCTTTTCTTCTTTTTCTTCTTCTTTTTTGATCTTCCGTTGTCATTTTCATCGCATGTTTCTGAGGTAGACAGCTCATATGCTTCATCCCCTTTGGGCAATTTTTCTTTTCTTTTCTTCTTAGCAGATTGCTTTACATAAACATATTCATCACTGATGTCCTGATAATAATCAGTAAGATGCTGATTTACTGTGACACAAGTTACATCACTTTCCTGATCTCTACTATCATAATACTTACGCTTCTTTATTTTCTTTTTCTTTTTGGAAGTATTCACTCCAGTTTCATCACTAATTTCATGTTCCAGCTCTACACAAGAATTACCTAATGAAGGCTGTTGCTCCTCTCCCTTGTTTTTGTGTTTTTTCTTCTTACAGCCTTCCACACTCCGAGCTGCTCGATCTTCAAGCAGCAGTGGAGAAGTACAGCTAAGGTCCTCATTTTGTACACTTTCTCTTTCATAATTTTCATGTTTCTCATTGTGCTCTTTTCGTATTTTCTTCTTTTTCTTCTTCTTCTTGAGAAAATCCTGGACTTGAATATCATCTGCACTTGCTTCTTCTGTCATGTTTCTTCTTACCTTAAATAAAAGACATGAGGTTTACTCAAGCACTATGATTTTTATACCATTACACAGTAAAACAAAAACAAAAAACCAAACACCACAAACAAGCGAGCAAAGACATACCAAAAACCCATCCAAAACATTAAAATACTAAGGAACCACTCAATATTATCTTAGAAACATAGAAAAAAGATACTTACTTTTCAACCCAACTAATTTTGCAAAGCAACTAGGAAACAGCAATGCCTTCTTCATCAAACAGACGTGCATCACAAATGTATTCAGCCTTAAAATTGCCTTCCTATAACAACAAAGATACACTTTAATAATTCTTAGCTTTAGGTTGATTTTGAGTAACTGAGCAACAACAGATGGATATATTCAACTCCGCTCGTAGCACTGAAACAACAAGATAAAAGTAACGAAGATATACTACAGTAATCAGAACTAAAACCACCTTCTCTAATTAGAAGCTTCTGACTGGCTTTGCCCATGTTCAAACAGGGCCCAGCCCAGCCAGGACCTGTCGACTCCAACTGATTCTTTAACCAGAACAGATACACTCCTGAAAACTACAGAGCAGGCAAGAAGTATTTTCAGCATGTTTTCTACAGCCAGCGCATTTTAAAAAAGAAAAATATACAAAACAACCCAACATCTCTGAAACACAAGACCCTGAATTTTACATTCCCAGAAGCTTCTGGCACTGACCGGTTCCAGGTGTGACCATCTCACTGCCACGAGGAAGAGGCTGCCCTGAAACCCCTGGGGACAGAAACCGACCCCCCCCCAACTCTGGGGACGCCAAACCCACAGCCCTGGGGACAGACACCGACCCCCACTGCCACCCCACAGCTCCGGGGACACCGACCCCCACAGCCCCGAGCCCAGCCAGGCCGCGGGGCACAGGCCGAGGCGGCGGGCAGGCCGAGGCCAGCCCACAGGCCAGGGCCCCGCCGCACGTCCCGTCCGGAGACACGTCCCGCGCAGCGACCCGCCCGCCGTTACCCTCCGCCACTACGGGAGGAGCCCGGCGCAACCACAGGCCTCTCGGTGGGCGCGGGGCGGGGAAGCCGCAGTCTCCTCAGTGACCCCGCCGGCCTCTCCCTCTCCTCTTCCCCGGCACGGACCGCCCGTCCCGCCGCCCCCGCAGGGGTACCGGGGGCACCGGGGTAACGGTCCCACCGAGGCTTCCCACCTCACCTCCGCGCTTCACGCGCTCTCCCGCCGTCCGCCCACAGCACCGCTCCCCCAGCCGCCCCGCCACCGGCCTCTCCGTTCCGGCCTCCCCGCGGAAGCGCTCCCGGCCGGGCCCTCCAGAGCGACGGACCCGAGGCGTCTCCCGGCGGTTGCTAGGAGACGGGGCAGCGCCGCCCCGCCAGCGCTCACGGGTGGGAGCCGCCGCTCCACGGCGGGATCGTCCCGGTTCGCCGCTCGCCCACGGGCAGGACAACGCCGCCCGCCTCAGCCCCGGCTCCCCCCCGCCCGGGCGGCGACATGGCGGGCGGCAGCGCGGCCCCCCCGCGGCGGCCACCGCTGTCCCTGGCCGAGGTGGAGCCGGGCAGCGAGAACGAGCGGCTGGGGCTGGCCCGGGACAGCATGTTCCGCAACCCGCGCATCCTCAAGGTGAGCCCCGGCGGCCCCCGCTCCCTCCCCTCCTATCCTAGCGCCGGTAGCGGCGAACGGGACCCGGGAGAGGGCATGGGGGGTGTCACGGTCCCCGCGGGCAGCCCCAGAGCAAAGTTTCCCATTAAAGCACTTGGAGGGTGGCAACAGTTTAAAAGTTTTTTTCCCCGCTAATTTGTATGACGAGGAGGGGGAAAGGTGTGTTTTTTCGCTGCTCTTTGGTGTTTTATCACCATTAAACACCCGGTAGTCCCGGGATGGTTTTCCCTCCGAGGCTCGGGTGTTTTTCCAAGCAATAGCCCCGCGGTTTGAGGAGCGCTCAGGGACAGGGACAGAGGTGCCACTGGCGCTGTTCTCTGCCACCCCCTGCAGCAGAGGAGCCCTGGGTGTGGGGGACACAAACTGTGACCGCCTAAATTAGGATTTTTATGTTGGGAAGTTACGGTCACTACACAATCTCCTGGCATTTCCGTTTTACCGGTTCACTTGTACCCCCATCCTGAGGATGGGCTGAGCTCCAGGGGGAGCTTAGAAAGCTTCAGCGCCTCCTCCTCATGATCCGCCAGCACAGAAAGTCCCGCTTTAGCGCCTCAACTTCCCAGGAGCCCCCCACCGAGCAGCAGCTGAAGTTCAGCTCTCGTCCCCTGGATGGCACTCGCAGAACAGCTTTGTGCCCTAAACCTGCTCCTTCCCATCCCTGTCCCCGCCGGGGGACAAACCGTCCCCCTGGTGCTCGGGATCGTGGTTCGGAGGGAGCGGGACCCTCGGCTGCCCCCCAGCGCTTTTCCCCTTCTCCTGGGGGGGCAGCCGGTTCTGCTCCAAAGCGCCGTGTTCCCGCAGCAGGGACGGTTCTACCGCGGCTCTTCCTCCCTTGCTGCGGTAATTCAGGACTTTAACTCCTTTGGTGATTCTACCCCAGCACAGGCAGGCTCGGCAGCCGGCCATAAAGTTTTAGAATTTTGAATATCACGGGAAATTTGAGTCTTGCGACACTGAACCGTTTTTTTTTTTTCCCCTAATGAAACACTAAAAATCGATTTGGAAATTATATTAGGAAGGCAACAACAACAAAAAGGTCGGGTTTGCATCATAACTCAAAAGCAGCCTCACTTATTCAAATCCTAAATTTCTACTTTCTTTTCTCTGGATCCTGTAAGTTTAATAGGAAATAGCAGTATCTTTGCTTAGAATTGGAATCGGGGTGAGATTTCCTCACTTTGCTGTCCCCCAGAAAGAGCTGGTGTGGACACACATAGGCAGGACGAACCTCCTTAGGATGCAGGCAGCTGCACAGGAAAAGAGGCAGCTCTGCTTCTTCCCCATCCCTCCAAACTGTTTCTGCCTTTTTTAAGAAGCATGCTAGTAAAATACATTTTTAGGTGATGCAGGAATATGAATCAGAAGAACACGTAATTATATGGCATTTAAGGTATGCTAAGGGATAATTGCAGGGGTTGGGTTGATGATATGTATTTTCACAATGCATTTACATTCCTTAAATTGAAATAGATATTATATAAACCACCCATCAGAGCTGTAAATCCCAGGTCTACAAATATAACACTGGGGTAACCTACAAAGGATCCTGCAGTGTATATGTTGCAGGTAGATTATCTGTGGTCATTAAGATTATGTTGATTTATGTGGGAGTTTTCCCTGTCTGGATGGGAACATTCGGCCGAGCTCTGTCTGTCCCTAGAGCTCAGCTGATGCCTTTTCTCCTCGGGTCCAGCAGTTTGATCAGTCCCAGCTTTAGGGCTTGAGTTTTTTCTCAGCATAGCTGTTGCGGAGCATCCTGGCAGTAGGAATTCTGAGCAGTTATGACTCATGGAATGTTTTAATAAGACCCAATCTGGATTTCTGCTATCTGGCCAGGTGATACTAAAATTTGAGCAAGTTTTGAGAAAAAGCACGGTTAAATTTTAGCATTCTGGACAACTACTGTTTTCTCAGGGCTTCCTTGCAGGAGGGTGTTCTTCACTATAACCCAGCTGGTGGGGATGTAAAAAGAACTGCATCCATCTGAAGTAACTGGGCTGCTAACAGGGATGCCTTTACTCTTGGCACCAGTGGTAATTTCACCTCATGGTAAATTATGTTGTAAAGTTTGTGCAGCAAACTACTGACCCCCTGCCAACTGCCTTTCTATGTTGTGTTGTGCCACACCGAATGTTGAATTTACCGGGGTGTCCTGCGCTGCCAGGAGGTGACAGTGGTGGGACGGCAGTTTACTGGGTAAGTGCTGGCACTGGTACATGCACCAGTAGTGGCACATTCACAGCGTCAGCCCTCTGCTACATCTCCTCTTGATATTTCCAACCACAGTGTGGGATCTCTTATTCCCCCCAGGAAGCCCTGGGGACCAGGCATTTTGGAGAGAGCTGCCAAAGGGGATGGCCAGCAGGTCCCAACCCTTCCACTGTGCAGTACCACCTGAAAACCAAGGACACAAAGATGGTTTAGAAGAAGGGGACAAAAGGTTTTGAGATAAAACGCTGCTTGGACAAGTGTTTCTGGCAGCCGTGGGAGGGCACTGAGGAACACACAGCTCCAGCAGCTGTCTTTAAGGTTCACGGGACAGCCAATACAGAAGAACCTGAAGCCCAGTTGTGATGATGGGACACTCACTGCCCAATCTTCCTCCGGCTAGCACTCGGTCCCCAAAACCTTAGTGCCAATGTGAGACACCTCCTGCTTTGCAGCACCTAACAACAGGATCCTCTGCTTTCCCTCCCTATTCTCTCACTTATCTTCTACATGAGGCATCGCTTATCCAAACAGACACCACTGCAAGGGTGACTGCCTGAATTTCTGGCTGACCCTCCTGCCCCAGCTCTGCCCAGCCCCATCCTCCCACCAGGATGTGTCCACATGCACCGGCTATTGCAGATTAAAACCATCATCTTTTCACATAAAAATCTATGGGGATGAATGCTCTAATTTTTGTCTGGCGGAATGTATGATGTGTTTTAATTAATCAAGGAATTAATTTAGTTTATCAACATCTATTTGCTTGCAGCATAAAACTGAGGAAAGTGTTTCATCTACTGATGCCGGTAAAAATCTGAGCAAAGCATTTTTGGTTTGTTTGTTTTTACCAGTAAAAACCTTAGTCAAGCACTTTTTTCAGTACAGACTTACTGAAAACTACCGCATTACAAAATAAGGCAGCTTTGGGCAGGAAACAAGAATTCATCTCACTTAACCCCCAGCATGCCTGATGTGCCCTCCAGGAAAAATGACCCGCATAAGTTTGGTTACATTTATATTACCATCTTCTGGATAATATGCCATAGCTAAATTCAACATATCGCTGCGAAAGTCACCACGTCACCAGCTTGGCCTTGGACATTTGTATCCCTGGTGTGTGAAGGTGAATGGGAGATCCCAGCTGCCAGACCCACGTGCCAAAGCATCCTCTTACCTGCCAAAATGGAATGTGCAGAAAGCGAGGAACTGCTCTCCGTAAAACACCTTCAGAGCTGAGCGGAATCCACCTCCCCTTCAGAGCCCAAACTGCATCTCTCAACATCAGAAAGTTGTTTCAGAACTGGCAGTTCTGAGGAGGAGGATGGTGACGGTGCTTTGCAGGTCACGGAAGTGCCAGGTCTCAATCCCTGTCATCCAGGCTGCAGGAGAAACACATTTAACAGACAGTTTTCAGCACTGCTGGAATACAGAGTATTTGTTTTAAAAGCTTGTTATTTACATGAGAACTGATGCCAGTTTTTATTGGTCCGAATGCCAGGCCATTTAGTGTTTGTTTTCCTAAGCTTTTCTCTTCAGCCCTGAGGCTGGATTTTTCTTTTATTTCTTTTTCCAAAATAAGCTTGAACAAAAGCTACAAAACTCAGGCAATAACATTGCAGTAGCTACAGCCTCCAGTGGAAGGATATATGATCAAAAAACTCGCAAAGCCTCTTAAAATGCCACACTGATAGCCTTGGTTCTGGCAATCCCAGCAGAGGAAGTATTTACCAGGCCAGAGAGACTCAACTGCCCTTTTCAGTGGAAAAAGGGGACACACGGGAGAGCTCACCGCAGGTCACCCCGGAGCCTCCTCCGTGGCCAGGGAGAGCAGCTCGGCGTGGGTGACAGCAGAGAACCAGACGGGTGGCCATGGGACTCCACTCGCTGCTTGAGTACCAAGTAAAGGCAGAAACAACTCACCGCATTTTTCTTTTTCCTTTAACGCCATTGAGCCTTATAACGAAGTATTTCTGATCTGTCTGACTTGTCACAGAGCAAGGCGCTGCTGAGAGTTGTTGCAAACTCATTTTGGTTTCTGGAGTGATCCATAGAAAGGACAGCTAAGAAAAGGAAGCGGGGGCATTTTATCAAACTCAAATTGTCACACTGTAGAAGAAAAAAAAGCTCTAATTATGCAAGAGACAAACACGGACAAATGCGTGGTGTAAAAAATAATATTACAACTTTAAGTTGTAACCTGCATTCGTCGCAAACATCTCTTGCAACAGTAATTACTGAAAGGGCAGGTTTTCCATCAGTCTGGAGTTGAAGCTTTTATTAATAGACCCGCATTGTGGCTGTAACAGGGCTTTTACACCTGGATGTTGTGCTCCATCTTGAAGCCTTTAACCTTCACCCTCCTTTTTTTTTTTTTTTTTTTTTTTTTTTTTTTTTTTTTTTTTAAATCTTCTCTGCAAATCAACTCATCATCTTTAGCTCTCTGGGCACCTGTATGCCGAGGTGAACCTGGAACGATGCTCCCATCTCGCAAAGCCCTTTCTCAGGGCAGAGCAGGAGGCACCGCTCACCCTTGTAATCCTCATCCACCTTTGTGCAAGGACCACTCACCTGCACAGGGAGGAAAGGTGGTAAAGTAAAGGCTTCCTTAGACATACACCCATCGCTGGATGCTCAGAGAGCGGCTGTATGAGCCATTGGAAACCGTGCAGGTGTCTGTGTGACGGCTGGGATCAACAGGGAGCAAAATTGCTCCCTCTCCACAGAGCATCCACGCTCTGATTGTGCCAAGACAGCGCAGGTCCCCACGGTTTCCATCATCTCTGCTCTCCTCCAGTGATCTCGGGGTTCAGTTGAGATTTCTCAGCTGCTTCTGTGTGAACCGAGAGCCCCAGGTGTGGCAAACCCCGCTGGCAGCATCACCACCCTGCAAAGCATCTTCCACAAGCATTTGGATAACATCCCTCAGGTGTTCCCTTTGGCGACTTAAATAACTCTGTTCCCTCACACCTGCACTCAGCCATTTGGAATCAATGTGTCTATTGAAAACCTGGGCAGGGATCAGATTTTAGTTCGTCTGTCTCAGGTGAAGAACCCCTATAACACAGAGCAGAGCAGCCACAAGTACTGTGAGCCATGTTTGGAATAAGGTTGTCTTTTATTTGGCGTTAATTATGCTATTTACCTGAAATCACTACATGTGCTAAGCATCCTACCTTCTGCGCTTGCTGCTTGGGGACGCTGAGGATTAATTAGTGTTTATGCAGCATTTTGTGTGCTTATTACTATTATTATTATATTACCACTACTATTATATTTTTGCAATCTAAGACCCAGTGTTGTGCTTTTAAAAATGTATTCTGAAATGTCTACACAGTACAGCTTAATAATTCATTAGAGAAATAAACTAATGAAGGGCTGGTTAGTCAAATAATCATTAGGTTTGGTTCTGCGCTTTCTCTTGCCAATGCTGCGACTTCTAAGGGTTTTCTTCTCAGCGTGAACTCATTTAAGATCTTAAATGAATTATTCGGTACACTAAAAATTAAACTCCTTACGAGCTTTCGTGCCCTCCCACATTTTGCACAGACACCACTGAAATAAAGAAGGCATTTCCAAGAGCCAAGTAAACGTTTTGCACTAGTGAAAGCAGTGGGTTTTTCTCCCGGTTATTTGAAGGCAGGACTTAGGCTGCAAACTGCCAGCTGCGATTCAGCGGGCAGGGGACGGCACCAGCAGCACCAGGCGTTGGCAGCTGCTCGCCCCAAGAGCGGCACACTGTACGTGAAAGCAAGCAAAAGGGCATTTTGATCCTTTATGTGAACAAAACAATGCAAATCGGTGAGACTAATAAGCCCAGAAACATTACAAGGTGAATGCCTTTTATGTTTGTGAAAATCTTCCATGTTTATTTGTCTAATACAATGGAAATAAAGCTTCAAAGGCCCTTTGATTTAAAAGTGCATTATTGAAGTCAGCACAATAATAACCATTAGACCCAATTGTTGCATCATGACCCTAATAGCAGTGTTGTCATAGCAGAGAACGTCTGTACAGCCTCTTGCCTGAGTTCTTGGTGACGCAAAAGCAGAAATTAAGCCAAAGGACGAGAGAATGCAGGCAGAATAGAAAAAAAAAAATTAAAAAGAACACAAATGGGCCTATGCACTCACAGCGCATCCAGAGCTGCAGCAGGCTATGAATTTTTATGATGAACCTAAACCTGAGATTTTACTGTCTGAAAGATTTAAGAAACTTCAAGGGAGAGCCACCACCAGTTTATGGCATCACCCCCAGACCACGTTAAGCCAAGAGACAAATTTCAGGCTAATTCAAATCGAAGATGCCGTGCAGAAAGGCAGGGATATTCCAAATCCCAATAATGTGCCCTTACCCTCCAACCGTTTTCCCAAGACACTGAACCCTGAGAGCAGCACCAGACTCAGCTAAAACTTGCAAGAACACAGGGATATCTCTGCCCTATTTCCCACCCCACCAACAATAAATATCCCTCCTTCTCAGGAAGAGGCACAAGAAAATGCCCCAAGCAAAGAGGAAAAGCTGTCGGAGGCTCAGTAAGGACCGTCCTGGACAGGAGGGCACTGGGCAGGCAACCAGCGGGCAGGTGCCCAAGAGAAAGGTGAAAAGCTCTTCATTTAAAAACCTTTCTGCAGTCATTTCCCCTCTTTTTTTGAGTGCTGCCTAGCAGAATATAGAGCAGATGAAGCACATTTGTGGCAATCACAGGGACCAATGTTTCCAGTTCCACATTTTTGTGAGTTTTTAGCCACACTTTCCCCAAGGGTAGGTTGCTTTCCATGCAAATTCTTAGAGATGCTCTTATGCTTAATTATTGAATTTGAGAAGCCTTTGTCATCTTGTAGGGATTGTTTTGTTCTTGCTTGGCTGCTCACGTTGTACAGATTAGACAGAACCTGCATTTCTGAGGATATTTTTGTCTTTAACCATTTGTACTTTATAAAATAAATTACACTGACTTTTCTACTCACATTTATTTGAAGTAGCACAGATAAATAAAAGTGGCACTCTATTACTAGATTTCCAACAACAATCTTTAAGAAAACTTCTATATCAGGGGAAATATCTCCAGATCGATTTTTTTCTAAGCAAACCAGTGTGGGTTTCGTGCCTAAAAATTTATGAGTGAAACTTGATCAAAAATAATAGTGTAATCCTTAGGCTGGGGCAGGGGGGAATTGGGAAAGCAAACACAGTGAACCTTGTATTGCTTAGTGAAGAGCAAGCTAGCCTGAAAAATAAAGATGGTTTTAATCACAAGCTTCGGGCTCCTCACCCAGGTAGAAAAGCCCCTTTGTCTGCAGCACATTTTTCAACTTCCCATTTGTTCTCTCCGTCACCCTCCCACTCGCTGCCCGGCCCCTTTGGTTCTTCCCAGGAGATACTAATCAGCTGGTCAGGAGGCGACTGTAACTACACTAATTACCGTGTATTACGGTGCGTGTTAAAGCTCCAATACACGCCGAAACGCAAGTTTCCCCAGCACCGGCACAGCTGCATCCGTGGCCGCGCTCTGCCCCTCTCCTCGGGGCCACCGCGCTACCTCTGCCGCCCTAATCTAAAGCTAAAATTGTGCTCAGCTTAGCCCCAGCAATGAAAAGCACAGTCCCAGCTCACACTCGTGCTTAGTTAGCATTTAGATAGGCTGGGACGGGGGTCTGTACAATAGGCATCAAAGCTGAACTCTTGGTGCAGCGAGAGGGATTAATTTCTTTAACCAACATGCCTGATCTGGCATATCTCATTACCCTGCCTTGTCAGTGTCGATGTTAGATTTGATTGAAGATTATACCATTTAGGCTTTTCCCCTGTTTTCCACAGAAATCAGGCCTATTGAATTGCACATTCTTCCATGGGCCCCTGTCAATACTCAGTGGCCTGAGCCTCTAATTCTGCTTCATTTAAACTTCATCAACTTTTCCAATCAAGTGGAAGGATCTGAAATAGGCTCCGTAAGCAGAAAGGCCCTTTTTCCTTTTGTCAGATAATTTATTCTGTTTTCTCTTTCTTTCCCCCTCGCTTCCCCACCTCTTTCTCTTTTTCTTCTTTTCGCTCCCTTTCCCTGATGCTGAAAATGAGATTACAGTATTTAAATGACTATGATAATCAATCGGGGGACCTTGAGCCGAGATTGAGGTTAATTTTTCTTAGCAGAACAAAGAAGCGTGATGCCATCGGGGATTTGAAGGTGCAATCTGTGTTTCATGCTTATATTCCTTCCCCCCCAATCTGAAACTGCAGTTTTAGGAGTCTTTTCTTGTTACTAACCAGGCAGTTGTTGTGATTTTTAGTAGAGGCAACCCGTAAGAGAGAAGAAATGTAATTTGGGGCTGATAAATAGCTAACAGCCTCCAATCAACAATTTTAAGAGGAAAAAAAAAAAAATTCACTTACATGGCATGACTGCAGATCTAATGAAAGTGCTATCATTGCCTTATTTATTTTTAAATACACTTGGAATAATTTTCAGCAGTGTTACGAGTAGTTCTTCCAGCCTGCACAGCAAAGTTGTGAACTTTTAGCTGAATACCCCCCTTTCATCCAGCCACTCTTCCTACTTATCAGCTTTCTGGGTTGCCTGGAAAAGAAGTCAAGACTTTTGTCATGATTTTGCTAATCACAAATGGAATCGCTTATGTTAGTCTTAAAACCTGCATTGAAATGGCTTGTTAAGTCTTTAGATGATGTATTTTTGGTTGTAACATGCCAGCATTCACTCACCTGGATCTTTCCCCTACCCTTCTCAGGAAAAGAGAAAGAGAAAAATATGCATTTCTTTGCTTCCATCCTAGCTGTCTTGTCAGTGCTGTTTTACATGCTGCCACCCAATGTTATCTTTTATTTGTGTCAGGAGAGAGGATTTGACAAGTTCAGTATACAATGTTCATTTGGCAAGGCAAATTTTTCATACCAATTTTGAGTAGAAAATGAAACCATCTTTCAACACAACGAGCAACATCATTTTTGGACAGACTTATTATGAGAAGAAGAATTGCAAAACTTTATTTCCCTGCACAATCCAAAAAAAACACCTGGAAATGAGACATTTAAACAAAAAAATAAATACATGTATGAATGTTTGAGGCCATTAGTTTGTTTCAGAAATAAAAAATAACCACCAGCTGCTGTCAGGTAGCTGTGGCCTCCTTTTAGTTAATCAGATGCTGCTGAAATTGGTTGCATCATAATGTAGCTTTGTTTCAAATCTTTTAAGCTGTCAGAAGATTGGGGAAGGCAGACCGGCTTCAGAAGTTTGTCAGCGTTCGCCAAGCAAAACAGCCATTAGTCGACAGCACGTAGGCCGAGGATTGCAGAGATGCCCAGGGCCTGAGCAAGGGAGGGACCGGGGGCATTTCAAAGGGCTCGGGGTGCTTTGCCTCCCTCCAAAATCTCAAATGTAACTTCTTGTGTTACTAAATACTCTGAACAATCTAATTAATGGGGAAAAAAAAAAAAAAAAAGACAAAACACAACTTGTTTTAAATTCTGCTGTCCCACGTGTGTCCCGAGTTACATGGGTGCAGCAGGTCCCTTGGGGATGAGAGTTTTGGTTTTGACAGCCCCCACCATAACGGGCTTCTGGGCCATGACAAGGACCTGCTGGTGCAACTGCACAGCGAGGACCCAGGACAGTTAAATAACTATTTTCTAAGGAAGACTGTGCATTGCAAAAGGGGCCTCAAACCTTCACTGGGTGGCAAGTTCATTTTAGCACCCAGGACCCCATCAAGGTTGGGGGTGCATCCTGAAAGCCATGGAGGGCTCTATGTCCTCAGTGTTCTGCAAGTCCACAGGAAACCTCAGCCGTGGTGGGAACGGGGATGCTCTTTGATGGCCCAGCTACGACCCTCCGTGAATTTTACCCCCAACAAAAGCAGCAGCCCTAAGACGCCTGTTCAGCTTCACAGGCTGGGAAGAAGCTGTGCGTGTCTCGGGCAGCGGTTTGCTCTGACAGCTTCTCTCTTTAAGCAAATGTTGACTCACCATGGGGAAATTAAAACTCCATTAGACATTGCCACATTGTAGAGCAGACCCCATTACAGCGGTCGAGTTGCAATTAATTGGTTTCTTTAGATATTATTTAATTCTAGGAAGGCACAGATAGATAGGAAGGACAAGGCTGATCTAAACAATAATTTCCTAAAATAATATAATCTAAATAAACTAATGAAATGGTTACATAGTTATTAATCTAAACATAAAGAAGAGTCAAAAGAAAATATTGGATATATAACAATTTAGAAAAAACAGCAGAGTTAATACCACTCTGGCTAAACTCATCATGAGGCAATCAGCATTTGTACTTAGGGATGGATGCTGGTTTAGCAGATTAATTATATTTCATGCAAATACCTGCTATTTCAAAGCGTCCCATCTTCCACTTTTCTTTGGTCTGTTGTTCACGCTACTTTTCAACACACGATGGACGGGGCTGCTGCCTACGTGGTGCTGCAGGTTTGGGGGTTGTTTTGTAACTAAGGTTGACGTTGAGCTAGGAAATGTAGAGCAAAATAACCATAAGAAGATATTCCCATGTGTGCAGATAGAATAATGAGTAATTTGGAAATATTCTGGCCCAGGGATGGCTCTCCCCCCAAACCTCTGCCAGTGCAGGGAGCAGATCCAGCCATCTCCCACATAGCTCTTCTGTGCAAAGCTCATTCTCTTGTATTATCAGGGTGAGAAAGTATTTGACTTCAGGAAAATAAATAACTAGGCCTTATAAGTCATTAAAAATGTATTACAAGAAAAATACAGTGCAACTATAAATAGAAAATAAAGAAACTCCTATAGAAACTTTTACAATGACAGTTACTCAGACTATTAGTCACTGTCTGGTTTTAAGTGAGTTTAGCATCTGTGATCTCCAGAGGCCGATCCCTTCTGAAGCTGCAGATCTGCTCAGGCACTGGATGTGCGCTGGCCTCTGGGAGCCGCCCCAGGTTTGGTGACAGGAGCTCAGGTCTGTGACCTGCTCAGTCTCCAGAGCCCGTCACAGGGAGCAGAGATGAGCTGAGATGGGAACAGAAGGGCTGCTCAGTCCCAAACTGGAACTTGGCTGGTTTTCCTTCCTCCCCCCAGCAGCACCCCCTGCTCCCCTGTTTTTTTAAAAGCAGAAATATTTTACTTATTTCTAATTCAATTCCATTCGTGACCATCTCATATGTAGCAGTTACTTCCATATCACCTCTCCCTGCAAACCTCTACAGATATGGATGAAATGAACAATTTAATCATTCAGTGATACGCCATTACTGTCTTCCTTTTTGTTATTACTTGAACAGTAGTTCATGTAGGTAAAGTCAAGTATACCTAATAATTTTTAAACCTTCCTTAAGGAATACACACATTTTTTTGATGAAGCCAATATTATCTCCACAATCTCCATAGTGCTCCAACTGAAGTCAGGGTGAGCTCGCTTTCAGGGGGAGATGAGCTGCGCTTTGTGTTTTCAGACACAAACATTAAGAGTTTTTGTCCTCTGGTCTGATTTTCTTTTTGTCATATCAAGCCATAATGTGGAAGATTTAGGTGGCTAATAAATCTTAATGCAGCTCGGCACCCAGCAGCAAAGAAAATATATCAAACTTTCAGCTAACTTCAGCTGTGTGATGTTAGGACTTTGAAAAATAAAATCCTGACTGTTGGCAATGTGAAAACTCCACAGTAGAGTGCTCACAGTGCTTAAACCCCTTTGTGTAGCTAATTATTGCTCCAAGGGAAAGATGGGGTTGCCTTAGCTGGGCAGTGATGAACAATTAGAGATCGCAGCACCCAGGTGTGCTGCAGAGTCTGTAGCCACATATTCAGGTCAGGGAAAATAGGCCACGGATCTAAATGGTGAATTCTAATAGTCTGAGTTGTGGGGTTTTTGTAAGGAGGACATTTTATGCAGCTTACATCTTGAGAAATGCGATGTTTTCATCGCTGTTCTACTGGACGGAAAAGGGAGCTGGTCCAGAAGGAAAATGTTCTGATTGCTTGAGAGAATACAGAATAGCCGGGGGCTGGAGGGCAACGTTGGGATCCTCCCAGCTGTTGGGTATTTAGGATCTGGGACCACACTGTCCTGTTTGTTTCCATCAATATGTCTCTGACCCAGGACCCTGCAAGACGGTGAGAGAGGTTGATTTGCATCTAATTCCTGATTGAAATGTAGTGACTCCAACTAGCTCTCAAATAAACCTGAGCACTGCAAGGGGGGTCAGTCACACAGTGCAGGGTGTGAAGGAGCAAAATTGCTCTTCTGCACAGATGTGGCCTCTGGACTGCTCTCCCAGGTATGGAAACTGCTGGCTGGAAACACCGGCTGAGGGTTTCTTAACAGAACAGACCCATTGGGCTAATTTCTGCAAAAACGTGAAATCCAGCAAACGATGGCTGGAAAAAGCAATTTCCTTTTCAAGAAATGTGGGCGCTCGCTTTGTTTTCATCTTAAACTCACAAAAACCTCTTTCCAAAACACTCCACCAGCATCCCTCAGTTGGGGTCTCATTGCTCCCCTCCCTCCTGCAAGGCTGTTAGTGTGCAGCACTCCCTTTAATTTGGGAATTTAACAAGTGATTCTAAATTGCGATGTCGGAAAACCTGTGATCCTATCTACCATGTATATCCTATCAGATGTGGTTCTCTGCTTTCACTGCCTTGAAAACAAAGGGGAAGAAAGTTGAACACATGGTATCCTCAACTAGAAAGGGCTTTGCTGTAAGAGGATATTGAGTTGTTCTATAAAGCCCAATATTACGCTTGAATTATGCCTGAATAAGGAGAAAAGACATTGTTAAAGAGCCCTAAACATTGACCATAGTGGATCTTCTTTCTTTCAAACCCTTCGGTGGTGTTGTTTTTGGCTGTTAATGATTTGGTATTGTATTTATAAGCTGCCAGAGTAATCTGGAGAGCAGCAGGAGGGGCAGTTGCCTTAAATAAAGCTTTACAATGCTGCTAATTAAAATGATCCTTCCTCTCCCTGTGATGACTAATGAGACAGAAAGAAGAACCGGGGAGGGTTAATGAAAATGTTGCCATGAGATTCCCTGTTTTTAATTGGTCCTTTAAATGTTTTAATCTTCTTTATGGTGTGACGGTGGAGATGGAGAAATTTTCTTTCAGCCTTCCTTGTACTGTGCCCAATAGGTTTACGTTGGCATTTCAAATGTGCATTTCTAGCTATGTATTAATAGTCTGTAACTTGAAGTCTGAGACAGAGTGTAGCCTTGAGATAGAAGAAGCAATTTTGGACTTAACTGAAAACAGAAACAAGAAATGTGAGACTTGTTTTCAAGCTTCCAAAACTCCAAGGGAGCATTCGTACCCCAAGGACTGAGGCTCAGATCTATTGTGAAGGACTGGCATTGATGCTCAATAGTATTTAGAGCTTTAGGTCATGATGCTCTGTTAAATGCAATATTTATCCCATGAGCATGTCACAGTTCACCTCAGATGTCAAGAATTCAATTAATATTCTATTTAATAGAACACACCATGACTTAACCTTTTAATACTCTTAGTGTGTCTGAGCTCTCCCTATTAGTGTCACTCTCTAACTTTCCTTCTCAGCTGATGCATCTAACATCAACTGGGATGGGGAAATTGGGAGCAAGGAGAGGGAGTAAGAGATTTAAATTACTTTTGGACCTCACTGTGAGGATTCAGCAGCTTTATCCCTTGTAAAACCCCATTGGCAGGGGGCTAGCACACCCCACTTTTTCCATTTTAAAGGGACATCATCTTGCAAGTTTCAGCTTTTTATCGATTCGAAATCACAAAAGGCACTGCCAAATTTTTCATGGCTTGAGCCAGCCCAGTTTTTCATTGAAACAGCATTGCCTCTGCTTCACATGGCATTATCAAACCACTCATGCAACACCTGCAGGATTAAATCTTTGGCTTGAAACTTTGTGTGTGTGCTGTGATGGTGGGTTATAAGTACTCAGATTTTGGATTCAGCACTGCAGAAGTCTCCCTGCGTTGCCTCTGAAAATTGTGTCTGAAAGTGAGACCCTTGAACACATCGTGATTTTTCAGATCAGACTAGAAAAATCACAGAGCTCCTTCTGGCTCTAAGTCTGTGAGTAAATGGAGCTGCCTTCCTTCTCCCGTGCATTCCAGATCATATGAAACAGAAGACAGGCTTAGTAATCTGATGCTTTTCTATATCTAGCTTTTTTTTAAATAATAGAATTGATTTTTAAAACTCCTAATTGGGATCTGCCTCAGCCAAATACCTTTTCTGTACACAACCTGCATAACAAATTAGAAAAAGAGACTGGAAACGAGTGGTTTAAATTATTCTGTACCGTGTAGCCTTCACATTTGGAGAAATACTAAATAGCAAAGGCTTTTTTAAAGGCAGCATTTCCCTGAGCTCAGGCAGGCGGGTAGGATGGGGATAGCAGAGAACACCTGCCTGCAGCTGGGAGGGGGCCACGCTATTACCACACCTGTGATTTCAGTAAGATTTGTTGGGAAGATCAACCAATAAATACCGAGCCTGTACCACAGCTCCTTAGAGTGGCAGGAAGAACAGACATTGTGCCAGATATTTTCATGCAACTATATTCATTATTTATGCAGAAGAAGAGATATTTCAGGAAAACAGAGCTGAACTATGAGTGACAAGGTATCTTTCCAGAGCACAGGGTGCAGGAAAATTGCACTGAGGTTGACAGCTTTTTAATGTAGAGTCTCTATTTCACTGAATTACTGCATGTTGGCATTTCAAAAGTACAAGATGACCTATTTATTAGCTGTGAATCAAACAGAAATTACATGCTAGAAAATAAAAAAGTTGTATGTTTCTTCCAGCTGGTAAGATGCTTATGCTACAGAAATAATATATACATAAAAGAAAACCTGCAAACAAAGGATCATCAATCACAAAGCACTAAATTTAATGTCATAGGCCCTGTATTCATCTTGTAATACTGCAATTGTATGTGCTTGTTCCCTTACATGTGATGTAATATTAAATGTATGTGTGTCATAATACTTTAAAATTTCACTATCCTTGCTCAGCTTAGGCTTCTCTCATCCTCTTCCCTTTTGAAGAGGAAATACTGGCTTGGAGATCTGGTTTCAACAGTAACATGTGTCCTAAAGCAACGCAAAGGGGCTCACTGAGGTCAAGCTTTCCATATTCCCCCTTTGGTTACGTGTCCTCTCCATGCACAGACTGGGCCCAGAGATGTCCCCAGTTTGGGGATGCCAGGCTGTCCAGTCCCTCCTCTCAGTACATGGAGCCCTTTTTAGCCCTCAAAAATCCCAGCCAAGCTTGAACAAGAGCTCCCCAGCATCACCTGTAGTGCAGCAAGCAGCAGGTTAGGAAGTGAGAAATTCAGCTTTTCCTGGGAACTTTGATATTTAGGTTCTGAACAAAGGCCTAGAAAGAAAAAGCCAAAGTGATTGGATCTGACAAGTGACATTCAAGTGAAGGTGGAACAAGTTCCCACCTTCTCTTCCCTCATCCTCTTACACAAACAATTTAACAGATAAACTGAAGGAGCAAATGTCCAAGCCTGAACCTGGAGGAACATTAAATATAGCTTTATGAATGTATTTCATGTTCCTTTTAAGCTCAGAAAGTGAATGACTTTTATTTTTTCACTCCCAAGTACAACCACCGTCAGTAAGAAAAGTAATCCCCGTACACACACACACACAAAAAAGGCCAAGGCGTACAATATGAAAGGATGTGGACAATCATTTAAGAGAGGCACAGAGACGCCCACATTTGCTACAAGAATGCAAGAGTGTAGAAGCAATAAACTGATGTATAGATTGACACGTGCCACCACCAGCCTGTAAATACAGAAATGTGCAGCATTCCAGCAAGCAGGTGCCCTCATTTCCTTCCTCCATCAGTCCCTCCTGTTCCCCCACCCTCTGGAGCAAGAGCATCGAGTATCGGTGTCTCGCGGTGTGGCCTGGATGTTGTTTTCCCGCTCAGAGCGGCAGGCTTTGCGGGGAAGATGAAATGATTGCTGACTCTTTTCTTCTCATTAAGTTTGTTTACACTGCGGACCATTGAGGTTTCGCTGGCTTTGTGCCTCATGTTCTCCGCTTTGAGAATCCCCAGCATTCATAAAAGTGAAGGCAGCTAAAGCTGCACAACTCTTACGTTACTTAGAAAAGTTCGGTGTGAAGTTTTATCACATGTGCATAATTTTTCTTTTTTTCAAAAAAACCTGAAAGCCACAAATTTGCTGTGTAGAAAGAAAATTGCTGCTAGGTTTATCCTTAGACCTGGCAGTTGTTGTACCAAAACCTATTCCGGACCAACAGCCTCCAGAATCAGGGCTCCATTATACCCCTGTGACCATGGCCAAGAGCACCAAACTCACTCTGGATTGCAATAACCTGACAGGCATTTGACCCATGTCCTGAAGGGGACAATAAACAAGAACCTCCCACTACAATTATTACTTCTGCTAATCCATCCATGTGGCAGGGAAGAGAACACCATTAAAACCTGCTGGTCCAGCTGTCTACCTCAGGAGGACATAAAAAGAAGGAAAAATACTACAAAATTCCTGTTGACTTATCTGAAAGCCGTTAACAGAGGCACATGACAAACTTTACAACCGCACTTTTGGCTCTGCCACTTTGCCCTTCTGGGACTGCAAAGCAGTGTCTTTCACCAACCTTACATTCAAATCAGCTTTGCAATTAATCAGCACCACTTGGATATGTATGGATATATGTATTTATTAATATCACTTTCAGACTCATCAATATAGTGTCTAATTTCTCACAATAACTGGTAAAGCATTTTTTAAAATACACGCTGATCCAAGTACATTTGCAATAGAAGCAGGGCAGTTATTTCAGTGTTGCACGTTCATTTTGAGTTAAGGATCTTCAGGAAAAAAATAATTCTACATATTAGAAATATTTAATTGACCACTTGATATTATCCCAGTCTCTCTGTGTTGAATCCTGAATGGTAAAACTTAACACTATATATTTTTTTTTTGCTTGAATTATCCTCCTGCTCTTGCATATATACAAGCTACATGCTGTAATGCAAGACTCATACATTCATCTTAGTAATTTATCTCATTTTCTTTGGAATGGTGTCCCTCAGTGGCTCAGAGAAAGTGGAGCGGTTGTTTTAATAGATTTGAGTTTTATCTGCCTCTCTATTTGCAGCAGGGCATAATAATAATAAATTATGATACTAATAAGTAGGTTGTGCAGAATGGACTACAGTGGTACCACTTCCCTCCCCCTCCAAAAAAGTAATTTATGGGTACATTCTTGTGACTTTAGGGGTGTAATAAATTATCAGGGTTCGTTTTTCCATCCAATTTGAGACAGTGCAGCTGTGTTTTGCAAGCAATAAACTCTCTTGTTGTATTTCTTAGCTAAGCACTGAAAAACACAGTGTGATTTTTTTTCTCTCCCTTCCCAATTATTGTTGCAACGCCTGGTAGCTTCTCTGCAGTTAAGGGTTTGCCAGTGCTTCTATTATAAACCTCAATTTTCAGAGACCTATAACTTTGCTCTTTCAAATCATAGAGGGCTGGAACTTGGTGTACATCTGCCAATCTATATGCTTTTTTAACTGAGAAAAAAAGCAAATGTTTCAAGGAGTCCAGAACTACCAAATTGGAGCCATGTGTGGAAGTCACAGATACATGGATGCGAGTGGCTGGTAATGCTTGGATGCCTCTTCAGCTCTTCAAAAGCCCTTGAGTGCCTTTTACTTTGGACACATCTTGGGGCAGTATTTGGACCTTAATTACATTTTTGACACAGGGGACACGACGGGTAGCACCGTGTGCCCCTTTGCTGCTGGAGGTTTGGGGTTCAGGAGCAAATCAGAAGCTCCCTCCTTAGAGGTGATGTCCTGCCACCAAGGGCCAAAAATACAGCAGGTGTTAAGGAAACCGTGACGATTCACCCTCCCCAAGCACCACCTTGCAGTCTTAGCCAACACACGGACCAAAATACGGTCACACAGGGTCTCAGAATTCAAGGAGAGGTTAATTGTGGACCTGGTTCCCATTCCTGGTGCCTGCCCTCTTTGCATTCAGCCTGACACGAGGAAGGGTCAAAGAACAAAGCAAAAATAAGAAGATACAAAAACATTAGAACTGCACAGTCTTTGTACAGCAACCTTGGAGACCTCAGGCTGGGAAGTACAATTTGTGCTCAGCTCTGCCAGGAGATGGTGCATTCCTACCCTTCTGCAAAATTTTACCAAATGGAGAAGAAAACAAACAAACAAAAACCACAAAACCAAAAGAAAAACCACAAAAAAACTCAAACAAAAAAAACCCAAAACAAACAAACAAAAAAACCAACCGTCACCATAACCTGATTTTCTAGTACAGCTTTGTACATGTATAATTACGTCCTGCTTGTATTGCACAGGCACCGCTCTGCAATAGGGCACCAAATACCTTCTACTACAAGTGAGTAAACCAAGAGTAGAGTAAAAATGACTCCGGGTTTGCAGGGTGCTCTTTGGGGAGCACGGCAGCAGGGAAGGAGCAGCTTGCAGCCCCTTTGTGCAGGCGGCTGTTCGGCCGTGCGGCGCTGCCAGGCTCGCGCTTCTGCTAAAGCCGCCTTCTACGTGATCAGCAATTAAGCTGTGAAGTCAGCCCCTTAATATTATGTTAACATAGTTCAGTATATTAAATGTAAAACAAGTCATAATTTTTAAAGGTACCTCGGCTTAGCGAGTTTAAATGAAGGCAGCAGTAGGACTATCACAGCCGTATGCAAATCACCTGCATTTTAAAGCTAACAATAGATTTTGCTTTATTGTTTTGGCATTTAACGAGTGGGAAAATAATAAATTAAGCCACATGGGGAATCCCTGGTGCTTTTACAAACTGAAGCAATGCCCATTTGGAGAGAGAACATTCCCCATTTTTCTCCCTAGCTGCATTTCTCTTAACTCACCACCTTATTAAAGCTTATAGGGCAAAATTCTCTTCTCATTTTCCTCTGGCAGCTCTTAGTCCACATTCAGTTCACCCTGCCCTCCTGTCTTTCATCCTGCGAGCTCTCTCTGCAGACAGGCAACAGAAGAAGAGTAAAGCCTGGCTGGGCCATAGGGAGTCAGAAGAAAGATGTTATCGTAGTTTTAGGAGGATTACAATAGCTATTAGAGGAGAGACAGCTTTTTCTGCCTGCTGTAACAGGGGACGCAGTCAGCAACCACCAGTGCGAGGTCTATGGAAGAGGCAGCTGTTAGGCTCTGGTCAGCAGTAAGCAGGATACATGCAACGAAAATAACATGGCCACCTATTATTTTCCACCAGTATTTTCGTTTTAACTCAGCTCTTACTGATCAGAGCCCTGCACCAAAAGCCAGGCTCAGCTGTGAGGCTGTTGGTCATCTCAGGCTGATCGAATGGGCAGACGTTGATCTTGCAAACAGCAATATTTAGCTCACTCATTGGTAGTTACGAAACAGAGCTGAAAGCAGATCGTGTCATGTATGTTCACTCTTGAACACCATCCTAGATGTGTCTTCTCCAGGCAGTGTTTTCGCAAGTCACCAAAAGGAAAATACACTGCTCCAGTGTGTGAACAAGCACACACATTCCTTGTGCAGAACAGGCACATGAGAACACCCAACACGTGCTTGCTCCCTGTGTTCTCTGCGAGAAGTATCAATTATATGTGTCCAAAAAACATACCCCTGCACCTGCAATCCCCTAGAAACACTGTTTTACCAACGCCAAAGGATGCAACAGAAATCAGGAACCAAGGTAAACCAGCCAGCCTGAAGTCAACACGACACTGCAGCATAAACTGGCAACAGAAAATTGCCAGGGAGAGTGAAAATTTAAACAAGACAAACAATAGAAACATAGAGAAGATACTTTGAATGGAAACCTGCAAACCTCAGACAAGTTTGGAACATGCCTGCAGATAATTCATCTGCTTCTACTTCATGGCTCTGTACAATCTCTGAGAAGGGCCCCTGCAGTCTTGCCACACGTGTCTGTTTTCCACCAAATCTGCTGTTTGTCCTGTTTGATGCATTTCATCTGTTGTGTGTAGCATTCGCACTTACACGCTAGAAGGGTGTATTTACACTGTAAATAGGTTTGTGCAGCCCTCTGAATATATGGAGTGCTGCACAAGGATTACGGTTATTTTCATAGTAATTCTCCACCACCGACTATGTTTGAAGTCAGGGATGTCTGGTGGCTGAACCAGACAAGCAGAACACACGCAAAAGCCCAATTAGCTTCTTATCTCCAAAGCTCTTACAAACACTAATGCATTAATCATCGTAAAACTAAGAGACGAGCATTGGTCTGTACTCCTGTCTCAGTTCACTCAGGGTGTAACTTGACTGTCTTGTCCATTCACCCCCGCTGTGTGGGAGAGGAAACAGAAACAAAGGCAAAGCACCTCACCGGTCACCCCAGTGTCAGCCACTATGTCCCTTTGTAAAACCTGACCAAGACTCAGCTCAGGAACAAGCACATCTTAGGATCTGGTCCAGCTGAGCATCAGTCCTCCATGAGATGCTTTTTGTTCCCTATTAGAAAATCTAGATGCTGCTTAAAGCATGGAAAGTCTGATATGATATGAGAATAGACAAGGAAGGGCTAAACAGCAAAATAAGTGTTTGGTTCTGTAAGAGATGCACAAACACGCAAAAGCAAGCTGGCTCTAAGAAGAACTTTTCAGATTACTTGAACGTCTCTTAAAAAAATGGATTAAAATACAGATCCCCCTATTATTTTTCAATAACAGAAGTGCAGCACAGAACAACTCACTAGTGCCACAAACTACTTTTTCATTTCTGTTTTTGTTTCATGCTTCAATTTCTTCTTCCAGCTGCTCATGTCTCCTTTTCCTTCTCCTCACTTTGATCTATTAGTTTTCCCCAGAAATGGGGTTTATAAATCATTGTAATGCAGCCCTGGGAAAGACGGTGCTTAGTGCAGGGAGAAATACATTGCAGCTAACAGCCACGGCAGGGAGGAAAACTCTCACCTCGTAGTGGGGCTTTGGCGACAGGTTACTGATGGCGCTGGGTTATTTTATGTCTGCATTCGTGCCATCAGGGGCAAGGCCGCAGGGAGCGCTGCCCGTACCCCCTTCGCAATATTTCAAGCTTCCTTCTGCAGGCAAAAACAAACTGCTCGGAGGCTCGCGAGGGAAAGGGGGGAGGAAAAATTGCCAGAAGAAGGGGAGGGGTGGCAGGACAGGTGGGGATGGATCGCTTAGTTGCTCCTTTTGCACAATCGCATCTTTTTAAAAAGAGACATTTGTCTCTCACGCGCCTTGAAAAGATGCAAATTTCATGCAAGTGCCATCCATTGGCAGCAGTGGCAGGATCCAGCTCGCCCATGAACGCTTCTACCCCTTTGTGCCGAAGCTTTTGCATTCCCATTTTGCACTCGGGAAACTTTGTTGCTGGGGCCCCATGGTCAAGGCTGATCCTGGCATCGTGGCAAAGCTGGGGGTACCACAGGAGAGCCCCCTCCAGCACTGCCCCATGGGAGCGGATACAGACACACCTGCTTTTGGTGTTCAAAAATCTTCTTGTATTTAAACCTTAAGGATTTGGCTTCTTTTTCTAGTCAGGCTCTCAAAAGCTATTGAAAAAGTAAAATATAAAGCTGGGAGCAGCACAAGGCTGGGCACCAGGTCACCGAGCAACCTCAAAACAGCCTTTCCAGGTCAAGCTGGTGGATGGGCTGCTGTAACGTTTGTGGCACGACCTGTGACCAGCCTGGGGTGAAGGTCTGAGCACCCCTCCAGCAAAGGGAGGTCCTCTGAGTCCCCTCCTGGGAACAAGGGTTAGTCCTAAATGCAGAAAACCCAACAACATCATACAGCCAGAGAGATAAACCTCTGTCTCAGAGGTTTAGGTACTTATCTCCTGTCCTGGAGTGCAGCATAGATTAGGGGAACCTATTACCAGCCCTATTTAATTAGGGAGGAAGTCTTCATAACCTCCTAAGATAAGCACAATCACACACAAGCTACAAGCTCCTTGAAGGACTTGCTGTGTTTTTAGGATCACCAGCTCCTAATAAGACCACCCCAGACAGACACACCATCCTTTAGTTTCAAAGGCACACAAAAGAGACACCATGCTGGAATCTTACCTCTATCTTTAACAAAGCATTACCCCCTCCTCACCCTCTTCCCCATAATTGCCTTGTTATTGTCATTGGTGCCATTGTTCATTGGCTCGGCCGTAGAGAGGCCCGAGGGAGCAGTTCTGCCTTAGCTAAACCAATATCTCCTGCAATAACCCCCCGCAGTTTCCCCTTTGCTATCCCATGTTGAATAAATCCTCCATCTCTGTTTGCTGAATGATCATAAAGATATGATTGAAGTTTCAGATTTATGGTTTCGTTCAAATCGAGGAGCAGCTCCAATAATGCCAGAGCCTGTTTGCTGACTGCTTTTGACAGGATATCTGTAAATGGAGACTTGTAAGAGCAGAAACAGGGATGCAAAGATTAAAGCGAGGTATTTTCTAGACACGCAGCGCACACACATGCAGTCGTGTCTAGGGGTTGAATTCACACACACATTTCCAGAGCATCCTCTGTGCAAGGGCCTCTCTGCGGTTCCCAAGCACCCTGCAAGGCAGAGCGAATGCACAATATTTTACTCTAACAGCAAATCTGTCTCGAGTAACCACACAAGGGAGCCACAAGAATTGGTTGCCTAGTAAAGCAGGATCCTAACTGAAGATCTCACACAACTGTACTGAAAACTACTCTAAAGTGGTTGCTGAAGGCTGGGAGAGGGCTGTATATTAAGGTGGTCCTCGCTGTCAGCTTCACTCCCCATATCCCACAAGCTCCCCCTGAGCTGTGCTAATGCAATCCTCTGGGTGCCCGAGATACTCTTTGGGGAGCACAGAGAAACCCTCTTGCTCCTACGGGAGAACATCCCAAATGTTTCCTCTGATCAAAGCACCAACATCCAAAAAAAAAGCAGCCAAAGGGGCTTTATGCTTACAGGGAAAAGCAGCTGCCCCCCGAGGACACCCAGCATTGCACCTTCCCCATTGAGAGCAAGCCCAGGGAATTTGGTGCATGATTGTGAACTTCAAGATGGGGACAGTTATCACCTTCCCCAGTGCTGTTATTAATATCGTGGCTTGGGTGCCAAAACCATACTTTCCCCATCAGTCCATGCCAGCAGCGTTTAGTGAGCCATCTCCATCACGCAGCTGTATCCTGGGAATTGCACATTGTTATTCACATTCAGGTCAATTTTAGTCTCAAAGCTGTGGCAAAATCAAAGTTTGTGACTTAGGTGCCAAAACCTGAACAGCGCATGCAAAATACATTCTCTCCAGCCCTGAAGCTGCAGCATTTGTTTTGCCCCGATTCACAGCCATTTACGCTCATTCTCATTTCAACAAAACCCTATAAAACTCTTACAGCGCGATGCAGTCCTAAATTAAATGCACTTTAACATCCTATATAACAAGGGAGTCTTTGCTCTTTTAAATTAATGTATGTAGCTAAGAAGGGGACCTTCCCTGGAAAATTCATTCCACTTTATTTTGAGACAAAACCCCACCTCATTGCACCTTCTCCAAGAGCAAAGATATTTTGTGTGTTATAATGAGGAATTTGTAATAACGAGAGCATTGCGTGTTAGACTAACTACGAAGTGAACAACAGAAGACTTCTGTGAACGCCAGTGTTTGTGAGATGTATGGTAATATTTTTCCTCAGTGCATTACAAAAGAAAAAAGCAAGATAAAAATATCTTCCATTTTCTCCCTAATTTGTAGTTTTCTGGTGTTAGCAAGGCTTATAAGACACATGCTCCCAATTAGCTGCTCCTCTTAATTTAAATGCTTCATAAATTATCTCCTGCGCTTGTGGATTATCACTTCATAATGCAAGTTAGCATTTAAATAAATAGCTGCGATGTAGGAAATTAGAGAGGTTTACAGTCTGAGGCAGCAGCATAATGAAGGAAAATACCACAGCAGCTGAACAGGGGTTGGGAGAGATGTGATGAGACAGATATTTTTCTCCCTTTACCTTTTAGCAACCAAACTTGGTCTGTAGCAGGGAAAATATGGGTCAGAACTCCAGCAGAGCAGGAGCCTTTTGTAATGGCTGAGCACGAAGGAAACCTAGAGATTCTTAAGCATGTAAAACATCTGATTTAGCAAATATGATGCAATTATGAAGTGACTTTTTCAAGCCAGCTCTTGGTTGCCTCACATGGTAGCCCCTTTGAAAGCAATTGGGCTACTCGTGTACGTCACCCGAGCAGTAACTGACCCCTCCTATTGCAGCCTTTCAAATAAATATAGGACTGGAGAAAAAAAAAAACGAAAAAAACAATGGAACAAAGCAAAGCTGAAATTGTATTGAGAAAATTCAGTGGGGAAAGCAACAAGAAAGTCAGATGGAGGATTGTGGGGAAATTTAGGAATGTGTGTATATATATATCTTGCAAAGATAATGAGCATTGCTTTGCAACCCAGATAACTTTTTGCCGTGTTTTTAGCACCATTAATAAGATCAACCCATAGGCAACAATAGTTTTTAACCATTGGCAGCAACTTCCTAGTGCTGTTTCAGCCCAGTTTCACAATTATTGTCACAAATGTAGAAAATTAGTAAGGCAGGGAAAAACCTCATGACAGCTCCTTGGGGGACTAAGGCGCTCTCCAGTGTTTGCTGGCCTTGCCTTTGGTGTCACTGCTGCTTCTGCCACAGGAGAAAACTCTGGGCAAGATCCTGCCAGCAGTCAATCACACTTGACTGCCATTAACTTCTTGGGCAGTTGGAGGTTGAGGCACTTGTGGGCTCAGGACCCTTTGGTGTTTGCCTTGCAGAGAGCCCAAGGTTGAGCACTGCAGCTCTCAGGGAAGTTCAGCTATTACATCTCCCTGCTCGTTCACATACAGAAGTCCCAACGTGTCAAAATCACGGATATTTTTGAAAAAAAAACATGAAAAATCATAGAAGCCTTGACAGCCCTGACCAAAGTCCAGCCCTAGGCAGGAGTAAAATTATTAGTTGCCTTATTTCCCAGAGAAAGTCTGACACATTAGGATTTCACAGTAACTGGCTGTAAGTGTAATGGGCAGGGTGTGATTTTGCTCACTAGGTTTTGCAGTTAAATTTCAGCGTGTTGAATACATTTTGCTGTAGGACAGAGCAAATGATTCGGGCAGATTCTTGCATTAGCACAAGACCCTCTGTGCTTAATGGGAGTTCTGTCTAACTGACAGCACAATTTCAGTTGTCATTGTATTTAATATACTTCAAGAGCGGGGGTCAAATTGGCTCATCATTTACATCCATACAACCCTGCTAATCCCAGGAGAACTGCAGAGTGGAAACTCAGGACAACCTCTGACTCAAGTTTTCTTCTCTTAGCACCTACCAGTTAATTTTTCTAACAATGTGCCCCAAAATGCTCTTAGTCACCGTCCCAGTTCTTCCCAGATCAATAGGACTGAACATGGGCAAGCAGACTGAAGTCTGTTGGATGAGGTTTCTGCCTGGACCCCTCAGGACACACCTGTGGAGCCTGTAGCTGTTTTCTGGATAAGATGCTGTTCACCCTGCAGAGAGTTCAAAATCAGCACAGCAGGGTCCCCGTTTCATCCTAGAATTTTCCATTCCAACAGTGTTTACAACATGAAAAAAAGGCTCATCCCACTCCAGCCAGCATCTGAAAGGTTACAGGAGCTCTTCATCCCTCAGAGTTTTCAGGCGGTAAAGAAAGGCTCCGGGGGCCAAAATGTACCTGTGCTCACAGCTCTGCAGTGGCTCGGTCCTCTCGGGTATCTTTACATCTCTATTAGCATCACTTTGCCTTCTGCACCGCCACAAGCGTTGCTGGCTGCTTCTGTGCTTAGAGCCCAACAACCCCCTGTTTTGCTGGATTATGAGGACACAGAAACCAAGTCTTCTGTCCCAGATGCAAGAATTCCTCAGGTCTAAGAAAAACCTGGCTGATGTATTGGGTGCTAGATGAAGGAGATTGGACTGGAAACCCTGGGACTAGATTCCTTCAGGGAGATGGTGCCTCTTTTTACAGAATCACCTTTTCTTCTAAAAGGGCATTTTAAATAATAAAATTGGAAGCTACTGCATATATCTTTCCAATTGATCTACTAATCATATTTCTTCAAATTTTATATCCCTGACCCTTGTAAAGGGATTGCAAGGAAGGCGTTATTTTAAGCTGCATTTTAATAAGTCAATATGAAAGCTCAAAATTATTTAAAGCTTCTTAAATAGGATTATATTTGATTTCTTGTGGGAATAGTGGGGGATAGTCTAGTAAAGACGTTCTGTCCTGCTGAGGTTTTATTACATTAAAGAAACAGCATCCTTTTTTAACAGCAAAAACTTTTATCTATTCTCTAATGGAAACAGAGATTATTCTGTACACGAGGTGACTGAAGTTGGTAAGTTCCTGCATGTGCGATCAGAGATTAGTTTCTCCTTAAGTGAAAACCGAGAGATTCCTGAACCAAAAGTTTGCCTGAATTTAACATGTTGTCTTTTAGTCTGGCGTATTTGAATATTTTTTTTTCTAGGATGTACCACAGGTGTATTGACTTCAGGCAAATTCTGCTGTGAAATAACAGGTAGCTTTCAGCCAGTATCTCATTTGCAGCCAGGGATTGCATTTGGCCCCAAGAATAGGAGATTTGTGCCACTGGGGAACTATTTTGCTATACGAGGAATGTGTCCGTATTCAGACTGCTCAAAAAGGCCGACAGCCAAATTCTAACTTGCATTCAACTCCTTTGATATCATTGTGATTTATACAGATCCTATACTGGCAGCATTTAGCCTAATACATTCTGCAGCGTCCAAAGAAATACAGGAGGAAGAAATTAAAACAACCTGTATGTAGTCAAAGGAGCCAGCAGCAGTTACATGGTGTAAACAGCAGCTTCACCAAGCTGAGTTGTGCGGGACATAATCTGGGACAACATCTGGCCTTGAGAACATCAGGGGATTTTTCTTCGAGTAGCAGATGGGGAGGTTTATAGAACAGACATTACTAAGGATGAAGCACAGAGAAAAGGTCATAACTGCTGGCAGGGGAAGGAAACTTTTGTTAAAAAGATTGTTCCACCTCAGCTAAACTTCAGCACTCCCACTGAAGCCAAAAGACACTGAGCAAAAGCATTCCCTGGCAGAATTTGACTTCAGGGTTCACAACACAACAGGTATCCCAAGCCTGTGATTCTCTGGAAAATGGCACCACCACTAAACCCTTTCCAGCTGCTCTCTGGAGAGCCAAATGCAAAGATGGTAAAACAGGGGGTTTTTTTACCAAGGTGCTACATGCTATTCTGCCCACATCCTCCCCAACACTCCCAGAACTGCCGCTATGAAGACTGAATTATTCCACTGATTTTCCCACCCTGGTCTGTCCACACCCACCTCCATTTATCCCGTGACGTTGCCTATAGAGAGAGCAAGGACTCAGAGATGTCTCTCCCCATTCAGCTGCTCCAGGGCCACCCCATGCGATACCAAACCTTTCTGCTGCTGTCCCCATGTGTCCTCAAATCTCCCAGGCTCATCCCGCCTCTCAGAGACAAATGGTGGTTGTAGCTCAAGAAAGATCAGGTCCAGGTAAGACCTCAGTCTGGCAGTAGCTGTAAACTGCATCCATCTCCGTTTACCCCGAATAACCCATCCAGCTGCCAGCAGCTTTGTCTGACAACTACAGACCAGGCTGCTGCTTTAGGACTCGCAAGCAGAGGCTGATGTGAACTTCACAAGCTGTGACACCCACTACAGAACCACATACAGTTCTTTGACCTTCAACACCAGCACGAAACCTTACACAGACACAAATTTATCTTAAAGTCAGGAGCAGATTTAATAGAGCAGGAGAACAGCGTTTTCACTATTTCCGTCTCAATTATAGTCAAACACTTCAGTGAGTCTCAGCCTTTGGGGCTGTACCTGGGCTGTCTGCTCCCAGCACTGAGACAGTCAGCAGAATCAGCAGAAATAGCACAACTGGGCAAGGTGGTGGTGATTTATCAATGCTGAAGTAATTCCTACTGACACGGAGGCACTGAGTAGGAGCTCAGGGTCCACAGGTGCCCCCAAAGACCTGAGAGTTATTTGGTGCCACGCATAGAAAAAAAAGCAGCAGACTTGGCATCTGACTCCCTAGCAAAGAGCATCCTTTTTTTTTCCAAAACCATTTTCAAACAGCAGAAAGAAGCAGCAAAAGGCAATTTAACAGTTGTGATACCCTACTGCTAGAATTGTCTAAGAGTGCATTACCTTCTAACTCAATAAAGAGTGACCAGTACTCAGAGTCCCGGCACTTTGAGGCAAAGAATTTTTCAAGGTAAAACTGGAAGGTGATTACGTCCGTGAAGACAAATTAAAGTATTGTGTGCACAAATACTTTCATATCTGTCTGGCCCTTTAAAACCAAAATGATAGAGTTCATTTGCATTTAGATCTCTTTGGCTCTCTCTTTTCATCTAAAGACAAATCCTCACAAAGGCTGCTTAATTAGACTAAATTAGATTTCCACCTAGTGGCTTGTCATTCATTAGAAAATGCTGTTCTTTTTTTCTGTTTTGGTAATTATAGGCTGGTCTCGCAGTGTTCACTTCAGGCTCAAAGTATGACTTGCATTCATGATTTTGTGCAGATGAGAGGAAAATTATTCAGTCGCATCAAGTCTGCCCATTTTACAAGTTGGATAAAGATCATCGCTGGAGTCTTTTATGTAATGGGGTATACTCTTTCTTAAGTCTTTAATGATTAATTGTAATAGCATATCTCATGGCAATTTTCAAGACTAAAAGCTAAGTACAAGCAGTTTGCATGCAAAGCTACTGTACCAGATAGCGGGCGGTTTTCCTTGGATATGGATTTCTGCTGGGGACCTGTGTGCGTGGCCCTCGGTTGTGGGTGTGAGTGAGAGTATGGGAAGGGGCAGCTGGTGCCAGGGGTTGGGTGAGTGAAACCCTGGGCTGGATGTGCCAGCTGCCTCGTGTACCCATCATACCCAACCCAGCGAGAGGGACACCCGTGTCCCACTTGTCGTCGCAGTCCTCTGCTGCTGGCATTGCACAAAGCATCGCTCCTAGAGGGGAAAATCTTTCAAATTGAGATGTGATACTCAAAGGTTTCTTGCTAATAAGGCTACAACTCCCAGTGCAGCTCAGTCAGGAGCACAGGTTAGTGCAGGTCACGTGTAGACGTACTCTGGGTCAGCAGCGGCTCTATCTGGACTATTTCTAATGGAAGGAGTTAAAGTCACAGTAAGACCCTTGAGCTTCACTATTGCTGACTCTGAGGGTGACAGTTTGCCCAACGATCGCCCTTTGCTCTGGAAAACTCTCATTTTGCCGTAGGACACTATAATAACTTGGTCTGCCATGCTGAATGCAGAATACTCGAATTGCATCTCTCCCCAATCCAAACTCTGCTCCCTTTGCTGTCCTGCATGGGCACATTAGTTCCCTGCCTCAGTTTCCCCACTATTACAGCAGGATTCATGCTCAGTGGCTTGTTTTGAAGCTTAATAATTCAGGGTGAGATTTTGTCATCCTTCATCAAGCAAAATTTCCTTTGACCTTTAATGGTTATGAAAAGCTTCGAAGATAACTGCCAACTTGCTATTGATAATCTTGGGAGTGGAAGTTACAAGCAGTCAGCGGCAGGCAGCCCAGCAGCCACCAGCCCCTGCTAGGATTTCTTCTGCACTAACAAATCCAGATTTTCAGGTGTCTTTTCATAGCAGCATTCTTATTTTCCCAACCATTTTTTTTGTGAGAGGGAAAATAAGTTTTTCCCTCCACCTTTAAAGAAAAAAAATCTGATCAAATTTGCCTTTCTCAAAACACAGAACATTCCCTTTCTCATCTACCTAAACCTGATGTTGAGTTACTGTCCCCCAGAGGCTTCCAGTGGCTCAGTTCTGATGTATCCCTGCACTTTGTAGCTCACTGCCTTCTTAGAGTGTAATCAAACATCAAGCTAAGTAGCAAATAAATCTCCCAATCTCATAAGCTGCACAGCAAGATCATGTAAATGCAAATGAAGGGCTTGATTTCAAGCTGTCGCGGGGGGAAGGAGGGAAAAATGCTGGGCCTTGTCACCGCAATCACTTCACTCTGCAAGTGCAGTAAATCTGCAATAATAATAGTAATGGCAGCGTGACGGGAGGCTTTACTGTACAAGGGGGTGTAATGAAAAGGGGAACAGAAGGTAGGGAAGGAAGCAGGGCCTAGCGGGTTGAAAATGCACCAGCAAGGGGTTTGTAGGGGTCCACAGGGCAGGGCTGTCCAGGAGGGGACGGGGCAGCCCCGCTGAGTCTGAGCAGAGAGGATTCCTGGATTTGCCCAGCATCCCCTTGCAGGGACGGGCTGCCTCAGATGCAGGGATTACAAATCCGTGCCTCCCTCTCTCACTGTACCTCTCCACAGACATATCTCCTCGCCCTCTCGCAGTTGCAGTCATCTTTAGAAAATAACTGCGATGTGTGTCAATGGGCCATAAATACCAGGGGATAAAACACAAATAAGGCCTGCAACAAACCCTGGAATCCTTAAAGGTTTTTTACTTCCTTACACCTTCGCAATGCACCCACCTCTTACAGACTCATTTCCGAGTCTTCCTCTTCCTTCGCGCTGAGAATTTTCCAGCACCATTAGACACTCAAACACAAATCCAGGGCTGCACAAATCAGAAACTGTCTGGCAAAGGCCAGGGAGCTCAACAGACTCAACACCGCTTGTTCTTCAGCCAGCCAGGGTGTCCCACTGACCAAATACCCCAGCCCTGCTCTGCAGCCAGCCTGAACATGGCACCCTCCAAACCCAATTCAGCCATGAAAATTATCACATCCAAGGGGAACAGATGCATTAACTGAGTCCTCAAAGACAGTTTGAGAGAGCAAACAAAGCCTCAGCACACATTTCTCGCAGCCCTGGGAGGAGGAGGTGATCTCTGCAGGATGCTCTGGGAACGCTTCAGGAAAAAGTCTAGAGCTGTCTCTTCCAAACGGGCTGGGTAAACAGTATTTAAGATGCCGGATTTTCCTCATTGAGGTCGTAAAGGGAGAAAACTTGCAGAAGGTACCTAGAGAAAATTAGGACCGCCTGGGATGCAGAAAGAGACAGTTTTAATTAGAGCCAAGAGGTGGGAAATAAGGCAGAGAAATGACATCTTAATGAGGTTTAATGAAGTTGTCTGCTGATGGGCACAGCTGTCAGACAGATCTGTATTCCAGCCAAGCAGCTTTGTGACAGGCTAAACCTGAATACAGGAAACAGTGCTGGAGCTGGGGAAGAAAAAAAGGACCTTCTGCATCAACTTTGGCTCACCCTCTCCACAGCTTGATGACACAGCACACCTCCAACGCCCCAGGACAAACAAATGAAACCAGCCCATGAGGCTGCAACATCATTTTGCTAATTTATGGATATGAAAGGCTGTAATCTTGGATTACGCTGAGCAGGATTTTCTCTTGCTACTTCTTTCCCATTCTTTGCTTTCGTGGGTAGAAGATGTTGGCAAGAAACCAGAGTCTTCCGAGTCCGTTGATTTTATTCAGGCACAGGTTCTCTCCATGTTCAACATGTTGGACCAGATTTTTTTTCTTTAATTAATTATCCAGCACCTTCAGCTTTATTTATTCAGTGCAAAGTGACTGTAAAATGCCTCCCAATTGTAAAAAGAAGCAGCATGCACTCATTTTGCAATGGAATAAATACCCTACTGCGTTAACACGTGCTCTAAAAAAGGGAAGCTTTAAATCCTGTAATTTCTTACGTTCTACAGAATTCTGCATTCAAAGCTCCAGAAGCAGCATTGCCATACATTACAAACCTCTTTCCTTTCCTGCAGATTCTCAGCAATTTTCTCCCGTCTGCCACACCTTTGCCGTCATAGCCGATTTCTGACCTCACTTAGCTGATCTGGTATCAAAACATGATGCCTGAAAAAAGCCTTTTCTCATGCATCTGAGGAACGCCACACCATTTCCCTTGTACACCAGTGACAACTAATCTAAAAATAGCTAGCGTGCAAATGCCTGTAAATACAGGAGAAATAGATCAGCAGTGAAAGCCACTTTATCATCCCTGGCACCGGTTTATAAGCTTTACAGGAGCTCCCTGACTCGCACACAGCGCGCACATATGGTTTAGCACAGCCGGGTGATCTTGCAGTTGCGGCAGCACTAAAAGCCCCCTTGCTCGGTGCCACCATGCTCGGTGCTGGAAAAACCTGCAGGGGACAGGGACAGTCCGTTTGTCCATCAGAGGCTCACAGGAGGCAGCTGGGGGAATGCAGCCATGGTACACACAGGTTGTATCAGGTACCCACCGAGTCAATCGCTTTCAAAAAGCTAATTAATAGGGCCTGTTTGCTGTTACATAGCCTTGCACAGTACAAGGAGCCTGATGGGGTTTTCAAGTCTATCAAAGGACTTTAGCAAGCCCAGAAAATTCATTTTCTAGTGAACTTATGCTCTTAGAGTCAGAAGGATACCACACGTAGTATACAGCATCGCAAGTGCATGGACCTAACAGGACCACAGTGAAGCATCTCCCTCTCAGACCTGGGAAGCAAGACCCTGGGTTTACCCAAAAGAATCACTGTACAGACCTGCACACTCAGTGATCACAAACTGCCAAAGCCAACAGCCAGTTTGCCAGGATCTGTAAAGGAGCAGACTTGTCACGGCACAGACAAGCCACTCAAGCAAGTGGGCACAACCTCACCCATGCACATGCTGGTGAGGAGCCTAGTGCCACAGCCACCGCATGCTTTTGAGTTTTTATGTAGCTGCATTTAGAGATGGGAGCTGAGAAACTCCAAACTGAATGCACAAAAAAAATGGCTCCAGTCAAAAAAAGTCTGAGGAATTAGGAGCACGTTCCAGAGACCTCAACACAGAGCCCACTGGAAAGGTGTCTGTTTTGGGCAGGGGTTATTAACCCTCGCTCTCCAGGCAAAACTGGCTCAGTGAGAGTTTTGCCTGAGCTGAGGGTGATGCAGAACAGCTCAAGCTGTTCGGCAGCATCACACACGTTTACTGAGTTCTCTTTACCTGCACGCCCAGCCAGCTGGCAGCACGCAGCAGAGCTGTGGCCACTCCAAGGCCCTGGCCAGGTTTGCACCGTGCTGACTGGGACCAGAACATAGATTTGGGTTTGGATAATGTTCCTGTACAAGCAGCTCTTGTAAGCTGTGCCCCTTATTAACTGCTATACTACCTCAACCTGCCATAGGGGCAAGTTGGAGGCGGTTCATTTTCAGTCTCACTTTCTCGGGCCCTGCAGAAAGAGCGGTGTTCACTCTGGAGCGTAATGACAGTCATTTAAATACCAGTGCTCAATGAATCACCCATGAGAAGTGCTATAGTAGAATGTAAGCCCTTCCATTCTCCCAACAAGACCAGCCAACACCTACAACCCCCCAGCTCCTCCAACACCCTTTCTCATAGAAAATAGCCCATCTGAAAGCACCCACACGACCCCTCAGGGCTCCGGGGGCTTGTTGCCCAGCCCTGCTGTGCTTCTCCCAGCAGGAACACACAGACCCAGGCTGCCGGGCTCTCACCCCTTCCCTCCTCTGCCACCTCCCTTTCAAGCAGCAATAAGGTTTCAAGACACACATATCCTGCAGTGACTTCACCATGGAGATGGGATGGTGGAGACAAAGCGGGGAGCGGAGGTCAGTTAATCCCACAGACACCACCAGGCTGGGATACACATGGGCTGGGGAAGAGTTCATTTTAAAACTAAATAGAAATGAGGTTATTGACTCAAGTTCTCTTCTGTGCTACAAATCTAAGACTTCGCTCCCCCTTTTTCTTGCTCCTTATTGTCCCCCTGCAATATGCCTTGCATCTCGATTATTCCCAGGCAGGAGTGGTGACGTGATTGTACTTGGGGAAGTTTGTGCCAGTTTTCTACGGGGGTGCACAACTCGGAGATGAAATAACTCAAAGGAAATTTAAGGTCAGCTGCAGAGTCTCCCCTGCAGACACCATGACCAGGCATCCCAGGCAATGGAGAAATTTAGCCAAACAAGGAGACTTTGAGTCTGTATATATCAAGTCAGGATCCCTATTTCCAGCAAGGCTAGGTCACTTTATAACTCAGGTACAAACGTGTGCGAAATTCAGCATCCCTTTGGTTTCAGGTCTGGCGAAGCCTCATGGCTGTGAGTTCTCCTTTTGCATGGTCACACTCGCTCGTGTCCAGACAGCAGGATTCAAACCTGTGCAAGTGGATCCAGAGCCACTCCTGGTACTCATGGCCATTTTCTGTTACAGATTTTTCTTTTCAGGGGCTTTAGTTTATTAGGAAAGGTCTTCACGCTTCTCCTTTAACTTTACTCTTCTGCAGGCAGAAGTGGGGAAGCCCCTGAGAAACTGCTACACCCTGCCAGGCTTTGATTTTGCATACGGGCTATACATACCCAGGACAGATGGAGGAGTTGCTGAAGGTATGACAACACCCCTAAAATACAGACCTGCAAAGTCCTAATGCTATCTGGGACTCCCTAGTGCTCTTCAATACTTCTCATCAAGCTGGAGGTGAAGAACTCCGACATTCACCCACTTTTATTATTATCACCCAAATTTCTTGGTGACTAGTGAAGTTTCTCTGTCATATTGGAAGCTTTTGTAGGGTCACATAGAGCCCAAGAAGAGATGGGTACAGCACCTGCAAAGGGTGATACACGTGGTGGCTTTCATAACCTTGTTAGAGCTCCTACTTTATGCTCTCAGGGACATTTCCCCTATGAAATCCGACTTGCTGAGCAAGCCAGGGAGGAGGGTAAGAACATATCCAATTCAGATGGGAGATGCCTCCATATGAAACACAGTGGATAGGACACAAAGTTCGCTGCACAGTGAAGCCACAGCAAAACGCATGCAAGCCCTACAAGGCCCATGTGCACGGTGCACAAACACCAGCCTGCCCTCCCAAACAGGAGATGCCTGACTCTCTCTCTTTGCCTCTCGTGTTTCCTTCCATCTCCAGCCATAGGCCACTGGAACACAGTGAATCAGAACAGGACTGAGTTAGTTCAGAAGATGCCTCGAGACTACATCACCATGAACCGTGGTGCTCTGAAGGCTGGTTATACCAAAGCCCGCGAATATAATTTGTACTACAAGGACAAGGACATTCGGCGCAAAGAAGAAGAATGCACTCGCCTCAAGAAGGGTCCTCTTAAACTGCCTGCAGACATGACTTTTGGCATCCCAGCACGGTAAGGGGGAAGGCTTGGGACCCTTCTCAGAATAAGATTATCCCTTCCTACCCTCACATCTGCATCTCCCCTACATCTCAGCCAGCAGAGTCCCCAAAACAGAAGTCTCCTGAACCTGGACGTGCTGCAACTGAAGTCACAGCATCACTTCTGTATATGATTGCACCTGTGTGTCAGATAATCAACTACCTAAACTTAATCTACATGCCACAACACATGTCCATTTCACCTCTGGCACTAAGGGCTTGGAACCTCTTAAAAATGTGTTCTACATCAATCCTTTCACTGAAAGGAACACAGAGAGTTGTGAGCCAGAATAATGGCTTCCTAGGGTTGGAAAAAACAGAGCCACAGCATTTCTACCTGTTTGTGTTTAAATACTCTGGTGTAGTTAAAGATCAGATCAAGTTCTTTATTCCACTCTTTCCCACTTGCTAGTTCATCTCCCTACACTAGGCAGAAATGGGTATTAGTACAGCAAGATAGAGGCAAAAAAGCTTTTCACTACTCCATCTTCTGCTTTCTGAGGATCTTTCCCAAGGGCTGGAGGGGAGCTGGTACCTGCTGCTCCCCAGCAACCTCTCTAGAAGGGCATAAGCCTACCCATTCATCCCTGGCAATGCAGTAGGAGGTTTAAGGCTTCACATTAAGTCAGGTCTTTTGCATCACAACATCTTCCAAAAGATTTTTATAAAGCATCCAGCATACATGAGCCCTGCCTGGGGTTCAAACAGCTGCAGCATCTAGAAGTGACCCATTTAACATCCCCCCTCATGTACCAGCTCCCAACTGCCTGCTGTGCCAGTTTCTCCCAGGGAATTATGCAACAGGGAGTCTGCGAAGGAGAATATCATCACCTTGATCAGACTGACTTCTAGGTCTTTCCACTGCCAGTTCTCCACGGGAGCACAATGGTCCAGAAAAGCCACACAAGTCCAGCACAAACACTCAAAGCCTCTGCAAGGGGCTCTGAAGCAGCCCCGTGGCTGCTGGAGCACGGAGGGTTTTCTTGCTCTGTGCAGGTCTGGACCAGACATAAGGTTTCATTTTAAGAGCTGGATAACAATCACTACCAGAAAAATAACAGCTACAAATTCTAGGCAAAAGACATGATGAACAGCACTGTGTATTTTACATGATAGTAAATGGGCTTTGCATATGCAAATTGAATGGATTTTAAAATGGTATTTAATGACAATTTTCGTAGCAGACATTAACATTAATTGCATCAAAATGAAAATGTAGCATTAGCTTGCTGTTAGCTGCAAATGCCCCAGCTATAAAGCTTTATCTTTATCAGTATCAGCCCTCACCAATGTGACAGGGCTGCTCTGCAAATTGCAGGCAAAAGGGCTTTTATGTTGCAAAAGTATCCCCCAATGTAGACCAAAATCAACATCAATTTTGCTTTATTTCTTCATAAACAGAGGTTAAATGGCTGCCTGTAAGAAGTCTAGGCACGTTTCAAAAGTTTTAAGGAAAATCTGCAGACCCCACAACAGCAGAAGTAGTGGGAAAGGGCTTTTAATTTAAAGTTATTGTACAACTTGCCTGCTCCCTAATAGCTACCTTTTATGCAGACTGATTGTATTTATCCCTTTACTTTAAAAGCACGTTACACGCAAAATCAAATTACTGGAATTACCAATGAGTTTTTACAGCCATTTCGGTAAAAGGGGGAATTTAACACACTTTCCCATGACTGACAAATTGAAGATAACAGCTTTGGTGAGAGCTCCCAGCCCAAGCCTGTCCCTCGTCACAGCTGACCAGGTTCAGCAAGACCTGCCCTGTTAAAAATGACTTGCTTGTCAGTGGATTTAAGTTGCTTCTGCTTTCGGACTCTAAGCCCCGTACGACTGTGTTTTAGTGCTGCTAATGAGGAAGGCTCTCACAACTAACACACATGCTTGTCCGGGGACAAGAGAACAAGTGGCATACAGTCTTTTTCCATGACTCCAAGCACTTGCTTACCTTTGGAAATACCCACTTTGATAAATATCTCATGCGCAGGGAGGTTTTTCTATGAGAACAGAGCCTGTATGTCGTTCCCCAACCCAAGGCACAGCGCAGACAGCACGGCTGAGAAGGCCAGAGAGCAAAGGTGCTTTCACATCACTGTGGGAGCTGCTGCAGCCACCCTGCCTGATGCCAGCAGTGCTATGGGACAGTCCCTAGAGCGGCAGCGCAAACCCTCCCAGTCTGCACGCCCAGCCCCGCTGCAGCTGTTCTGCACAGCTGGAATTGCAGGTAACGCCAGCACGCAGCCTCGGGGCCGGGCTGCCCTGGAAACAGCAGCACCCATGCTTATAAAGCCCAAACAACTCTGCAGCTGTCACAGGACCATGTTTGTGGTGTTGCAGCTGTCAGTGGGTGATGTCCGGGGGGCTTCTCAAGCCCTGGCAATGTACTTCCAGCCCCTTCTCAGGCCCTGGGCTATACTGCTAAAGGCTTCTGTCTCCTGAAGACACCAAGGTCGGGAGTTCTGCCCCTCAAGAGTACAAGCTCTCATGGATCATCCCAAACAGAAATGAACACAAATGCTGCGGTTGCTATTACTGCCTTATTAATCACGCCCTGGCCCTGCTGCTCCCTCTAGCACAGCAGATCGCTTATGCCTCTGCTTTCCGTTCACCGTGGACGTGTGCTGCATTTCACAAGGCAGCGTCAGACACTGGAGCGAGCTTTCTGAAGCTTTGAGGCCTCTTTCCTTTCCTGGGATATTTAGCTTCAAAGGTCACCCATACCCCTCTATTAATTCCCTGTGGGCATCTTCCACAGGAGAGAAGCAGCCCTGCTTTTTTGCTGATTCCCCCCCATTCTCTCCCTCCCTTTTCCCAGAGAAATGTTTGCTACGAATCATGTGGCCAGCTTTGTTGTGAGAGTCATAAAAAGGACATTTTTCATCTCTCCTTTTTCCTGCTCTTGCTCCCTTCTCTCTCTCAGTATCAGGCAGAGATTTATTCCCTCCCTGATGCCTGTGGCATTTGGAGCTGGGAGGGGTCAGGGGAGGCACTGATGGGACGATAATAGATAATACAGTGGTTCCCCAGGGTCTTGTCCAGCGCCGTAGCCGATCCATCAGCAGGCAGCGCTCGTGCCAAGGTCAGTGATAACGAGGATGCGGTGGGGTCCCAGCCTCTCCCATGGGGCATCCTCCAGTCAGGCTCCCCCAATTCACACTCTGGCTTCTGATCTCTACAAGAGCCGCCTCATGCAAGCCACAATTTGCAAGAGAGCACGTGTCCATGGAGCTCAAGCATTGGGGTAACGACCATGGTTCAGCACACGCATGCTCAGTGTCACCTGTCCCAGCCCTCAGCCCCACCACAATCGAGTCTACAGGTTTTAATTCAAGGAAAATGCCCATCATCACAATACCTCCTCTCCAGGAGCTAAACCCATCCCATGCACATGCTCTGTGCATGACACATCACTGCAAGAAGTTTGCAGATAGGGTTGCTGTTCTGGACCCAAATCCTAGGTCCTTTCTTTTAAAATAACCCCCAAACGCAGTGCTACTAGCAGGTGTATCCAACCCGATGGTCTTTGTGTAATGATGTTGTTTTACAAGAGGGAGGATCCAGGGCACTGAGCGGGCTGGGTTCTGATGGGACTGAGAGATAGTGGAGATATAAAGACAGAGGATCTGTGAAGACCTCCAGGATCTTCACTGGTGTCAATACAGCTTGGTATTTAAGGTATATTTGGAAATTCCAATACATGCCCAGACCCACGTTTATCCTCCTAACCACCTTTTCTGTTTGGAGTCCACTGTGCACCGAAATTAGCAGATATTAAATGGTCATTTTGGGAACTAGAAGTAAGCACTAAGATATGGATGCTGTCTACAGCTAGATTGATTTGCACAAGGTCACACAAGGAGTTTGAAGCCAAAACACACCAGCATGCAGTTGGTACCCCAAGCACAAGCTTTCTCCCCAGGATCTAGTGCAGAGCTCATCCTCAGCATGAACACATTGTCCTGCATTCCCAGCGCTGCTTTTAGAAAATAGCTTCCATTTGCCTTTCAGTAGCGCGAGTCTCCTAATTCTGCATACTGCGCCCCAGAACTTATTCCTGCACACAAGGACCGCACAGCCCATCCTACACCTGCACCTCCTTCAAACTCTGCGTGGCCACAACCCCGCCTGCAACGCGCTGCCATCACTTGGCAGTTGGCCTGTAGGTTGGGCTGACCTTGGGTGTGCTGGCAGGATTTCCCTGGCACTCTGTCATCCCCACATCTCCTGCCGGGTCCCACCTACCGTCTGCCTTCACTCCAGCCATCCCTTTCCTGAAATTTTACATCCCATTTTCCTTCTAACTTCATCCCCTCCTACCATTCCGCCTCCCGTTCTCTAAAAGCGGTCTTAATCCTTTGACAGCTGCTTTGACCGCGTTCCTGCAGCAAACGCATCTCTCGAAAGCAGTTGGTCACTGCAATTTCTCTTCAAATTGTTACAGTTGGCCAAGGGCATCAGTTATCCAGCACCTCCCCTTTTCTTTGTATCATTTGCAGTCGTCCTAATGCTCTGTGGACAGTTGTCTCACTGGCCTTTAGCAGCTCAGCTGGTACCTTGGCTGTCCCTGCAGCTTCCTGGGTTAACTGGCTGCTCTGTCCTTACCCTTCACCTTCCCCGAGAAGAGAGGTTTCAATGCTCATGCTTCTGCTTTGCAAGTGGCCTTTCCACCCAAAGTGTCCATGATGTTTGCACACAGCCAGAACAAAGTTTAGAAAGCTGCCCCAAAGATATTTAGGTATTTCCAGCATCTCTTTGGCACAGAGAATGCACTGGCGGGTTTATTTTTGAGACATTTAAAGAGCATTTCAGGTCAGTGATATATGGCCCTGGTGGGGGAAAAAAAAAAAGCTAATCTTGCTATAGACCAGTTGCAAAGATCTGTAAAGAAACTGCTGAAGAACACAGTTTGTTCCTGGAAAACACCCACCAGGAAAAGCTGGACAGGCAAGAAAGATGAATATTACAGCAAGCCCATACCTGATCCACAATCACTGGAAACCAGACAAATACAGAGAGTGTAAAGCCACAAAAATCCAAAAGATTGGGGCAAACAGAAGTTTCAGAAAAAAAAAAATCTGAGCACTGACAAAGCAAATCATAAAAATGTAACATAGTGACTGGAATCACTGTCAGGCTGAAGGCACCAGAAAAATGCAACCAAGTTAAAAAAAAAAAATAGGACTCCTATCAGTTCAGATAATTGCATATCCTATCCAGTTCCACAGCAAAAAGCACTTTGTGTCTCTGCCACCATTCTCACATTGCTAAGATAACAATTTCTATTTCAAGAATCATTTTCTCCTGCTGGAGACATTCCAGGCTGGGTACGCGCTCGCATCGCTGCGGGTGCATCAGCTACCGCAGAGCTCACACCCTCATCCACCTGATTGCGCTGCCTTGTGCCCGGGTGGCCGCAGCATCTGGGTGGGCAGAAAGACCCGTTACCCCCATCAAAAATCCTGCGTGCACTCTGAAGATGCTGGTTCTCCTTCAGTGTAGTTATGTACTGCAGTTGTAATCATTTCTGACTGCTTCAGGCTCCCGCATTAGAAGAAAATAAACAGCCAAGTCGTGGTTTGGCATAAGGTTCAAGGTCCTGCACATCAGCCCCAGAGCTGGGAAAAAAAGATCTAAGGAATGGAGATTTAGGCCCCTTATTACACTGAATAGGAAAGTAATTTTACTCTCTCACCCAGACTGTTGTCCATGGGTTTATCTCCATTGATTACAGCTGGCTGAAAAATTTCTACCAAAGCTTTTAGCATCTAAAACTACTTCTTGCCACAAGTGCACTTTTTTCCTTGCAAACTTCTGCTTTTGCAGTCTATGCAATAAAAACCTGGGTGAGGGGGAAATAACCACAGAATCTTCTTTTTTGTGTGTGAAAGCAAAGCTTTTCAGCCCTCGTTGACATCTCTTCCTTTCAAACAAAGTCGTGTTCCCACCCAGGCAGAGAGATTCAAGCACAGGATGGAGGTCAAGGGGAAGACCTTGCTCTTTGATTTATTTTGCTCAGCTTTGTGGAGGTTTTTTTTCTTGCCTTTTTTATTTTCTGCTCATCAGGATGTTCTGCATTTCTTGATGGCTGCAGCCTGAGCACTGTTCACTCCCAGCCGTGGATTGAGACCTCCAGTCCCATAATCACATCCCATCTGAGTTACTCAGAGGGTAACAGCGGATTTCCAGTCAGTAGACAAATGTGGTGAAGACAAATCAAAATTATCTTCTATTAAGTCAGCAAAATGGCATCTCCAACCCCAAAATCAATGCTAATACACAAATTCCGGCTTTTGAAGCCAAGTATTTAATGGGTAAGAGCTGGCTCAGTATCTCCCCTGCAAGATACACGTTTCCCTGTGTGCATTTAGGACCGTTCCAAGCAAACATCTCACTCCAGGCCTGGGAGGGAATAGTAAAGCAAATTGGTGCTCTTGTAACCATGTGTACTCCTAAGTACAGCTATGAGCATCTGATAAATCTTTTAAAGTGCATGTTTACAATGGATTTTATTCTTTTTACTGTTCTATACATACGAGCCCTCTGAGCAAAATAACGGATCCTCTGACACTTAGAAGAAGCCACTGCCACATTGGCTGCCCACAGTGAAATAATTTATATTGTTATTTCCCCATCCAAATTACAAGCACTGTAAAGAAGCTTCAGAAATTCAGAGTAATCAGTGTTTCGACAGCACAGATCCTGCAGCTGCCAGGAGGGTGGAAGACCCCCTATTTCAACTGAGAGTTTTTCCAGCCCAAAGACTGGGGGGGAAAAAAAAAAAAAAAATTAGTCCCTGAGTGTTTTCCACCAATTTTTCTCTTGTTATTTTCTTCAGTGGTTAATGGAAAGTGAGGACAAGTGGAGATCATTTTAAAATGATCTTTCAGGCCTCTCCATGGGTTTATTGCCAGGACCTGTTTAGAGGACCATAAAGCTGTAAGGGGCCTATAACTTTACTGTATAGTCCACGAGCTCCTTAGGAAAATGAAGGGCCTTTACATTCACACAGTTTGTTTTGCCATCTCTCCCTCTCCTTACAAACACACCCGCACTTGGGGGGGCACCGCCGGAGCTGCTAATTGAATTCACTCTGGTGAAAGCATTAACAAATTGTAAGTGACCTTTTATACAAATTTCAAAGTCAAGAATTCACCACTAACTGCACGTCCCTCTTCTGCCATTCACCCTCATGCAAAACCCACAAACAATTAAAAGAAATAACCAAGAGCCCAGCGGCCCTCTTTCCTAATTAGCTGCAGGAGGCGATGCTGGGGAGTATGGCTAAGTGCTTCAATTACCTCGGCCCTCCTCACTGCCCTCGTTAGAACAGACAGGTCCACTGGCCAAAGGGGAACAATTAAGGCAAGGCAGAGCCAGGCAGTTTGTGGGGCGATGCCAGTGCTCGCATGAGGGCCAGAGCTGTAATCACGCCCCGGATTCCTGCTGGGCTACACAGAGACAAATTAATGGTGGATAGATTGCTAGCTCCAACCCATCAGTAACGAGGGAGAAAGGGAGACAATATAGCAGTCCTAGGGAGCTGTAATCAGAGTTTTCCTGTGCTATCAGCCCCCTTGCAGGGCAGAGGGAGCTGAGCATTAATGTCTTGCTGCTGCCTGCATCAGTGGTACCCCAAAACAGACTGGGGGGGAAACAGACTCCAAGTAGCATCACAGACCCCAGTTTGTCCTTTATTTGCTGAAGATAATCTGCGCCAGCTGCACCGAGGAGCCCTGCGCTCCAGAGATGCTGGAGACCAAACCAGTTGCCAATAAGAAACCAACCTGAGCTGATGGGAGCTGGTTCAGCTCACCTGGCCATGAGCCTGGGGAAGATCGCTGTATGGACACTGCTACCCCAGGGCAAATCCTTCCCATCATGAAGTACACAAGAAAGGAATACAAGGTGGTGACCCCTGCAGCTGTCGACCCCAAAGACAGATCTTGGCTGCACAGCAAAAGCACATCATCTTAAATGGAAGGACACCTGCAAGGACCAAACCTCACCGAAACGTCACTAACCTTTAAAGAAAGGGTTAAAGTTTCAGCATAGCCAGTGGTGTCGCAACACAGGTTTAATATCACAAAAGGAAAAAAATTTGGTTATATGCTTTATTTGTTGCATAAGCACCCATGCAGGGCCAGAGCCTGTTGCCACTAAGCTGCCATGGAAATCAGAGCAGGGTTTTCGGTGCAGCCCAAAGAGCTGCACAGCTGCCGGAGCCCATCCCGAGTTCTGCAGGAGCCGTCCACGCTGCCTGGGGAGCCACCCGGAGTATCCAAGGGCTGAAGTTCACGCTAAAATATTTACAAGCCCCTTTGCTTTTGAATAATATAAGAAAAAGGCAATCGCAAGTCTTTATCCTTTTACAACACAACTTAGCAATCAAATTGACTGCACCTTTTAAGCTGCTACAAACCCCCTTCCTGAGCAAAGTCCTTTGTATCCACTTTTGCCAAGTATATTTTTTTTCAGTTGATAGATAAACCTTTGAAAATAAGTTTGAGGGGAGACTGACAACCTTGAAACCTCAAGAGCAGTGTGCCATTGACGGGTGCCGCTCCCTGAGCCGAGTATTATAGACAGATTTTAATTTCATTTTAACAAAATAGCTGTCTCCAGTGGAAGAAGCATCAAGAGCTAAATGAGGACCCGTCTTGAGCTGAAGCACGTTGAACAGACCTCAGCACTGTCATTGATTTTCTGGGAAGAAAAAAAACGCCTCTGGCTACTAAACCAAATTAGTAGTCACTGATGACCAATTATTTTGCCCCACTGTGAACGGAAAGGCGTACTAAAATTCCAGTTTGTCAGACCCAAGGCTCTCTTCTCAAACACCTTTCAACAAGCGTGTACCAAAAGTCCCTCAGATGGTTCTGACGCCTTCCTGTTTTCGGCAACTTCTCCTTCTCCAAAGTTTTAATGAGCTGCTGCTCTGAGGATGGCCTGCCAGAAAGTGAGCCCCACCCAGCTGGGTGGACCACTATTTGGCATGGCACAAATCACAGCTGTCAGAATTTATACACACATACACAAAAAAAGTGTCAGCCTAATGTTTGCAAATTATAATTACCATTTCTCTTGCATGTCCCTGGTGCCTTCATTTTAGATAAATCCCAGCTCTGAGGTATCAGCTGCAAAGCACTGAAGGCTCATATTGAATAGAATAGATTTAACTAGTTTGTAGCTCATTTAAGGCCTACACTGTTTTATTTTAATATTGTTAATACTTTATTATACTTTTTAAACATTGTTTTCACAGTAAAATAGCCTATTAGGAGGCTGCAGCTTCTTTTCCGAGAGATTTCTGGCAGACTAGCATACCACATTGTATAACCAAGTTAGCAGGCGCTTGTCATTTCAGTTGAAAATAGGTCTGTACCCTGACTCCTGAAAGTAAATTAGAGAGAGATTCTATTAAAGAGACAGGAACTGTTTCAGGGATAATAGTTTTGAAAATGTGCACAGATAAATTTTAAAATATTTAGGAAATGTCAACATTAGAACTGGCTCCAACTATTTGACTATAAAAGGAAGCATCTGATTATTTTTTCTACAATTATAAATAATTTGTTACATCCTATCAGAACTTCTTTCCCTTTCCTTTTTGTGGCAGGGTGCTTGTGCCAAAACAAGGAGATCTGAGTTACTCTGAACGAGACTGATTTTAATCCACAACAAGCATTTTCAGGGGATGCTGCCCCCACTTTCCCCACTGCATCCACGATTACAGCAAAACCCTCCCGGTTCAGAGGGGTGACATCTGGGCAGGGTGACAAAAAGAAACAGAACACACAAGCTGTTCAACCCTGTCCTTAAGTAACACTAAGGCGAGAGGATGTTTTCCCAAAGACCAGCTGCAAATCAGAAATACTGTCGCGCTGCCAAGCAGCACCAGTATCGGGGCCAAAACGCCGCATCCGCTCCGATGAGATCAGCGTTTGACCTACAGAGAAAAAGCTGCCTTGCTGAAATTTCTCTGGTCACCTTAGTCAAAGAAATGGGTTACCTGATACCTCCTACTCTTCCCCAGTTTCTCGGTATTCCTCCCAAAGGAGGCAGGAAAAGCCAGACAAAGCCTCACGTCCTGCAGCCCCACCAGAGCTTACGTGTGTAACTCAGCACACGAGTCGTTCCCGTCAGTTTCAAAGAGGCAGTTCATGCACGTATCATTCCAGGCATGATTCTCTACTTTGCTGGATCAGGACTTAAATGCGATTAATCACACGGCAGGGAAGGATCTCTGAAGAGCATCAACCCAAATGTGTCCTTTCAAGCATTTACTTATAAGCCAGCTGTGGGCTAATCAGTCACCAACTGGCTGGTCCACTGGAGATGGTAAAAGTCACCTCCATAGAGATGTGAAAACACATTCGGCTACCACAAAAATCAATAATCAAACACCATGCACAAAGGCTCAGTGTATTCCTGCATCCCTGCCTGCTATTCCTGCACACCAGGAAAGCTCCTGCCTCGGAGAGCAAAGGGACAGGCCAAGGAAACAAGCACCGTGCGCTTGTGCCAGGACTACCAAAATTTACACCATGCAATGAGACTGGAGACCCACCCAGACAATACACACTCAGCCACAGGTTTGCCACTTTTTTTTTTTTAATCCTTTGTAAATATTTTGCCCTGCTCTGATCAGTATGAAATGCCAAACTGGAAATGAAGGAGGGGAGATAAGAGGGGACAAAGGGTAAATGTCGGTGTCCCCTTTGGCACAGGGTGTCTCCAGACAACGGTCTGGAGCAGCACAGCTGATTTGTAAGCCAAGCCTTGAAAAGCCCTGCAGCATGTGATCTATGAAACAGGAGGTCTGCAGAAGGATGTCTCCTCTGATATGAATGCCCCCTTGGGATGTATATTGCTGGATCGCACATCTAGCATCATTAGAAAACACGACCATAGATTAGGCTGTTTTGAAGCATGCGGTGTGCAATAATTAAGTAATAAAAGTCACCACAGGGGTGAAGGAACAAGAAACAGAAGAGTTACTATTTGCATACGTGCTGCTGGCACCCCCAGTGATTGTCAAAGATTCTCCAGGCTGCTAAAAGTTGGCTGCTACCGATTTTGGACTCGCTCCTGCCAAAAAGCCACAGAGCACCAGTGCACTTCGTGGCACATGGGATCTCTCTGCAGAAAACCAGAAAACCACCTTCTGGTGGAGCTGGTGGCCCAGAAGCAGCCCAGCAGTTGGCCCAAGTCCCCAGGGTCTTGCAGTTGGTCCAGACAGGCAGGGAAAGCTCTGCCTTTTTGGTGTGGGAGCTGCAGCTGAAGGCAGCACAGTCTACAGGAGGGAGCAAAGCTGGGGCTGATGGCTCCACACTGTCACCAGTTGCTGCTGAGATGGAAAACGTCCCTCCCCAGCAACATGTGCAAGGACAAGGACTAACAGAACTTAAGCTTGATGTTCTCCATCACCTTCAAGTGTCTGCTTCTGGGGGTAAAGAGTAGCAGCACAAGCACAGCAATAAGTGATATGCTGTCCTCAAGGCAAGAACCCTGCTGCTGCCACTGCCAGTTCTGCTCCCACAGTTGGCTGATTAAGTTGAAGTACCTCACTTGCAAGGAGCAATTTCAGGCTGCAGCTCTGCCACAGGCTGGTCAGGTTAACACCAGCTCAGAGCAGCTGAACAGGACACTGGCTAACAAGCAGCTGTCTTTTATTTTTCTCTTTTTTTTTTTTTTTAAATAGAATCGTGGTCATCTGCAGCTCATCTCTGCTGCTGTCCCCTCCTGGCCAGGATGCTCCCTGGTACCCTGTTTCAAGGGGCAAATACCTCAGGTCTGTGCAGTTGAGGCACTAGACCCAGGCTCAGCACTTCAGCTCCCCTCTCTGCTGCAGACACCTCACCATCTGCATTGAGCCCAGTTTTATCCCTATTCAGACTGCTTAGGACAGCACTTACTCCTCTCACCCAAACCATCGTTGCATCTGCTTGCAGCTTTTTGATGTACCACGGTAGTGATACGTTAATAGCAAAAGCAATTTTATTTTCACAAAACACACTTTGCACACAGCAGTTCTTCCCAGGCAGCTCCCATGGCTGTGGCAGGCTGGAGGGGACCCAGCTCCCGGGTGGCCTTTTCCAGTGCAAGGGTTTAGCCATGTTCTCACCAGTCACATCTTCCAAAGGGCAGAGCACAGGGAGATAAATAGGGGCATTAGCCCTGGAGATTATATTGTTTTCTTTTCAATGTTTTCCAGGCCTTCCACTCCCATTTTTGACATCCTCCAACACAGATACAAGGAGCTGTGGATGGAGCAGCAGAGAGCACTGACAGTAGCCCAGCGAGCGGAAACAAAAAAGGTGATAATACTCCAGCACAACACTGCTACCAGGCAGAAACTCCCACTGTCCCTCTCCACAACAGATAGGCTTCTCCCAGTTGGGAAGCCATCCTCCCTGACCACTAGAAGGCTGGTGAAGCCTGACAAAGCTCAGCTACTTCCCAGTCAAGATGAGCCCAGCTCCAGCCAGAGCACATCTGGGGGTGATGCTGTGGGAGTGAGCACTAGCTGTGCATATCACAATGTGTGTGTGTCTGAGAGTGCTCTGGAGACAAAAAGGAAGGGTTGGTTGGTTGATTGGGTCGTTTTTAGGTATTTTTGTATCTGGACATATATAAAGGAGCCGAGCAAACTTTTGCAGGTGCTTTGGCCAAGGCCTTTCAAAGGTTTAGACACCTGTCCCACAGACATACTTTTCTAACCATCTGTCTGCACCAATATGCCTCTGGTCACGGGATGCCCAGTTAAACTCCTGGTTTCAGTTAAAACAGAGGCTCTGGTTGTCTTTGCATCACTGCAATACTAAAAGCCCTTTCTGTAATGAAGAATTACATTTCAAATTATCTGGTATTTATGCTGTCCTCCTGGCAGGAGCCCTGCAGACTGTCCTTTGAACAGCATCAGCTCTGCTCAGGTTACCTGTGACAGTGGACAAAACAACGGAGCAACCAACAAGCATCGGCAGTTGTTAGAGTGCAAATCTGTGCTGTTATACCAATATTGTAATAACATCTAAAAGGAGCCAATGACTGTTTTATTAGTTAATGGCTCAAAGTAGAGTCAAGCTAATATGGTAATGACCAATTTCAATGGGCTTACTGCCATCACAAACTATGCTTTATAGTTGAAGTACAAGAATACAGTGTTCTTAATTAGCAGCTACTGTATGAATACACAAGCCTAGGATGTTGGAAAGTACATCCCTACCTTATCTATTAACAACTGGAAGTTTTAATCACTAAGTTCCCTCCATCAAGCTCCTGAAACCTCCAGCCGCCAATTACTGAGTTAGGCAACACAAACCTACATTCTGGACCACAGAGCAGACAGATTCCCCAGGGTTTCACAAGTGGCCAAAACATTCCCCAGGTACCTGCACAGGCTTGTGCTGGGACTATCAAGCACCACAAGCTGCAATTAATCAGCAAAGTAACACACACAGGACAGCCAGGAAACCCCGCCATGGCAGGGGTGGTGGAAGTGACTTTCCCAGCTGGTGATGAGCCGTTTGGAGCACAGGGCTTCCTGCGGGCAGTGGTCATGTCCCTGGGATGCTGTATAAAACTTGTACTGAGAGCTGGAAGCTGCTCATGTCTTCCTCACCAGTATGTTTTCAACATCAGTATCAGCCACATGGATATGAAAAGCTACCCAGATCAGGCACCTGTGATCATCAAGCCCAAAGTGACTTTGAGTCTTGCTCATCCCAGTATCACAGCACTGCATGACACCAACCTGATGGATGTAGCTGTGGAGCCGTTTCAGACCATTCTTGTTTACCTTTAGTTGCAGAACAACAAAGCACGTGAAACTCGCACGACACTTCTGCGGAAAAACCCACAACCTGCCAAGGAGGAGTCCTTCTGGCACCTGCCCCGCTTGGAGAAGGTATGGAGCACTTGATTGAACTCAAGGACACCTTCTAACCTTGTCCACATGTCCCGATAACACCCTTAGCACACAACAAAGGTAGACGTGAGGCTCTTGCCTCTGAGATCCAGACCCTAAAATACTCCCACACTGGATGTATTAAAACTTCAATCCCTTTCGGACTTCAGGTGGGATGGTTTTTGCAGCCATAAGCCCTGGAAGATAGGCAGCAGTTGCCCAGATAAGGGCCTAATGACTTATTAGTATTTTCTAACTGTGTGCACTTTCACAAGCTTCATCAGATGAGAACCCTCTTTTTGTATCTCCCTGTTAGTGCCGGGGTGGCCTTTGTTCTCTGCTGGTGTCCCCACAACCATCCTGCATGAGCAGGACCATCAAACCTGCATTTTGGTAACTTGCCATTTTACCAGCTCTCGCCATAACTAATTCCTAACACGCCAGATGTTTCAAGCAGCATTTTCACCCAATGACTAGAGATTTCCAGAAAGTCTGCACTCTTGATACCTCTCTAAACTACCTGATTGACAATATTCACCCTGAGACTGAGCAAAAGGTCTGGCCAGGTTGCAGATGTGCATGACATTTCCTTTAATTGATCCAAATAAGAGCCAAGGTGAAGACTTCTTGTTCTAGCAATGGGATCCGAACATCTCCCTGAATTCAACTGTCCATGCTGCTGCACTCCAGGGTACTTGTTTGAATTCCATTGGCTTTGTTTGTGGTGTAAATTACAGGGACACTTCAAGTGAAGAGCTAGGGGGCATTTTAGAAAAGAAGGGAACAGAAGTGGGCAAGGGGAATGGAAAGGAGACACCAGAAAGTCCAAAAGAACTGAAACCCCACAGGGAGTTTGCATGGCCAAAATCATATCTGGCATTGATAGATACTGCTGCAAAGAGCCCCTCAGCCCTCCACCCAGCCCTTGTTCTGATGGGTTGGGGTTTTTTTGCCATGCTGTTGATTTCTAACTGTGGTTTAAAACAACTAAGAAGCCTTGTGACTTCCTGAAGCTAATTTACTTGTACAAGTTTGAGAGTTTCAACCAAGAAATGTGTTTTGCACCACCTTGATATATTCTTCTTATGTCCTGTCTAAGACTGTCCGATTAGCATATGTCAGTAATCATTTATCCCTGCTGCCTGTCAGCACAGAGCTGCTGCTGCAGCTAGTGTCAGGGAAAGAACATGACCGATCGCTGTTAAACAGATTGTGTAAGTCACACGAGATACTGGGGCAAGGCTCCTCTTTAGAGCTCCTCTCACCCCAGACCTTGCCATCACTATTCATTTTTCAGCCTGTGTTTTTCTTCGTGCTTTCCCTTTTTCCCTCCCTGACTATGTTTGGTTTCTTTCCTCAGCCACAGATCTCAAACCTATGAGTCTTTTCTTCTCTCTGCCTTTCTCCTTCCTCTCCCCTTCCTTCCCAGGAGCAGCATCCAGGGGAGGAGGAACAGCTTATTTTGCACAACCTCTGCAAATTTTTTTGTACTCCTTTCTCACTACATTAACCTGGAAGGTTTGCAGATCTAACAGGCATGGCCCATGTTGGAACTTGGATCAGGAAATTAATTGCTCAGTTGAGTTTCACCACAGTTCCCTCCGTGGAAAGTTCTCTCGAACATCCATAAACATTTACCCAGTTCAAATGAGTAACAACCCAGAGAAAAGTGTGTGGTTTCCAAAGACACTTGGTGCCCTCCAAACTGTGCTTTAAGCATCTCTGTAGAATTGGATTCTTCATCAGTGGTGGTGGAAGGGCCTTCAAGGACAAGCTGGCCTAACCCTTCAGCCAAACCCAGGGACTCCAGGAATCACTCTCGATGCCTCTTTCACAAAGAGGACAATAGAGAGCAGTGCTCCAAAGAGATGAGGGAGCTTGTTCTTGCAGTGTTTCTGTCCTCATGAAACTGCTTCCTTAGGCTCCTCCATGCTCTGGCTACTACAGAAATTGCTCATAACCTGGGAGCATCTTCAGATTCTGAGAGCCCATTGCCCTGACCACAGCCCTACTTTGGACTATTTTTCCATGTGACCTGTGGCTGGTACAAGGTGCAGGGGTGTGACATGTCCTCAAGCCACTCATCATCCTTCTTGTCACTCAGCTGCTTCTCATTGCATATTGTGACATGTTTGATAGTCACGATCCAAAACAGTAAGTCAATGCCGACCACTCCACAATAGATTTCCAGGGCTCTGTCAAGTCAATCCAGGAGGATTCTGGTAGCAACACCTCACACTTCAATGTAGGACAGAATTCACCTGTGTGTCAAAATAGCCTCACGTACCACGTGTCACTGACACACACCGGGGTTTTTCCTTTGCTCATTAGAGAATTCCAACTCACACAGACATTCAAGGTGGCTTTCCTGGGAGAAGAGTCTTGTTTACTTGACCAAACAGAGAGAGGAAAGAAAATGCAGCAACTTTGGACAACACTTTTGTCAACATGCGCTGCCTTCCCGAGCAGATGAAAAGAGCTGCGCTCGATGCGCGATATGAATAAGCGATAAGCAATTGACGAGCGAGTGTTCGGGTACCTTGGCAAAAGACTTAATTTGCAACCTGGCACAAAATCAAAGGCTCTGTCAACGGCTGAGCGGCTCTCCCGCGTGTGCCTCGCGTTACCTGGGAAAGCTCTGTCAGGTAAACTTCCACTGAAAGTAATTAGAGGAATCCCCACTGTATAAACTTTGCAGCAAAATTCTGGGCTCCAGAATTTGATTCTCACCAGGGATCCGATATCTGCTCACAGCCTGATCCTTCATCAGAATTAACAGTTGAGGTTTAACACATACACACAAAAATGTTCCGCATTTTTTTTTAATGCCTTACCTCTATTTTTGTCTAAAGAGTTGAACTGACAAGCACAGCTCATGTAATCTTGCAACTGTTGTCTTGTCAGAAAAGCCATAGACTCTGCTTAAATAACCTGGGCTTGATACGTGCAGCATCTGGTGGGCTGGCTTTTTGGATACTGTGTTTATCCTCCCATGTTTGAGGGCAGCGAAACTTAATGAAGTTGAAGTGTAATAAAACTTGTCTACTGGAGCCTAAATCATACTTAAAGAATAAAACAATGAGTTCAAGAGCTTCCTGTCCTCATGGCACCAGATCAAACCTCCCTTCAGCTGGGATTTTGGCTGACCAAAAAAAAAAAAAAAAAAAAATCCCATCACCTGATGGCTGTTCTATGTCCACCATGAACTGGTGAGTCCCAGCCCAGCAGTGACAATCAGCGGCCTTCAGTGCTAACCAGCCTATAACAGGCACAATGCAAAAAGAAAATACAACACTCTGCAGGGTTCCAAGTGGGCAGCAGAGACCCAGCTACCCTGAGCACAACCCCTGCACATCTCCACTGGGACCACAGCAGAGATGTCACCTCACACACCACAGCCATTCTGTGACCAAACACAGGCCCTGCACCCCAGTCACCATCACTACGTTTTCTTGCAGGTTCTGCAGGTTTTCTTGTTTTGCCTAAACAGCTTAAATCACAGCAAAGCACTTCCACAGTCCAGCCTTTTCCAGTATCCCTTTGCACATGCTCTGAACGCTCGACTTCTCCATCACACCCTAATGCTGCCCTCTGCCATGCTCAGCCCCTTCCTCATGTCTCCCCTCAGAGACATGGTAACCCAGCATTCCTCTGCCGTTTTCATTGCTCTCCAACATCTCCTAAATCACACCATAAAACACCACCCCTCCCTGTGCAACCTTCCAGCCTGGACCATCTCCAGGGCAGGTCCCACCTGCATCCAAGCCAAAAACAACTGTTGGCAACCAATGTCCATTGCTGTTATGGAAAAACAAATCCGGGGTTCTTGCAGCACAATAAAACCACACGTGCTGTGTTGGGTTACAGGTGAGCACCTTCCATTGCTTTCAGTGCTACCTATTGTTTTGTACACAACTCCACAGAAGTGCTTTTTAAATGGACTTGAGGTTCCATTCATGGACCTATTCTGCCTTCTCCAGAGATGCTGTTTACCAACAGACAACCTAGTTTGAAGTAAAACTTTTGGCTGGTGTGAAAAGGATCAGGATTCAAACCTCAGAAACACTTGAGGTCGGTACGAAAGCTGCCAGTTCTGGTCTGACCCCAGGACATCTGCCAAAGGGGCACATGCTGGGTTACAGCTCCAGTGGGTTAATTCTCCTTTAGTCACACTATTACCAGACCAAATGACCAGTGAACTCCAGCAAACATCTGCAGCCCTTATTTTCAGGAAGCTAAAGAAAATCCCAAATCTCCATGGGGCATTAAACACAGCGGCCAAAAATTGCCGAGCACTTTTTGAAACCTTCCTGGGTCTGAAGCAAATAAAGACCATTTAGCTCAGACGCCCTTGTCCTGAAATTCCACACATTCTTGAAATTAGAAAGGTGGGAAGAGAAAAATCAACCCCATTCATTAAACCAGTTAAGTGCGCTACTGCCAGGAAAAGCCACAGTATTTGTAACCCTAATAATCCAACACACACCTCCGAGCGCAGCTCATCTTGGACAGAATAACGTCTGTTTTAAAAATACCTGCCTCTCTCTAACTTGTCATGGCATTTGTTGACAACCCTATTGAAAGCCACTCTCAATGCAGCTGTGAAGGATCTTTCAGCACCTCTTTCTCTTTCCTAGACAGTTTTTGAAAGGGAGAGGAGGAAAAGAAAAAAAAAAGCACCATCAATACAGGGGGAAAAAGGCATCAGCAGCCAACATCGGCTGATGAAGCGCCTCACCTGGGCCCCCAGCGCACCGCCTCCAATTAAATCAAAATGGTTTGTTTTTAATGGTCTTTTACACTGACAAGTGGGCTATCATTCCAGGCCTAGAGAGCTGTCAGGGAGCCGAGGCAAATCCTTCGTTGATAATGCCCAATGCTTCCAATTAGGAGCCGAGGCCGCTCCTGGCGCACTAACGATTCCCCAGCCTCCCCCAAGGCCCCTTCGGCTCCGGCTGTTTCGTCTTCCCTCTTCCTCCGCCGCAAATTACTGACACAAAACGGAGGCGCCCCGGTGCCTCCTCACCACGCCGGGCCCCGGCCCTGTTGGATTTAATGAGGCGATGGAAGTTTTTTGCAGATCTTTCGCTAAATTCTTTTCTTGTTTGACAGCTGCTTGAGTGTTGACCTTATAAAAGATTTAGTGTTTCTCATTATTTTCTGTCAAGCTTTACAAGTGATAGCTTCACGGAAATCATTTGCATCTCGATGCGCGCGCGCGTGTGGTTTTTGTCTGTGTGGGGATGCTCGGTGCGGTGTGCGTCAGTGTGTACACTCTACCCTTCTCCCGTATTGTGTATTTTATTCCCTCTTCACCCTGTAAAAAAAAAAAAATCTACAAACATTGCACTATTGTTTTGGGGGAAAAAAAAAAGAAAAGGAAAGTACTTAAAAGGCCCAGGATTTGTTAGACTCCTGTAAATGAGGAAGGTTTTGAAAAAGGAATAGAGATTGGTTTCCTGTAAAGAGAGCTCAAGAAAGTGTTTTGTCACCCACTAAAAGGATTCGATCAAATGGATGATGGAAAAACCAGGCTGAGGCAAGGGGCAGCTTAGTTGTTAAAGTGAAAAATCATACAGGGCTGGGAAGCAGCCTTGGAGCAGGCGGGTGCTGGGAGAGGAGCAGGCACAGACATCTCCCAACAGCCAAGCATGGATCCTTCCAGGGCAGGAGGAGAACCTGGTGCTGCTCAGTACAATACTTGCTTCAGCCTTTTCCATGGGTTCACTCTCAACACCTCCCACAAACCATTTAATCCAAGTGCATCAATTAAAACTTCCTTCCCAGGGTCACTGTCCTTTACCTTCCCCCCAGAGCTGAGCGTGCCCAGCAGCTGCAGCACCCACCTCAACGGCAACAGCACCCAACGCCAACAGCACCCACAAAACCCCAGCCCTTCAGCCACTCTGTATCAGCTCAGCCTTCCCTGTCCGAGCTTTACCTTCCCCTATCTCACATGTCATTTATTAACCCTCCCTTAACAGACCTGCTTCTGCTTGCGACATGCATGTGGTTATATTAATGCTTGCCAAGTGATCATTTATAGTCTTCCAATTTAAAACATTACAATAACTGAGAAACCCAAATGAAAATAACCTCAAAATATATATTTAGGTTGAAGGAATTATGAGGGTTTTTTTAACTGCCCCTCTAATTCTTTAAAGCCGAGGCTGACATTACAACATCTCAGCTGCAATTGTCCTGCAGGTTTTAATTTGTCAATAACAAATGCAAAGAACAACAGGAAAATATTACTTCTGATCAGCAGCTGAAAACCATTGCAGCTCCATCATCCTGCAAGGAAAAACACCAAGTTTGTGCCTCCAAAGTATATTCCTGTCCTGCTACAGCCAGTGCTCCAAATCCACGATTCAGACAAAATCCTGACACAACAGCTCCTAACCACATCAGAGTAATGGTGGAATCATCAGCTGTCTCTAGAGGAAGTACCTTTGGGTTCATCATTTCAAATATGAATTAGAAAAATCAGAGATGAGGATTCATCACTGGCATTGACTTTTCAACACCAGTCTCTGTCATAATAAGACCTTTGACCCAAGGACACCCTTATCTTGACTCTAATTACTGGCCTGGGACTAATCCATAGTTTTCAACTGTCCCTCATTATGAGAGGGTATCTCATTTTTTAGAATAGCACTTGTCCCCTGTCCTACACCTGGTGCTTCCCACTTACTCATGCAGAGGGCAGAACCTGGCATCCCTCACAACTTTGTCAAGGCTCTGCTAATTTTAATTACTGCCAGTTGTAGCTCAGTGTGACCGTTCTCACCTGGGAGCTTTGTTCCAAGACTGGAGCAGAAAAAAAATGCTGTTTCCTCCCCTGTGGCTTCAACCCCATCCCAGACAGAAATTTCCCTCTGCCCAGTCCCCAGCACTGGTGGGCAGGGAATATGTTGGGGAAGGCAGAGGAACATTCAAGAGAAGCAACTCAACTGTCTTTACCTGCAGGCACTGGATTTTTCTAACAATCCCAGCTCTGAGGGGAAAAGCTCCTGCATCTTTAATGGGAGGCTGGAGTTGGCCCAGCTGGGGATTGTCCCTGCAGCTCCCAGGGGCACCCACCTCCTGCAGCATCCCTTGCTTGTGCCTCCCCCACCTTCCGCTCCCAGAGAGGGGTTATGTCACTGCTGCTGCTTGAGAGAAAGCAAAAACATCCAGAAACAACTGTCTGAAGTTAGGCTCTCAAATGCATATTTAAGTACCTGAATGCCTTCCTCCAGAGAGGGGGAATAGCTAAATACGCTTTGTTTGTCTTGATTAATGAGATCACTAGCAAGCTTTTCAGGGCAAAGACTGCTGTATATTTTTACATATGCAAAACCTGACATCCAGCCAGCCTGAGCAGGGTGGGGGAAGCGGGAGGCAGCTCAGCACAGCTACACAAGGCAGATGGATGGCACAAGGAATTGTGCCGGGGCAGGTAAAGCCCATGGCCCCCCGTGGTGACCCCACTCCATACATGAAGACAAGCTTCTCAGTAACCCAGCATCTACTGCATAGGTTTGCTGCATGCAGCTGTGTGCTCACCCCAAAGGGCCCTGGGACCTTTCTCCCCCAGGCCATTTCCCCTTTGTTTGTCATGGGCATTTTTTCACTCCCTCCCCACCTCAAAGGAGATTCCTGGTGGAGGCTGCTGTGTATTTGCTGGGCAGGTCATGCACAAGTCCCTGACCCCAACAGGGGCTTCCCTGGGAGCTCTGAGCCGTCCTGGCCCCTACAGTGAAGCACACAAGTCCTTTATCACACGAAACAAGAAATATTTATTTTAGGGTCCACTTTAAGGCACATCAGCATTTGAAAACATCAGACAACCAACACACCATAGTAAGACTACAGGGTCTTGTTACTAAAGCAGAATAAGAATCTCCTGAAGTCCTCGTTTTAAACAGGTTAAGTGTTTAACTTCAGCTGGAGCAACGTTTTCCAAACAGGCAAAAACCTTTGTGCTAATCTCCAGTCTCTTTCCTGTTTGTGCTACAACCTATTTTCTTTGGCCGGCTGCTTGCTGTAACCAATCACCTATGTGCTCCTTTCATTATAGGTTGGGCCTCACCTCAGCACTCTTCCAGGCCGCGATGCTCGTAAAAAGGCATTCAGTGCCTCCCACTGAAAAGTGCCTGTGAGATGCGGTCCCTTCCCCAGAGCATCCACACAGCAAGGACCACAGCTCTGTGCTGGACACCACAACCCTTAGATCCTGCAATAGCCATAGGCAGTAGGATTTCTTTCTGGTTTTAAAAAGTCATGCTAATGCAGATATAGCCAATTAAATCATAAATATGAGAGGAATTTTTCTGTCTCAGCCTGTTCATTGCTTCGTGTAAGATGCACAACACCTTATTCAGCCTAATCACCACAATTCTCATCATGCTCAAGGAAACACCACACACCAGGAACAGGGCAGTGTTTGCACCAGTGCAGCTCCAGAAGGAAAGAACAACGGTCTCCTTCACTGTATGTTCTGAACAAACATGTTAAATGCAACGAAATCCCAGTTGATATCAAGTCTATAGTATCTCATAATCCATCAACCCTTCTCATTTCTTTGCCGAATAAGCTTCCCATCGCTGCCTGATTCAGCAAAGCCCTTGCCTGTGTGAAGGCATCCAAACACCTGCGTTAGGTGCTCTGCCAAACAGAGGCCTCACCGCAGAGCGATGCCTTTGCTTGAAGATAGCCCCAGCCAGCTCCACACTCACCCTCCAACAGCTGCTGGTGCCCAGTATCCCCCACAGCTGAGCCTCTCCAAGCAGTTGCTGAACAAACTCAAATTCCACCAACACCAACTCAATATCACAGCAGCCAAACTCCAGCCTGGTCACCAACAGGTGACAGCAGAGGCTCAGACAGGTACCAACACATTTAACATCCATCTCCTCCCAACAGGACATTTCACCTTAAGACAATACCACTTGGTAATAACTGTGATTGCTTTAATTGGGCAGCTCCAAGGTTGCTGGATAAATAATGAAGTACTCTTAAGTAATCTGATTTTCACATCTACTGTTATAGCTCAGATTATGGCAGATAATGTTTAAGTTCAATGTTAGCTTTCAGTGCTTGTATTCATCCTCCAGCCAAACTTTCAAACCCAAACCTCAAAGAGCAGAGTCCTTCCTAACATTAAACTGCATTGCTCAAGACAAAAGAACAAAGTAAGCTGCAAGGGTAGCTTTTCTTACCTCTCACAGAACAAGGGAAAACTCCAGCTGCTCTGGCATCTCCTACATCTCATCCTTAGGGGCAACTTGTGCCTCAACTTGCCCTTTAAATAGGGAAGCAGCTGTAGCGAACTCCACCCTGTCCACACCTGTGCAGAGGGGAGAAAGAAATCACCTGCTCAGCACCAGGGAAATCCTGGTATTTGGTTCCTTCTTTTTAGTACAGGCTTCTAAATAAAACCCATCTAAAATAACTGGGAGGGTAACAGTGGGGTTTGTCATGCTGGCAGAGGTGGATTATAACTAGAGACCTTTCCCACCTCCCCAGGGAGGGAGAAAGCTGGCCCTTAAATGACTTGTCTTGCTAAGAATGGCAATGTTTATGAGTGTGTAAGAAACCCAGACACGAGGTTTGCCTTCCCGCCTGGCGGGAGCCACATCCAGCGCTTGGTCCAGCCACAGCATCTGTGCTCATCTGCAGCAACTGCTCAGGTCCTTGGGGCATGCAGAGGGATGGAAGCATCTCCAGCAAGTCCCGCATGGCTGTCAAAGGGCTGGCAAACAAACGTGGTATGTACTAAGCCCATGCAGATTCGGAACAGGTCCAAGAAGCCACCAAAGATACCAGAAACCCAAAAAGCAACAGCTGAGTCAAAACCAAATCGTGTTCAGGAGGAGACATCGCTCTGTGGGGCTTGTACCCAAAATCCTGGACAGAGTGGTGCCCCAAATCGCCCAAGTCTTACAGCTCGGACAGGCTGTTCAGAGGGAGCATGGGCACCCATCCCCGCTGCATCGGCACCCACCGGGTGGGGAAGGCAGGTCCCCCCACCTGGCCGTGCCGAGGGGTGAGCGCTGGAGCCGGCGGGGCGGCCTCGTCCCCCCAGAAGGAGCCACTTCGGACTCACCGCTCCCCATCGCCGCCAGCCCGCGGCCGGGCTCACCGGGGGCACAACCAAACCGCAACCCGGGGGTTCCCCTCCGCCTCCCCCCACCCCGGCGGAGCCCGGTGCGGGGCCCGACCCCCCACGCAGCCTCAGCCGCCCCCGGTGCCGAACGCTCCTTGTCCTGCAGTGACACCCACTGGTAACGGGGATTTTAACGCTGCTGCAGCTTCCCTACAGCCGGGCTCTGTTCCCCCCCCGTCACTGCGACCCTCTGGCTGACTGTCCCCCCCACTTCCTGCCGTTTCCCCCAGCCCCGAGCCTCCGTGCTCTTCTCTGTACCCAGAAGATACTCATTTCGTTACCAGAGCATCCCACCGAAGCCTGACCCTGCCCATCAGCAGCACCCAGCGAGGTGTGGTGCACGGCAAGTCCCAAAGCTGTCAGAGTCTTAGAGCCAACCCTGGGGTGCTGCTGGGGCTTGTGAGGAGGTGACTGGGAACACAGCTGGCATCAGGGATCTTCCTTTGGCTGGTGCGTTTCCATGTATTTGTGAACAGGAACAGGCTAGGAAACAGGTTTTAAGAGCAGGCATGCACAGGGAAGGCAGTGTGGGCTGCCCAGAGATTCACAGAGATTCACCTGTACTAGGAGCCACAGACAAATCATTGGAACCCCACTTGTCCAGTGATGCAGGGGGACACCACATATGGACAGAATGGGGCTCATTTCTACTTTGGGGAGTCTACTTCTGAAACAGCTTAATAATAATAACATTAATAATTCATATTAATTGTCAGCCACACTGACATTAGAACATGAGTAGCAAGTGACTCTGTAGCTGCTGGGAACTACAAATATGGCTCAGGAGTGACAACCTCTGTCCTCAGGGCCTTGTCTGGGGATGGTACAACACAGTATCTGCTCAGGGATGAACATTAGACCCCTCCATGCCCCCACTCTCCCCGCCCCAGTCTTGCACAGCATCACATAGTGGTTCTGATCTGGAAAGTTCCTTGTGGTTGTTTGAAGGCAGGTGCTTTATTCAACATAAGGAAATACAGCAGCAGATCCACCAGCCCAAGCCTGTCCATGCATCACTGATCCAAATCCTGATTCCAGATCCAGTTCCAGTCCCATTCTGGTCCCAAACACAACCTCAGTGCTGGTCCTGATCCCAGTGCTGAGCTCCATCCCAAACAGGGTACACTGGTTGAACAGGGAGGCTGCCAGGGCTCAGGAGCCAATGAAGTCATGCTGCAGGGAGCTGGGAAAACCCATCAGGATCTCTGCCCCATTTCTCACTGGGCCTAGTTCCTGCACATCTGTTGCTCCCGTCCAGACGCTTGACCTGGCTTCATCTGGAGAGGCAAATGCTGCAAAACCAACCCCTGGCAGACCAGGACCTTTCAGCCTGGTCCCCAGTTCCTGGCACTGAGGCAGCATCTTCGTGCTGGGAGGGAGCCAGAGCAGAGCATCAGCGGGGATCCTCCACCCAGTGATAGGCAGGGCAAGCACCCCCAGCACCGGGCGTACAGACCCCCAGGGTGGGGGCAGGCTGGGACTGGGGCTGATGCTGATTTTGTCCCCGGACTTGTCCTCTTATAAGGCTCTTTTGTTCCGCTACCCCGATCCCAGCCGGCCCCGAGCCTGCAGGGCCGAGGGCAGGAGGTGCCGGGGGCCCTGCCTGCGCCGCTGCCCGACAGCTGGCAGCCGGGCTGCCCGGGGGGGCGGGCGGGGGCTCTCCTCTCGTTGATCGCCTCCAAGCTGCCGGCCAAGGCCTGCTTTGGAAGAGGGACAAGATGCACCTGCCTGGCCGGGAAGAGAGGAAATCGAGTATTTGAGAAATAACCAGAGATATCGTTTTAAAGTGGTGCAGCTTCACGTACCCGGGTGTGGACATTCTCTTCATCTCCGCGGCGAAGGATTTACTCCCAGGAAAAGCCCCTAAATAAGCCCCCGAGGAGGCAGGAGCCTGTCTGACCGGAGAAAGGTGTGAGTCCTGCGTGATCCGATCCCTCCCCAACCAGGGAGATCAAAACCCCGCGACGGGGCGGGAGGGAGGAAACTTGGTGTCTCCAGGAGAAACGGGCAGGGCGGGCAGTCTGGGGCCATCGAGGTTTTATTTAAAACGAGACTGACGGCAAGAAGAATCCGCCCTGCGCCAGGTCCCTTCCCAGTTGCACCAGTAGGTACCGCCGCTGGGAGAGCGGGCAGAGCCGGGCGGGGGGCAATGCCAGGTCCCCGTCGCTCCGGCAGCCCTGGGGAGGCGGTTGCCCGATGGCCCCGCGTCCGCTTGCGCTCTGCTCGTTCACAACCGATTTCGAGGGGATTCAACGAAATTCGCAGCTCCGAGGCTCACCTCGGGCTCAGAGTAGCCGCCTCTGCGCTGGGCTTTGGGGCGGGTTTCGATGTTTTTATTTTATTTTTGTTGTTGTTGTTAATATTATCATCATTATTATTTTCAACGCCCAGCAAAACTTTCCCTGCTCGGGAGGGACTGGTAGATCGGCTAATTGCTTGCGTAGGCGAGCGGAAAGCAGCAACCCCTCGACATCCACCCACCCCACACCCACCTCCCGCTAATCACCCATTACGAGCCCCATCAGCGGAATAATGACAGCAAAAGAGGGCGGAAACCGCCCGGAAAGCGCGAGGATCCGGGCGGCAATTAATTCCCGTTAATCAAGCTGCAAGGTGTCGCCGCCGGGGAGTCACATCCCCCAAAACGCCTCGCGGCCAATGGGCGCGTTCACACGGTGTGGGGGGAGGGTGCCGGCATCCCCGAGCTGGAGTGGCACAAGTTCATTTTTTCCCCATTTTCCCCCCGATTCCCCCTCCCCTGCGGAGGACGGGGCGCTCCCGCCGCTGTCCGAGGTGCTGAAGGCGCCGCCGGCTCCGGAGTGACTCCGGTTCCTCCCCCCGTCTCTGTCCGAGGTGCTGTCGGGGAAGGGGGGGCCACGGCGGCGGCCCTACGGCTGGCCACCCCCTCCGCCCTCCCCTCGCCCTTCCCCATTGATTTCTGGATCATTAAGTGGTTAAGGCGCTGCGAAGCTTCACTATCGATCGCTGCCTCCCCACCTCCGGCTGGGAGCCCCCGGGCAGCCCCCCAGCCCCGCGTCGCCGCGGCTCCGGGCAAGGGTGGGGTGGCCGGGTAAGGGGCCGGAGCCCCTGGTGGAGTTGAGGCCCGTTTTTCCCCCCCCGCAGCCCACCCCCTTCGCGGCCAAAGTTTGACTCTGCCTCCCTCTCCCCCCCTCTTCTGTCTGTCTGTCTGTGAGTGCAGCTGGGCGCGATGCTGAAGACGGAGCAGCCCTGGATCTAATGCGCGGCGCCTCGGAGAGCCTTGCAGCAATTTTTGCCCGGATCCCAGACTGAACTTTGCTCTTTTATATTTTTTGATATTACCTTTTATTTTTTTTTCCTGTTATTGTTAATTATCATTATCAACCCGCTTCCGCCGCGCCCTCTCCGCCAATGCCCGTGTGAGCGCCGGCACCTCGCGGGGGCCATGGAGGGCTCCACCGGGTTTGGGATCGACTCCATCCTCTCCCACCGAGCCGGCAGCCCGGCCGTGCCCAAGGGGGACCCGCTGGTGGGCGACGGCCGGTCCCCGCTGGAGCTGAGCCCCCGCTCGGAGGGCAGCAGCGGGTGCCCCTCGCCCCGCTCGCCGGGCCGCGAGTGCCTGGAAGCGGCGGTGCCGCGGCCGGGCCTGGATGCGCATCTCCAGCCGGGACAGGTCTCGGCTCCCTCCCAGTCCCGGACCGTCACCTCCTCCTTCCTCATCAGAGACATCCTGGCTGACTGCAAACCCCTGGCCGCCTGCGCTCCTTACTCCAGCACCAATGGACCTCACGGCGGGCAGGAGCCGGCGGGCAGGATCCCCACCAAGCCCGGAGAGGACTTTAGGGAGAAAATGGAAAAAAACACCAGCAGCTCCTCCTCGGACTCGGAGTACAAAGGTAAGAGCCGCTCACCCCCTTGGGCTTTGCAGGGCGGCCTGGACCCAAAGCCTCCGGCGGCCCCGAATCATCCCGGTGCCGGCGTGTCCCGCTGATGGGGGCGGGGGTCGCGGCACCGATCGCCCCGAAACGACCATGGGGTCGGCACCAACTTCAGAAAACTTAGGGGTTCGGGGCTCGGTGGGGCTCGGACCGGTGGAAGGGGTTCGGGCGATTGGTGCTTCGCCAAACGCGCCCGGAGGATTCGCCGGGCTGTTTTCCTCAGTGAAGATCCGATCGTTTCGCTCCTACCCGCGGGGAAAGGGGAGAAGAGAACCGGGGGGGGGATTTCTGCTTGCAGAAAAACAAAAAGGCAAACAATAATATAATAATCACGAATTTGCCGGGTAATTCCCCTACTCCGGTGAGAAACGAACAAGAAAGTCGTCGGGGTTTGATTCGATTTTTATTATTTCTATTGCTATGTTGGAGATGGTTTAAAAATGATCACGGCAGACAAGGAGCCCCGGGCCGCATCCACGGCGCAGGCGGGAGTGGGGCTGGATGTGGGTGCTGCTCGCCCCGGGCCGGGGGATCAGGCTTCCCCGGCCGCTTTCAGCCCCTTCCCGGCCTCCCCCTGTGACAGTCGGGGCGGGGGGAGGAAAGTGAGCAGCACAGGAGGGGTTGGTTTGGTCTTCACACCTGCATCAATTCGTCCCGGGTTCCTTCCCCTATCCTGCCCCCATCACCCCTGCAAAAACTTTCACCCGTGAAAACTGTTTGTCGGGTGTTTGCGAGGGTAAGGCGAGGGCACTCAGCTGAGGGGGGAAAGGGGATGCGATGGCTCCTGACGGGGCTACTGGATCTGGGGGGGGCTGACAGGAAAAGAGGGGACCGGCCGAGCCCCGTCCCGGCTGCAAATACACCTTCGGCCCACCCGGAGCCGCCGCCCTGAAACCGGGTTCATGAAGGAAAAAATAGTCATCCAAACGAACGAGAGGCTCTGAGCATCGCGGGGGAATTTCGCTCTGAACGAAGGACGGAGCCTCGGGTCGGTGCCGGGGCTGGAAGTGACGCGGGAGAAAGGCCGGGATCAGCCCCGCCGTTTGCAGGGCCGGGATGGAAAATAGCTGCGATTCCCAGCTTGGCGTTTTGTTTTCGCCTCCTACATCCCCCCCCGCCCCCCGAATTCCTTCAGCTTTTCTCCCCTTCCCCCAAATCGAGAAACAAGCGAGGGAGGAGAGCCCGGGCTAGGGGAGCGGGTTTTGGGTGGGGGTCGTTACTCCACCGCACTCGGCTCCTTTCCTGTCCCTGTGATGCGGCAGCCACGGCAAAAAATGCCGCTTAAGTGTGGGGGAAACACCCCTCAAATCGGGGGAAAACACCACTTAAATCGTGAGGAAAATACCGCTTAAACTAGGGGGGGCGGGGGGGAGAGAAACAGCTTAAACGGGCGGGGAACCACATCTTAAATGGAGGAAAAAACACCACTTCAATGAGCTCAAGAAAACAGTTTAAATGGGCAGGGAACGACAGTTTAAGCGAGGGGAAAAACATCACTTCAACGAGATAGCGGGAGAAGGTCTCTGCTGCGAACACGATCCTTTTTTTGCTGCCTTTGAAATAGCCTTTCCTTGGACAAAATGCGCCTGGTTTATCCCGCAAAGGGGCTGCGGGGCCGGGCCTAACCCACAGCGACAGGATCTGGCTCATGCCGAAAAAATCATAACATCTATATATTTATATATTATATAAAAATATAAATATATATGTAATTTTTTAAAAGCTAGTAATAGCCGGGGGAGAGAGCCACAGCCGGCCGGGGAAACCGCCTCCGCCGCCAACAAACAGGAACTTTTTAGGAGCCGAGTCCGGGGGGCCGGAGGGGATTTGCTTTTTCCAGGGTGCGGGAAAACAGACCCCGCTTTCCTCCGCGGAAAAACTCGGCACAAACTTTCGGGCCTTTCCCGAGGTAAGGGGCAGGACCTGGACCCCCCGACTTTCCCGGTCCGGATTCGGCCCCTTCCCGGGCGGTACCGGAGCTGCCGCTTTCCCCGGGAACCGGAGCCCGGTCTCGGTGCTCAGGGCTCTTCCCCGGCTCGGGCTCTGTCTGCTCGGCCAGAGCCGGGATTTCTGGTTGAAGGGTTTCGCTCCCCGGTGGCTCAATTAACCGGATTATTGTCTTGCTACAGAGAGAAATCAGCTCTCGTTCGGCTACAGCCCTGTTCCTGCTAACACTCACCACCAGCAAATTTAACATAAAGCACCATTAAAAAAATAAATCAAAAACCAAAACAAAACACAAGCGTCGCCGACTTGTATAAACTGAGTCTTTTTGCTACATAATCTCCTTCAGGAGGGTGAGGAAGGCGACCACAAGCACGGATTTTTTTTCCCCACTTTTTTGTTTTTTTTTTTTTTTCCTGCTCCGATATTTTCCCGTCACCTACTAATATTTAGCGGAGTAAATTGCCGCGTCACTCCGCCGGTGCGTATGTACCGACCGCGCTAACGAACCGCCACCAGCCCGCCTCACTGGCGTTTTTTTAAGATAAATAACAGCATGAAGACGGGCTTATGGAGCCCCTTCCCCAGTATTTCGTTGTGCGCCCTGGAGAGGGAAGGGTTGTTCCGTGCCCCGGCAGCATCCCCGGGAGGATGAAGGCCTCTCCGCGAAGGGGAAGACGCAGCACCCCCCCGTCGAATTTCCCCTCCAAAAGTGTGGGCTCGCAATTTTCATTTTGGGTTGGTTTTCGTTTGGGTTTAAAAACAAAAAAAGAGAGAGGAAGGGGAAAGGAAAACGAAAAAAAAATCCAAGCATCGAGAAAACTGTTGAGTTTGGGGGAATAAACCCTAAGCAGCATCCTGCCCGGTGAGAAATGGGGTTGCGGGAGATGCGGGGGGTGCTGGGCAAGAGCGCAGGGGGACCAGGGCTCTCCACAGCACAGCCCGGAGCTCCGGCCCCACTCCCAGGCCCTTGGGAAGGGAAAAGGCCGGACTCGGTTCGGGGACCCCCGTGAGCCCCCTGTGTGCAGCCGGGGTTAAAATTCACGGCTTTACAAAGCAAATGTGCACTGAGCCCGACTCAGTGCCTGAGCCCATCTCCTCCGGCTTATTGCTGCCAGGGGGTTACCCCCAATTTTTGAGAGTATTTTCCTTCCTGCCCTGACCTGGCCTCTCTTCCTCCTTCTCGGCCCAGTGAAAGAAGAAGGGGACAGAGAGATCTCCAGCTCCCGGGACAGCCCTCCGGTGAGGCTGAAAAAGCCGCGCAAAGCCCGCACCGCCTTCACCGACCATCAGCTGGCCCAGCTGGAGCGCAGCTTCGAGAGGCAAAAATACCTGAGCGTGCAGGACAGGATGGAGCTGGCGGCCTCCCTCAACCTCACCGACACGCAAGTGAAAACGTGGTACCAGAACAGAAGGTAAAAATGAACCCTTCTCTCCTGCCCACAGCGCCGGGGTCCCATCCTCCCTCTCTCCCAGCCCCGCACCCCAAAACCGGGCAGGGGTTTTGCATCTCACAGCCACCCCGTCCCTCTTGGCACCATGGAAGTTGTGATGCCCCACACACACCTGGGACTCCCTGTGTCCCGGGTGCCTTTTATCCCGATGTAAAGGTGAGAAAACTGATGCCGGGGCAGGACAGATTTGGGGCGGTGGGAGGAATCTGTGCCCCAGCCCCATCAATGCGAGGAGGTAGGACGGGGTTTCTAGCTAAATACAACAGCATAACACATCGGCACATTAATAATAGATACCAATTACTGCTTTGGGCATCAATAATTAACACCCCTTACAGTAATTACACAATTATTATTATGATGAATAATTTACTGGTGGAAATAGGTTTAGCTCTTCAGCGACAAATCTGTAAAAGGGCTGTAGATGTGTGATGGCTTCAGTGGATTTATCGGGCCGTTCCCAGCCCCGACCATTGCCACCGCCACCAAACGAGGGACACTCGGCTGCAGCCCCCACTCCGTCCTCTCGCTGCTCCCCAGGTTTTAACCCTCCCCACCCCGCTTTAATTTCCATCGCCATCTGCAAAGATCCGCGACTTATCGACTCGTCGGGAGTTTTGGGGAATTTAGAGGAGGTGGGGGCTGTGCGCTGACATCCCCCCCGGCCCCCAGATCCCTCCTGCAAGGGCACACTGGAGCCGGGGCCCCCAGCCGCCCTCCCCGGCCCACCGGCGGCCCCCACGTGGGCAAGATCCCGGGGCCGGGGCTTCTCCATGAGATCCGGCAAACACACATATATGCACACACACCTATAGCTGTATGTGTGCATATATATATATATACGTACATATATACATATATATATGCCGCAAACGAATGCCTCGGGACCCGACCCCACTCGTGTGCCCCGCGGGACTCCCGCAGCCACCCCAGAGGCCCGGCCCGGGTGGCGGTCCCGGAGCCCCGGGTGGCGGTCCCGGAGCCCCGGGTGGTGGAACGGGACCGCGGCGGCCTCAGGCCGGAGCATCGTGGCGGCAGCAGCATCACTGCTCAGCGACGGGGCTGCCGGGTAAAGGATCGCCCGTGTCACACACGAGATGTCATACGCAGTTCATCATTTGCAGCCTGGAACTTACACCCCAGGAAGGGAATGAAATATTGGTCGCGATTTATATCGCAGGGATTTTCACCCCGCCGTAGGATCCCAGCCGGGCTGTGGCTCCGGTGCTGCCGCGGCGGGGACACCGGGGAGATGAGACCCCTCGTCCCGCTAATGGGCTCTACGTCTCCCCGCACTGATCCTGTCCTATCCCATCCCATCCCTGCCGTACAACAGAGGGCACTGGCCCTGGGAGCCAGCGGCAGGGAGAAGGGATGTTCAGGAGGAAAGGGGATACACAAAGGGTAGAAAGAGCCCGGGAGCGGCTTTTGGGGCATCCTCCTTGACCCCTTCTCTCGGCTTGTCCCCTCCAGGACCAAGTGGAAAAGGCAGACGGCTGTGGGCCTGGAGCTGCTGGCCGAGGCCGGCAACTACTCAGCCCTCCAGAGGATGTTCCCCTCGCCCTACTTCTACCCTCAGAGTTTGGTCTCCAACCTGGACCCCGGCGCCGCTCTCTACTTGTACCGCGGACCCAGCGCGCCGCCCCCCGCCCTCCAGAGACCGTTGGTGCCCCGCATCCTCATCCACGGACTGCAGGGCGGCAGCGAGCCCCCGCCGCCCCTGCCCCCGCTGCCCGGCGTCCTGCCCCGGGCCGCGCAGCCCCGGTGAGCCCCGGTGAGCCCCACCGGCACCCCCCGTCCCGGGCTGAGGGGTCAGAGGGGACCACCCCAACTCCGGGGCCGCGAGCAAGCGACAGACTCCCGTTCATCCCCAAATATATATATACATATATATATATGAGAACTTCCCCCCTCCTTTTTTAAAATATATATATATAAAGAATGCAAGAAGCGAGAGCTTGGCAGGACGGAGAACCGGCAGAGCTGCCCCCCGCCCCGCCCGCGGGGCACTCGCCGCCTTACCCCCTTGTGCCCCCGAAGGGCAGCGGAGCCGTTGCGGTTCTCCCCGGCCTGGGACGGCGCCGGGAGCACGGGCAGGGCCGGCTGCACCGGGGGGGTTTTGCCTCTCCGCCCCTTCCCCTGGAACTGCCGCGGGGGCCGAGCCAGCCCTGCTACGGACGGCTCCGGGGAGCCCCTTCCCCGGCACCCCGGGGCGCCGGCCCCGCCGCCGAGAAGGGTCATGGGGGGGCCCGGGCCGCCGGCCCCCGCCCGCCGCAGCGAGACTTTGGGACGTCCGTAACTAAAAACAAAACAAACCACAAAAAGCGGCGAAATGTAAATACGGTGCGCAAAATGTATATGAATTATTTATTTGTGAACCCTGAGGGCGTATTTGTGTAAGTGATTCTTGTCAGTCTGTATCCCGGGGCCGGGCCGGCCAGGGAGAGCGGGGGGGGGGCTCGGGGCGCCGTTCCCGCCCCCCCCTTTTTTAAATGTGGAAATAAAACTTCTTTACAAACAAACGGGCTTCGTCTCCGCCGGCCCTTTCTTCCCCTCCTGCTTGTTTGCTCTGGCGGATCCGCCGCCGCCGGGGGAGAGGGACAAGTGAAGAGGAGTTTTCCCACCTCCCATCGCAGGGAACCCCCCATCCTCTCTCCGGGGCTCTCCTCGCCCCCAGTGCCGGCATGCGGGGCCGGTCCCTCCGCCGTGGGGCTGGGGGCGGCGGGGAAACGGGGGACACCGGGACGATGCTGCCCGGCGCGGCGATAACCGCGGCGCTGGTGAATTATTAACGCTAATCTTAAGTGTATAATTGCCTAAGTGCTTTAAATGATCGCTTCGGAAAATGGATTGTTTCCACCCTTTAAAAGTGTCGCTCATCTGGCTGCGGCCAGCGAGCCCGGCAGCTGGTCCCCGGGACAGCCGGGCAGCGGCTCCGCCGGCTCGGGGAGCCGACAGATGGGCTGCGGGCTCAGCCCGCCCGGTCCTCCCCGCTCCCCCCGGTCCGGCTGTCTGCCGAGCCCCCCCCGCCGCACCCACCGGCCCAAAAGATCCCCGGCTCCCCGGGGCCGGTCCCAGCCCGCTGTCCCCGTCCCGACCGGCCCCGGGTGCTTTGCCCCGGCACCCCCGAGCCCCGCCGGCCCCGCGGGGAGGGTTATTGTCGGCTCGGCCAAATGCACAGCCACGCCTGGAGGAGAGAGCCCCCGGCCTTTGTGGACGGGGCTGTTCCTTTGCATGTGAATGGGGGAGTTTGGTAAATCCCCGGGCCTCGGCTGGGGCGAGGAGGAGGAGGAGGAGGAAGGGGGGTCGCTCCCAGCTCGGGGTTAATGAAGTGGGAAAGGAGTCTTTCAGAGGGGTCTGCAAACAACCCCCTTCCCTGGGCAACAAACCCCCGTCCCAAATCCTACATGGATTGACTTAAACCCAGGGGATAAGTGCTTTAAATTAATCTCATTGAATAAGAATGAGGCCAAACAAAACTCTTTAAAATCATATTAAAAATCTATCAAAGGACAACTTGCAGTGGGTGTGCTTTTCATTTTCTGAGCGCAAAGGCAAGGAGCATACAGCAACCTTCCTCCCATTTACACAGCAGGAATGTGAATCAAAGACATTCTCTAATATTTAATTGTCCTTGTAGCCATAGCAGAATCTTCCTCTTACATTAATGAAGTACAAGGCTTCGTTACACGTTTGTAATTGCAATATTTAAATTTGCCATTTCACACCTGGAAGAAGCTGGAAACTCCTCTGTAAGAGCAGGTCTGAGCCAGAGCCACAATACAGTGACAGGGTCCAGTTTGTGTTACAAGGACGGTAAAAGACAGCGGGACAGACCCCCAAAGAAACCTCTGCTCTGGGAAGGGGGAATGGCCATGCCAGGTCCGGCTGGGGAGGAAAGAGAACAGGTCCTCCAGGGAGACCTCAAGCTTCAAAATAAATCAGTTTAGGGAAGACACCACACACTGTCGTCTCTCATCAGAGAGCACCATGCTGGCCCTGTGAACAGCATCTTGAGCAGGAGGATCTCAGCAGCATCAGAAGCTGCTGAAGGACCAACCTCACCCAGCCTGTGTGTGGGGACTGAGAGGGGACCCTGCTGTCCAACAGCAGAACCCACCAGTGCTGGTCCTGCACCTCCAGCAGCCCCAGACCAACAGTCCCATTGCAGAAACCTTCAGAACATTGCACCAGTTCTGCTCCACCAGTTTCTTCCAGGGCACAGAGACTCTAACAGACAGGCTGCTGGTGGCTGGTTGCTGTCAGATCCAAGACACAACCCAGTTGGTGCAGTGGGTTTGCCAGGACCAAACACAGCCCTGGCTCTCAAACCCCTTCTGGGCTTTTACTCAGCTTGAGGGCCACCTACCCGCCTTCCCAGCACAGCTTCAACCAGGACCACCACCCTGGGAACAGACAAAGAACAAAAGCTGCTCCTCTGAACATGCCAACACACAAATTCAACGAAATCATCAGAATGGTTTCTAGCTGAGATATTTTACGGTTTCATCTGAACACAAAAATTATGCCAGAATGGAAAGCCTGGAACAATTGGTGCTTTTCCTGTCCTCTCACCAGGCTTATAGAGAAAATAAATCACTGTAAACAGGGAAGTTCTGTTGCTTTCTATCCTACAGGTGCTTCTCAGTGGTGGGTACCAGCACTGAGGCACCTCGTGTTTGACCAAGACACGGAACCCAGGTGTTCAACTGTGACCCTTGCACCAAGATGACATCCTTGCTTTTTCCCATCCCAAAGCCTCAAAGTTTAAACTTGGGCTGTTCCAGCTGCAGAGTGGAGGATGTGGGCTCCTCTTACTGGCAAAGGACACAGAGTCAGATGAGAGAAAAGGCACAAGAGCATCTCCTGGGAGAGACAGGACTTGAGGCTGAGACAGGGAGCACAGGAGCAGCAGGGAAGGCAAATCCAAACCGAGTCCAAGTCTCACTCACAGGTAGCTTTATACAAAAGTTCCATAGTACCATTATGTCCATACCAAACACAGAAATTTCAAGCTGCAGGGCACAAGACCCCTACCATTCACCACAATTAAGACAAGCAAGCAAACCTGACCAAAGCCAATGCCGGTGCAGCCAAATGAAGTTGCAGTTTCACCGAATGCTTCCAAGAGCCCATCTCCCCACCCTGAGGAGCTGCACAGGCAGCTCCCCTGGCCACAACCCCCAAAACACACACCACGTACCTCAGAGCAGAAGGGGACACATTCATGAGCAGTTCCAAACCCAAACCTATCAGGTTCTCCTTGAATTGAGTGCTGCAGGAGGTTAACACCAGCTCAGGGCCCACCTAGAGCTGCCAGAGCACAAATAAGGGCAGGAATTGGTTCCTGCTGACCCTGCTACAATTCAACCACATTTCACACACTGGCCTTCAAGTTCATTAGGAGTAAACTCGGCTTAGCTTCAGGTGCGTGGCAATTAACGCTTTCTTGTTTAACAGTCTCCTCCTCTCGCTTTCCCTAACCACACAAGTAATCCAGAGCTATTTGCTAAAAGATGGTGAAGCAGAAAGAAAAAGCCACTCTATATATTTTTTTTAAATTACATTATCCATCATAACCGTTTGTAACCCTGCACGCCCAGTTAATTCAGACGGCAATGAGATCTCCTGATGCCTCTCACTGATGTGCTGTTGGCTTTTTTTTCCTATTATTATGAATTTGCCAATAGTCCCTATTAATTCATACGTGACAGTCAGCCAGGAGAAGGTCATATATTTTCCCCTCATGAACAAGATCAGTTCTTCCCAAATTTACACTCTGCATCACTCTCTCTGAGTCATTTTCATCCTCAGGGGTTTCTTTTCAGTTTAAGTTGACATTTGCCTTAAACCCAATTGCTCTTTCAAACAGTACTCATAACAAAATCAGGCAGGCTTTGTTGTTATTTTATCTTTATCTAATAAACATTAGGAACTCCGTTCTCTCTGCAAAAACACGGTTAATTTTTTACTGGAGCCTTTTGAACATCTTTAGTGTTAAAAAAAAGTACTGCAGTAAAATCAGCACGTTTGGTACTTGCCTGGGAGGAAATAATAATTTTGGCTCTCAGAAGTCACATTCACTTCAGAAATTAAATACTTTTGGGCTGATTGCTCCCCTCCTACAGCCCTTAGTATGACTCACTACAGCCCAAAGCAGGTGCCCTCAATTCTGTATTCACAACGTGAGTATCATTTTCATGTGGTTATACTCCCTTTGCAATGCTTTTGCCCTTCTGGCATCTGCAATTTCCACTGGATTTGAACACTTTCTGGTCCTGCGTTAAACAATGTGCTTGGGTCAGGGGTGGACTGCTCTTCCTCAGCTGGGCACACACTGCACCCCAGTTCTGTGATGATAAACGAGAAAAAAGGCAAATGGGAAAAGCAAGAAGTGAAATTAGCTTGGGACATACTCAGAAAAGGCCCAGCCAAAGTAGGGAGACCCCAAAAGCTGGGGTTATTATGGCAAGTGTCAGCAAGAGCCTGCAAAGGCTTCAGTGTTCGGAGAGGTGAGACATTTCATACACACTCTGCGTTAGATAATTAAGTATGACAATACGCTGCAGGCAAGGAGAAGTTTGGAGATTGCTGGATTCCACGCTGGCTCCTTCCCACTGTGACGTTTGTTCCCAAACTCAGGAGTTTCAACAGGGAGTTTTGTGCCCGTGAGCTCTGCCCCAAAGGGACCGTGTGTCATTACACCGCAGAGCTCTCCCCAGTCCTACCGCATGCACCGGAATCGGGGAGACTCCTTACAGGTGGCAGCATCTGACTAACGATCGGTGTCCAGAGGCAGGACTTGCACAAAGGACAGGAGAGGTGACAGCAATGTGGGGGTGCCACCCAAGACAGGAGCAGAAGTGTCCCCCTGTATAATGACGGGGAAGGGCGGCCGCCCCACTCCTCTGGAATGTGCTCCTAGAACCAACCCCTCCTCTGCCCTGACTATTCACCTGGTTAAAAATAAGCAAGCAAACCAATTGTGGAGTGTTTCTGCAGGCCTTTTAAACAGGAATGCATCTCCTGAGTAGACTCATCTCACTTTATGTTATACACAGACATCACATTTCTCTGAAAACCATATTTAACCTTATTTTATTTTTCTTGAAAAACCACCTTAGAAACACGGTGCATCTTCAGGAAGCCACATTCACTTGCAGCAGTGCAACAGGACACGCCTGGATTCGATTCCATTTGGACCTATGGAATGAGGAGGAGGAGGCCAAGATCCCCAGGATCCCTCCCATATTTGCCTGATAAATTGCAACACTCCTCAGTCGATTTGGCAGGTCACCCCGGCCCCCGGCTGAGGTGCTCGAGCAGGTTTTGCAGCCAATGACTGGAAGGACCTAGCTTATGTTGGAATCTGTTGGTTGCCAGGTTTCCTCTGTTTTTTCTTCCTCTTGACCTTGGATACACCAGTGTCCATCCCACTGGAATATTCAGATCGCAGGATCTCAGCAAGGCGGTGTTTTCTGTGGGTCTTCTTGAGAAGGTCAGACCTGGGCAGAGGGAAGAGAAGAGGAATGCAGAATTAGATTTCCTTCTCTCTGAAGCGCTGCTAGGTGGGTTACTTATTTTACAGCTGTGGAAAGTGACATTTGCGCATTAGCAGGAGAACAGCTTCCTTTTCGTGAGGCTTGATTTGAAATTCTGTCTCATGCAAAATTAGATATTGTTGTGACAGGTTTTCACAAAGGTGGCAAAATATCATGCCGTTTTTAAAAGCAAGCCTTTGTTCTGTACAAATGCTCTTGCAGGGGTGGCGGGGAGAAGGAGGGAAGGTTGTGAGCTGAAGGCTGATGAATTAGGTGACACAGCAGTTTGAAAATTATTATAATAATAAAAAGACCTAACAGCCTTAAGACATCCAACAATGGAAACATTTTATAAACAGAGCTTGAATCCAGAGTTTGAAAACACAAAAAACCCAAACAAGCGAGCAAGAAAACCCCAATGTCAGGAGTTTAAACCCAACAGACTCTTTTTTTTCTTGCAGTGTCCTGCAGACATCACATGCACCTTCCAGCCTCCGTCTCCAGAGACTGGCTTTTGCAGAGGTAGCTGCATTCTGCCCGGCCACGAAACTCCAGCACGGATCTCCCTGCAGCCCTAAACTGCCAGCTATAAATATAAAAACCCACTCAGCATTTTTTCACTGCAAGTTCTGCCACTGTCCTGCTCTGTGACCTTGGGCAAATGTCATCCTCATTGCTGCCATCACCCTCCCTTGCTTCAACTGCCATCTCTTTGGTGCAAGACCCATTGTTCCCTACCATGTTCTCCTGGCCCTGGGCAGAACAGGGCACCCACAGCTATTTGTGTCTGCTCCATAATGAAGACCAGTGAAACAAGGTGTGCTCAACCAGCCCAGCTCTACTCCAAAAACTTTGTAGTGCAGCTGTATCCTCCGCTCAGCCCCCTCCATCACTTGAGAAAAGTTTCTATTTGACACTTTCATTGTGTCTCCGAGCATTTACTACAGTAATTCCAGGGTTACCAAGCAACAGATCAGTTTACTTAACAACAGGGAACTATCTACTGCAAAAGGACAAGTAATCCACCAGTAGCTGTCGGGCTGAGTTTCAGCTCAGCAGGGAGGTTGTCCAACGCTTTATTATCAATCAGGTGAAATCATTGCCCAATTAGTAAATCAATACCCCCTGCTGTGGTGATCAGCTGTACACAGGAAAGCAAGAATGCAGGGAGAAGGGACGTTTCTCCCTTTAACTAGGGCCACAAGAAAAAAAAAAAAAAAAAAATCAATGGGGCTGTGCTGTGGAACCTGTGCTGAGGGCTGAGAGAAGAAAAGCTGCTCTCAAGGCCCCGTTTAACCACGAGATGGAAGAGCCGCAAGCAAGAGGAAAAGCGCACCAGGTCAGAGCCCTGGCCAGGTTCTGATTCCTGTTGGAAACCTGTGAATTCCCCTCTCTGCTCAACACAATCTCTGAGCATCCTTGGGCTGCTGAGTGCTGTCACATTTGGCTGCCAGGCAGAAGCACCCCTGAACTGGAGCTCTCTTACACTAGATATGGGGTACCAGGGCTCCCATAAAAGACAGATGGGGATTGGGAAGTAGCCAGAGGAGCCAGCAGAGCTGTGGTACATGCATGGCTTCTTGGACATCATTTGACGTCTCAAAGATGTCTCTGCTAGTCTTTGTACCTAAATGGTGAGTGAGCTCGTTCTTAGAAATATCTCCTTCAACTTGGTTGGCACTGCTGTCTGTTCCTTTGTCTTGAGCTGTGCGAAATGCTGCTGCAATGCAGTGCAGCAAGTGCAGTGACCTTTACCCAATTTGCAGCATCTGCAGCAGCCAGGGGCTCCCAAATTGCTCCAGCTGAGGAAGAAGGAGCACAAAGTTCTGATGCACAGTCCCAGAACTCATGGTGTGTCTTTGGAGGAGACAGGAGTAGGCTGTTTCATTTATCAGAAAACATTTCAACATGGATCACACTATCAATCTGCCTGACAGCACCTCCAACAGCTCTTTGAAGTGGTGCCAGCAGCAGAGCTGGGTTACCTCTGGGCCAAGGCTGCTGCAACACCTGCTTTTTCTACTTATAGCGTTGGATGAACCATCTGCAGCCAATGCAACCCTGCTTGGGTTGGGTTTTGTGTTGTTTTATACAGAGTTGGGGCAAGGAATTCATCAGCAACCCTACACTGCTCTCGACAAGTCAACAGATGGCCAAGGTACTCTGTTATCAGCTGATGTGGACACCAGCTTGAGAAGATCAAGGAAAATTATTACCCAGTCTGAGCATCAAGTGCTGTTCCAGTACAGTCAGAGCCGAGCAGTCTCCATGCCAAGACACGCTAGAGAGCAAAGCCCACCTTACACCTGCTGAAGTCAACTGTAGTTCAGCTACACAGGAAGAGACAAAACATCACAGCTTCATTTTCACCACCATCCCTCGGCCTCCACCCCACGGAGAAAGGACGAAAGCACCACTGGGAGGCTGGGAACCTCCTCCCAGGATTCTCGCTTCTGTCAGGCTCTTCAAGGGCAGAATATGTTTCAGTTAGAGAGACACGATCATTTTTTGGTGTGCCCCAAACAGCACAGAGGTTTTCCAGCTCCATGAGAAGCCCTATCCTCGCGCACAGCCGGAGCAAAGGCTCTGTGCTGTGGCGGAACAGGACAGCGATGAAGGGCATTGCTGTACGCAGACACCAATCAGATGGATTTTACAATTACCAAACTTCCATTTCATAACAGGACTTTTTTTATAACCCTGTGATGTGGTAAGCAGGACTCATCTGTGTCCCTCAACTGCCTTCATGAAGAGTGATGGCGATGTTTCCTTTCACAGCAGCCACGTCTCTTACCCTAATTTTTTGATCCATTTGCATTCCAGTGCACGAATCCCTGCTCTTACCTGAGCTCCAGTCTGGCTTTCTAGAGCAGACCGCCCAAACCAAGTGCAATTCCTAGTGGGCAGAATTCCAAACTTGCATTTTGACTAATTAAGTGATATTAGGAAAGCTGTAAATGGCACGCAAAAAACTGGCAGGCAAACTGCTTCTAATGATTAGACAATTGCTGTGCAGGGAGATCCAGCTGCAGCCTTGATTCGCAAGCGCTGTCAATAGGAGCATTAGTCTTTCTAAAATTGCCAATGCCAAGATGTTCAAACGTGGAATCAAGGGTCTGAGGTAGAAGGTAAAAGGCTTCTTGTGTTCACCCAAAGGAGACTACTGCCCCACACAAAGGAGGACACACAGTTACAAGGTGTATTTCCCAGCAGGAGTCTAATTCTATCTGACCACTAAATGCTGAAGAATGCATGAGCACAATAACCTCGTTGCCAAAACCTTAAGGGCATGATGACATCCATATTCAGAGCAGTGGCAGTGTAATAATGATGTAAACCGATGCCTTCAAATAGAAGCACCCTGGACACCTTTTATTGATCCCATTTTAGTTAAGGGTTGGACTTGAACTCTGAAGCATGAGAGGATTTTCACCTTAATTTTTATACTCACTTTTTGCACACGCTGTAGCAACTACGAATATACTTGATACTGATATATAAATTCAATCTTTCTGAGCATTTCTGGCATCAGAGATATCCTGTAGCAATGTGTTCCACAGACTCTAACCTAAAGATTTATCTCTTTCTTCAATAATGCCTTGAATTCACAAAACAAGGCAAATTAGGTTGCAACTCCTCATTACGGCGAAACCCTTTGGGGACATACACCAGTCTTCCAGAGTTCAACAGGAGAAGACAGACCTTCAGTTGCCACAGAATGCCATAAAACCCCACTGATCCAAAATGCAAAAGAACCGAGCAGCGCAGGGATGCTCGGTGAAATGGCAACCGGCCTTTGGCATCGATGTTGTGAAAGAGTCGGAAGACACGTCTTTCTGGCACGTCAGCTACTTCCCGTACACGCTGCTTCTCCGCAGCGAAGGAAAGATGGTTAATCCCTCAATGGAAGTGGGATCAGCTTCCTTGCATCTCCCCTTCAGCAAAAGCATGAGCCCAGACACTTAATAAGCTGATGTATCGTAACTTCATATACAGTATCTGGTTCATGTGCTCCTCTCTTACCTAAGTACAGCATTTCAACTTTCCAAAAAATCATGAGTGATTATTTTTCCATCTTCAGAGCGGGTTTTGCAAGGACCGCTATGGTTAAGGGGACAGTTGGTTTGCACAAAGAGGTTTAAAAAAATACGTGAGAGTTTTATAGGTGCATTCAGGAGAAGGCTGCTTCCACATTTCAGCACGGAACCATCCCACACCTGGCTGCTCTGTCTTGGGTCTCACCTTCCCCAAGCAGAGTGCTCTGAGGAGGCGCTGAGCACAAAAGGAGACTTCAAAAGCAATGAAAAGTCTCATTTGTCCTCTTAAAGAAACATTTAATGATTGCCTTTACCCCACTCTCAACCTGGACTGCCTCCTCTTTATTCTCTGGGCAGGTGCTGAGAGATGAGGCTTTAGTGAGCAGATTGATTAAAAACAAGTATCGGATGTTTGGAGACAACGTGTAATAAGACAACCAACACTCATGGTGTCATGTGAGAAATAGAATTTAGAAGATTGCTCTGTGACTATACTCTTATAATTTCAAGCCTTGCATTTTATAATTAAAACCCATTTGTCTTCTAAATGGCAGGCTAAATTCCGCTTTTTGCTTTGTCAGTGTGAAATCAAAAGCAATTTTCTGTAAGTTAATGGCATTATCTTGATTTTATGCTAGTGGAGACTGAATTTGAATCTCTATTCACTTTATGCTAGTGGAGACCGAATTTGAATCTATATTCACTTTATATTATAGTATTTATACCTATAAATACTAATACATCTTCTCTCTCTCTTCCTTTTTTTTTTAAGCACACACAGAGAAAGTCGATTAGAAACAAGTTTCACAGCCAAGAACAATTGTTGCACATCACAACTTTGGCTGTTTCTGCAGGGTCTTAACTTTCCAGATGCTCCCGGATTTGAAATCTGGAGCTTGAGCCGTGACGAACTTGTACAAAGTCTGCCCACTTTCCCTGAGCTGCAATTATATGATCCACGTGCAAATGAGCTTTCGAATCACTCTCAGACCATTTGTTCTAACACCTCCACATCCCCCAACCCCACGTGTCCTGTGCCTAAACTACCTACTGTATCTTGAGCTTGTCTGTACTATAATGGGATGAAGACTTGGGGAGGAGGAACTCCATCTAAAAGAGGTTCGTAACAAGGGAAAAAGTAGCTCTAACAGAGTAGCAACATCATAGGAACAGAGAGAGGCATTGTTGCAGGCCAAGTAATCCTGTGACACGCTACTGTCAGTCATAGCTCGACACCCCGCTGGGCCAGCAAGACATCAAAGCCCACCCCATACCATCTTACATGCTCTTTATCGGCTAATCAGGCTATTCTTCCTGAAATAAAGCTCCGTTAAATCCCCTGCTCACAGGGGCATTCCCATCCTGTTGCCCATCTGCTGGTGCGGGTCAGCTGAAGCAGGAGGCAGATCGGTGGCCCGTCCCTGGTGGCTTCTCAAGGCAGGACAATGCGGTCTCCAACTTTTTATTTTAAAATCCCTTCCCCTTGCATTTTTTTTTTTCCCCCCCAAGATATGTACATGTGCAAGAGATGTCACCAGCCCAGGAACAATTATGTGATTAGTGCTTTAATTGCATGGCTAACGTTTGCTAACGGAGTTTGCAGCAACGATTACACAGGAAGAGTCACAACTGATACTGATAAAAGAAAAAAGATTTTCCTCCTTTGAATAATTTGAATAATTCCCGCTCAAATGTTCAACCAAGCTGGTTTAATAAATCTAATTTTTAGGCTCTCCAAAGCCATTAGAAAAAGGGGAATGAAACAACAGCTCAGAAAGCAACGTGACCTAAGCCACGGCTCAACATGATTTAGTCTCTCAGGAACAATCACACACAACCTGCCCACAGCATGAGCCTTGGACTAGTTGTTCTCCAAAGGTCCCTTCCAGCCCAAACATTCTGTGATTCCTGGAGCAAGCACAACCACCTTGAGAAGTAAAGCAGACCACAGTTTGTCACATGTGGTATTCTTTGGTGTAGGTGCATCAAGTTGGCCTACCTTTTTGGTCTTGGTTTGGTTTTCTTCTTGGAGCCTGCAGTGGGAAGAGCAGTCAGGTTCTGGGGGGCATCCCTCAGGCCAAAGCTCTTGGCAACGTGACCCAGGTGGAGAGATTTGATGTGGAAGATGTGCTTGAGGTTCCTGGGATAGGTGGTGTAGGCACAAAGGAAGGACTGCAGTGCTGAGGGGGGAAGGAAAAAAAAAAGAATTCTGTTTGCTACTGCATTTTTATATATACATATACTTAAAGATTCAGCTGTTCCAGCTGAAAGGACGTTGGTCTCGTCCTTTGGGACACCTTCTGGTCAGCAGCTGGTAGAAAAGGTTGGTGTGTTAAAATCTGTGAAGGTTATTTAGTACTAGTACAATCCCAAAAGGAGAAGGTAGGAGGTGGAGAAGCATCAGGAACTGAAACAAAGGTTTGCCTCTCGCAAGGATGCCCCTTCTGCCAGAAAGGGTGATGCTTGTAGCACAGCTCACACGAAGAGTCATTGACATCAAATGGTAGGGGAGAGGGAACAGAGATAGAGGGATGAAGACAGGGAAACAGAAGCATGGAGATGGCACAGGAAGACTCCTCTGATATTACGGTCCCAGTAGCCCATGCATTTTTCACCAGTTACTAGCTAGTCCCTTATAAATATCTGAGAGCCAGATGGATTTCCTGACTCATCATCTCACTGAGAACAGAGCTCACCTTCTCAACAGGGAAAAATAATAGAATTGCGTGCAAATTTCCCTTCACATCTTTATACTCCTGTAATGCCCTTCCCTCAGGGCTCATTGCTCTAAAGACGATCATCCACTAATACGAACGCTACCACTGCTCCTCCACCTACCCGGAACATTAACTCCACCCAGGCTGTCCTCTCTGCTATGGGGAACAGAGGGACTTTTCGTAAAGAAACTCTACAGCTCAGAAAATGCCTCTCTTCAATCCTCTGCTCACTGAACCTCCCGTGTTCCCCCAGCCCTGACTCCAACCACCACCTACATCTTCCTCTCCCCCAGCCCCTGACAGCAGCAAGCTCGAAACTCACCTCTCCTGCCCTTGCCTGTTGAGCCACCGGACCAGCAAGTTTGCCCACAGCTTATGTCTAATCTCTTGGCAGCAGCCGGAGATTGGAGTTTATGAACAGTAATAAAAATGTCATTTTAGCAGATCAGCTCCTGGAAGGACCCAGGGAATCCATCAAAGCTCTGTTTACTGAGCAAAGCGAACTCCTTTTCCCAATCGATGAGAAGAAAAGATTGAGTTTTTCTGCACCTTCTTCCCAATTTCACAGCGCTACTCTTTTACAGGCATCTGAACGTCAAGAGACCTGTGTTCTTCCAAAAAGAGAATGCTAAATTCCAAATACCCCATCTCGGTGTCTCATCCGAAGGCCATCCCTCTGAGGACTTATGAACCAGCTCAGATGCTCTCAACCCCCCCTATTCTGCTGCTTTTTTTTCCAACAAGTTATTGTCAAATTCACCTGCCATAAGAAGGTGTAACTCCTCAAAAGGAAGAATACGACCTTGCTCCAACTCCAAATCTGGTCTCGTTGGAGCCAATACGGCCGTATTTTTTGCTGCATTTGAAATGGTTGATACTAAAGATCCTGTTCTGATGAAGGCTGAGCTCACAGAGCACAGCTCCTCAGGCAGGAAAGGCTGCTGGTACTAACTCCCCAGATCAGAGTTAGACAATCAAAGTGTCAAAAGCCGCCCTCTTCCCAAAGCCCCGACAGGAAACTGCGGGACTCAGGCTTGAGTCGGAGCGTGAAAAACCAGGGAGAGCTGCAAGACACGGACCCAAAGCTGAACTGACAGCCCAGCCGGGCCAGCAGGCCGAAACCTCAGCTCGTGCAACTCTCACCTCTGAGGAGCTCAGAGCTGCTAATGGTCATTACAGCACCCAGCAGACTGAAAGCAAGACCTTTGCGGACGTGATTCTTTTTCAAATCTGTACTACCAGGTCTTTAGACTCTCAGTGTTGCCAGAGTCATGTTTTCCAGCTTTTACGTGCAATTATAGTGGCCTGAAATTAAAAGCTTCCTTTTTTTTTTTTTTTAAGTCGAAATGATTTTGAAATTTTGCGATCAAAGAGATAGAGCTTAAAAAAAAACCAACTCAAAAAGACTGGTAACAGTGCTGGTCAGGCCACAATTCACATAAAAGGTACCTCATCTTAATGCCACAGGAGCAAACTACCCGAGCTGTTATGGTTTTTGTCACACCAACATGAATCTAAGGCAATGTAGACTGGCCTGGGGTGGGATTCAGACTTAGACTCAGGTAAGAGAGTAGATTTAGATTGGTCCTTTGCACTTCTTCAGCTCCACTTTTCTATAGGAAATACAAGTGTGGAAAGTCAAAGGAAAAAAAAAAAAGAGAGCGCTATGTATGATGGAGGTTAGATAAGTTGGTTTGTTGTTTTTTTAAACAGGGGACAAGAGGGTAACGAGATATGAAAGCGAGACAGGTGACATAACCTGTTCACCGTGCTCTCAGCTGGCAGCCAGTTCCCAGCGCCAGCCCCCAAGCACCCGGCTGGATAAACCGGTGTCGGCGTTTCGCCAACGTACGGAGCCTGTGGGAACGGGAGGGAAAAGGCACCAAAATTGCCACAGATCCGAGCATCGTGCCACAGCAGTGGGCTCCTGGAACTCTGCTGTCCGTACACGGGTGTTGAGGATACAAAGGATGAGGCAAAACACTCAAGTATTGGCTATAAAATAGGGAAACACAGAGGAGAAAAGCAGGGTTTGCGTCCTTACTCTTTCTATAACCCAAATGACATGAAGGATCAGAGTCTCCTGAGCCCTGTCTGTCCCCACAGCTCCAAAACAGAGCACCTGTCACCATGCAACCCTTTGGACCAGAGTCTTCCATCTCCCAAAAGAGGCTCCACACTTCATGAGATTCATCCTTTGGGTAGCAGGGCCCAGCCGTACCCCTCCCCTCCTCCTCCTCACCGCTGATCCATCCGTCCATCAAGTTTGAAGGGCAGCACCTTCACCGAACCATTTGATTTGCGTTTGGAAAACACGGGACCGAGAGGCAGAAGGAGGGAGCGGGCAGGGAGCCACTCGCCTTTTGAAGGCAGGCTGCAGTCAAAACACTGCTTATTAACATTGACTAGGTCAGAAAATGGGGAAAAAGAGAAAAAGAGAGAGAAACAAATGCATCTCTGGCACAGTTTCCAATTGATTGTCTGCCATGAAAGCAAAAGCCAGCTGCCATGTTAATTATTCATGATGCTTGGCGCAGAGGGGAGGAAGAGGGGGTTTATGGAAGCCACTCAGCACTGGAAAATTTGCATATGTAGATAGCAGAGTAGGAAGAAGAGGTGGAGTGCTCCTGTAGGAGATAAACGGGATGCACAACATTTTAGCATTTCCTGATATATTTTCTGTACTTCTTGTCTGTGGCTAAAGAAGTTATCAGTGCTGAGGCCAGCAACAAGTGTGCGTGGGGTCTGTGTGTGTGCAGCGACATACACTGTACAGAGAAAAACCACAGAGGTTTCCACGTGTGACCATTCGTTGTTCTCCCCGTCACAGTCATTTCAGGTTAGAAGTTCGCATGGGGCATAAAGAATCCCAGGGGAGCAACAAGAAGCTCATCCATGCAGAATCAAGGATTTGATCATATTAGTCACATGCTTGGAGATTGTGGACTGAAAGTGCAGCTATAAGAGTAATTACAGCAGTCAAGTAGCACAACACAGCTGAAAACGGTGCAAGCCAGCCAGTTGTGTAGGAAAGCCTCTGACACTTTCACTGCAGGGGAACGGTATTTCGAAACCCTGGGAAAAAAATCAGCACTGCAACCGTCAGAGGAGGTGAGAATCAGTGCAGTGACACGCAGTGGCAGGGAGAAGAGCAAAGAGTGAAATGGTAGGATTTCAAATACCTTGCCCACCGATATGGCCATGCATCATTAAAAGCAGACAGAATAATTTGGGGTAAGCAGGTAGTTACAGTATGAGCTCTAGTTGTTCTGCTATGTCATCACCTAACAAGTTAGTACAACATTCCGAAAAAACCAGGACCTTTGACTTCTCGAACAATTGCTTCTCACAATTCCAAACAATTTTAGTGCTGAACTTAACTCCTATCTTGAGAATGGCCTTCCCTTATCCAGTTTCTATGACAACATTGTACAGCTCAAAGGCCAATTTCCCCATTCGGTTTTGGACCCCTTGGTATGTGATTTATGTAGTTTAGTACATACGGTACACTTGTACCACCCCTGTACACACACATATACAGCAGGTATATATGTAATGGTAAACAGAAGTGATGTAGAACATTAAAATTTCTCTCATCAGGACCCCTTCCCATCCAAACCTGACTGGGACTGAGAAGCAGAAGGGAAGAGTTTCTTGTACTGCTCAGTGACAACTGCTGGGCATCCTGCTTGGCAAAGATGGGAGATCAAATCCCAGATCTGCACCTAGCTACAATTATTATTTAAATCCATCCCAGTTTTGATTCTTCTTGCCTTTTGAGTAGCTGCCCTCTCTCTCATATTTCTCCCATCCCACAAAACAACCTCCAGTTTAAGATCCCTGACTGTTCAGAGTTGCTCCCAAGGCAACCTGTCTTATAGACTTCAAATTCATCCCTGGTGTAAACTGAAACACCTAACGGGTCTTGGACCAGGATGTGGTTAAGCAGATCACCCACGACCTTCCCAGCATAACACACATAATCTATTCACTCATGTGATTGGGTCAAAGCCCTTGGATGTGAATCCTGTCGAAAGCCAAGATTAAACCTCATTTGCACGTAATATGGGAATGCAAGAAATTAACATTTAATATCATCGCAAAGCCTTTTGGGCCCATCTCAACCCCCTACAGAGCCCAACGGCCCCAAAATGTTTCTTCCAGGCCTTTTCCCTGAAGCTCTCCCCCAGAAGAAAACCTTGGCAGCTGAATCGAGCCCTTGTGGGATAAACTGAAAAGAAGCGCACTGACCTTTCTTTGCCCATCGGACTGTCCCCTCGCTGGAGTGAACGTAATTTTCAAATTTTGTCTGCAGGATCGTGGCCCGCTCCCGGACTTCCTGAGGGTCCGTGCCACAGGATTTCTACAAGGGCGGTGGGAGGATTAGAGGAAAGAGAGAATTTGAGTCAGGAATAATGAAGCAGTTTACAATAGATTTAATAACAGTAAAATCACACAGTAACCACCCAGGGGCCAACAAAGGTAATCCTCTCAATATTACTAGAGAAAAACAGATACAGATAAAGATGTTAAAGTCAAAGCAGCCAGTGAATGCTCTGTGGTGAGGAGAGCAAATCAGTTTTAATTTTGTGTTTTCTAACATCTATCATCCATCTTTTTCCATTGTTTTTTTTTTTTTTTCTTTCAGATTCAACAGACAGATCCCACCGCTTATTTCCATTGGAATTATTTGGAATGACTCCCCCAGTCTCTACACTGATGTTGCAAGTTGCCCTGTGCAGTTCCCCCAAACACCCGGCCTGTTCTGGGCACTGGTGGGGCAGGAGCTCCACGTTCAGCCCTGAGTTCCAGAGAAGGGACCAAATTCCCTACCTGTGAACAAAGCCAATTAAATGAACTTCTCACTATCAATGTCTACGTGAAGTTTTCTCACTGTCAACAAGTCCTAGTTCACTGTAACTGCCGTCACGTGGTTCCTCTAGAATAAGACGAGCCCTTGCACCAAAAGCATGACAGAAGAAACTTCCTTAGACCAAAAGGGCAATTTTGCACGTGCTCAAGCTTTCCCAGGGTCAGACTGTAGGATGCAGTTCAGGAAATGGAAAGCAAACATTCCTGAGAGCAAGCTGTTACTGGGAAAGAACAGAGGCTGTCTCTGTCTCTAAAGTATCCAGGCAGTGAAAGGGCATGCGGACCAGAAAACAAGAGAATTTTTGATGGAAAGTTGGCAGCAAAGTGCAAAGCCAAGCACCCACAGATGTCAGCCTCTCCCAGGAAAGGACCACGGCTCTCCAAAGCTACTCAGACAGGAACCAGCGTCCAAGAGCATCAGGTCCAAGGCAGTAACTTCATCCTGGTCAACCCCCTCATCTGACCAAAGCTGAATGAAAACAAACATCCAGCTTCCCCGATTCTGCCCTAGGCCTGTGCCAAGGCAACAATCCTGTTGTTCCTCCCCGGTAGATTTGCATGGTAACGCTGCACAGCCCTCCTTCCCTCGGTGCGAGCATCACCTCTGTGCTGCTGCCGGGCCAGGGGAACCAAATCACACCGACACCGCCAGCCTTGGCCATCGTGGAAGCCGGACAACGCTGCTGGCACCCTAAACAAAATGTCCTGATGACCCAGATCTGCCCATCTAATGCCTAACAGCAGATCTGCCCAGAGAAAGACCCCAAATTTAGTCTAAATGCCCTGCACAGTGTCCTCTTTTCAACCCGGGATCCAACAGCTTCCAGGCACTGGGTTATTCTTCAGCAAAGCAAACACGTGTGGAGACCAGAGCTCCTGCTCGCTCACCGCCTGGACTAACCGTCCATCCGCATCTCCAGCAAAGGCAACGGGGGGTATTTTACGGCTACATGAAGAGTCTCCCAGATTTCAGGTCTCTGCTCTCTCCCAATGGACTCGAGAAACTCACGGCACAGCCCATTCCACAGATGCCTTTTAGTTGGACTCAACGTGCGCCTATTAATCAACTGGGACAGTCTCCAGTCGAGGGGCCTCTCTGAAGGTTTAATAAACGACAAGTGGAGCTGCCTTCCCGAAGTGGACACTCATCGCTGGGACTAACAAGTTTCCATTGACGTGAAACATAAAACTTTCTCCCCCTACCTGCTCCTCCTGGCCCCCATCACTTTTCTTTTGTTAAGCCTCCTGGCAGCACAAAGTGTCACCTTCCCAGCGTTTTTTAATATGAATGTGAAATTAGTGAGGTTTGCCCTTTCCCCTGGCGGACAGAATCCTCTGTTATTAAAAAGTAAAGCACTTTAATAATGAAAACTTTTTCTCTTTTTCCTGTGTTTTAACTGTTTAAAATTAATGAGAAGGGCATAACGGTTGTCAAAGCGATATTGAAAGCCGGGTAGCCAGGACCGAATAAGCACGAAAATCCCTCCAGAGTGTTAAATAAACAGTGCTTCAGCCCCCTCTGAATCCCTCTGTTGGTTATTGTATACATTCTGTAACAGCACTCAGAATAGATCTGAGCACCGGGGAGGCAGAAAGGTTTCAGAATTCCAATAAAGGCCTCAAATTAAAGACAGCCTGGTGCGAATTCCAGGAGAAAATTAAAGAGACCTCAAGCTTAAGTGACAGGTGACTTGCTTCTGTGTCACAACTGTCAGGGGATTTAGTGATAATATGGCAATATATTACAAAGGACTTTTCTTATTCCCCCCTTTAGGTTTCAAAATGAGGCATCTCTTCTTCCTGGTGCTAGGGGAAAAAGAAAAAAAAAAAAGTAAGACAAAAATGAGGGATAAAAAACTAGGTGCATAATTTCCAAAGTGTGAGGTCAGTCCAAGAGAAATAAATGTAAAAAAGCAAATGGCAGGAAACATAATGTACTCAGAAAACAGCTTCTCCCCTCCTCCCATCTCCACCTTGTCTTTTATCCTCTTCAGCCCCTTGAGACAGATCTCATTTTAAAATTGCCCCCTAATGGGCATGAAAAAAATAAATCTGTGTTTGATTCCTGCCTTCCAGGGAGGTTCATCCAGAGAAAAAAAAATAAATCTAAATTTAAAACTGACTCAGAGCCAAACTGTGAAAATAAAACCTGTAAACCGTGCGAGTGCCTGGGCAGACCAAGTAAACCAGCGCGACTGGACGTGCACTGGGAGCCATCCTGGATGCTCTGTGAGCTTTAATCCTGGCTGGGATTAACAGGACAACTAATTTGAAACCTTACACATTTTTCCAAGACCCAAAAGATAAAAACCTACCCCAGAGGTGTGCTTGATCTACTCTCCATCTAGATGAATCTGTTACATTTGTTAAGTAAGAAGCATTACTTTCATTATGGAGAAATAGCGGGATAGGGGAACTTCCACTCTGCATTTGCTTAGAGTAAAAGCCTATTCTGGCAGGTCCCTGAGAAATGGTGTAATGACTGTGATCAATAACAATATTTATAAGCTCAAAGAAGAAATAGGTCTGGTTACAATGTCATTTAACCAGTTCAAGACACCTGGGGGGCTTCTCCAACTACCAAGTACACCAGGAAAAGACATTCAGCAGACGGAAACTTCATTATAAGGACTGCAGCTTTTAGGTTTGAGAGCTTGGCCTAAGTCCCAAAAGCCTCTGATTTCATTAAGAGAATATGTTAATGGGAGAAGGGATTGAAACACAATAAAACTAGACTGAGGTAGAAAAGTTCTTTCTTAAAACAGCATGAAAAAAAAAAAAAAAAAAAAAAAGCCAGAAAAAAAAAGCCAGAAAAAAAAAAAGCCAGAAACCCAGGCTGTAACATCTCCTGCTTCCATTATACTTCAAAACAAAATGAAGGATTTTGTTTTAATAAAAACTTTTTACTAACCTCCACACACCTCCTCTAGAACTCACCAAGTCCCCCTGCCCCCCTCCATAAAAGTTGAAAGATCAAATTTATTCTCTTTGTAGGCAGGTGAACATTCACACACCCAGACATAGCCACATATATATTTTATACACCTAAATATAAAATATACATTTTACAGGCACTTCAGCTTGCTCCCTAGCTGCACACAGAAGCCCAAAAAATACATGTTCCAATGTGGTACTTATAATGGACTTGAGTTGAGGCGATGAGAACCGGGGAGCATTATAATGAGGTTCCTGTGTGCACAACTATAATATATACATTACTCAATGTATGGTGAGCTGATAAGCAAAACTAATGCCCTCTGGAACGGCAGCATCATCAACGGGTCGGGTCCAGCTCCTCAATCCCCCTCTGTCCTCTGCCGTGTCCCATCGCACTCCCAGCTTATCGTACCATCTTTATGGCAAACGTACAGAATTTAATAGAGATTAACTCTCCTGAATACTTGGAAACACATTCTGCAGCTTCTGAGGAAGGTCTGCAGACCATTTATGAGCCTCTAATGGCAATAAAATACAAAGCTAACAAACAGAATGAAGCCTCGCTTGCATTTAATATATTTTTCAAGGAATTCCTGAAAAAGTCTATTTGATATTGACAGAACTACTGTAATTTCAACCCCGTTAAATTATACAGGTTTTTTTTTTCCCCATAAAGAGAAACTCAATTTCTCAGTCCCAACTCTTTCAGATACTGAGTCACATAAAAATAGGTTATGCTGTATCTACAAGCTCCTGCAGCAGATTCAGACCATCCTACAGCCAGGGTGGATCTATCTCAGCTCCAGCGAAGTCACCAGCAGAACCCCGTTGGCTTTGAAGGCAGAAGGAAGAGAGGAATTCCATCCCACCTTTGACTGCAAGCGAAAGGAAGCAGCTCCAGCTGCACATGTACCCGCGTACAGCGCCTGGCAGGGCTCGCCCAGGCAGCACTGCCGAGCAAAACCTGAGTAATATGTTGTTTGGGGGTTTAAGTATTTTTTGAAGGAAAGGGAGAAAAACGAAAGAGTATTTAGAGTATTCTGTGCTTAGCTATGTAGAGTATTTTACAACTCGAAAGTGTGTTAGGTATTTGATCAGTCCTGGTAGCAAACAGGCTTGTTAGCTTTTCATTGCTGTTCCCAAGGCAAGGACACAAAGGCACTGAAATGTTTAGGTGAGAATTTTCAAAATGGATCAATGATTTTGAACCTTCTCAAGTACTGGGCTCTGACATTCAGTAACACTCAGCGGGCATTTTCTCCTGCCACTTTTCAAAAGCCAAATGATCATTTCCTATAAAAATCATTCTCTCCTTTTCCCCATTTCCCATAAAATAACACTTGTCCTCAAGTCCACAACAGATAATATTCTGTCCCACACCAGCAACAAATTTAAAGTCCAGTTTCTGTATAATTACATTTGCTGAAAAACTCTCCAAAGGAAATGCAAAGTTACCCACCTATAAGCACATTGGGGAGAGAAGGAAAGTATTTATATACAGAAGAACTATTTAAAATCGTTTCTGCATCAACAAGTAACACCTAAACTTTTAGGTATTTGTTGAACAAGTTAAGAGGTCAAATTCTAGGCATTTAAAATGCAGACATTACAGGCTTATTTCAGTGAAAAACTGTGCAGCGGTGGGAAAGAGCTTTAAATAGAGCTGTATCTCCGACGAGCCACAGATCTGGCTGTATGTGAAATATAGGGCATGTAAGAGAACTGAACACCTTTCAAAAGCGTGTTTACCAAGAACACCACAGCTCGTAACAGTCATCGCAGGAAACGAGAAGGCTCATACATGGTATAACAGAAAGAACGAGCAGGCAAAACAGCAACAAGAGAGAAAAAAAAAAAAGAGCATGCTGCATCATGCTTGATGCATTCTTGACTTCTATTCAAAACGAGGGTTCTTGGAGGATTTAATTTGCCAGAATGCAGAAACGTCTGTGACATCAATTGCACATGACTGAATTCTGTGAATGAGCAACTTGAAGGCAGACCCAAAGCTTGCCGAAATCAAACGAAAAGATGCCTGTCAACCCAGTGAGCTTTGTTTTAAGCTCCAGGTAAATACACATAATAAAAAACCCTAAGGTAACATATCACCCAATACATTTTACTCATTTCTTCAGAGAAGTTTCGTGTCACTTGTGATCTCCAACGGTATTTTAGTGCAGAAAAGCCAAGGAGAACAGAAATATCGTGGGGAAAAAACCCCAAAGCTTTTGCAGCCAGAAACCTTTAGTCTGTTACAAAAGTATTTGCTGAAGCGTTGGAAGCAGTAGCTTTTTGGGGACAACGATTTAAGAATTGGCCAATTGTGAAATAAGGCAGTGCTATAATTATTTGCACTGCCTGACATCATGGATATACCCACCCTCGTATTGTGAAGACAGAAGCTAAGGGAGGAATGCTGATGATGTTTAGCTGGTAAATGAAAATCAGAGCAATTCCCAATCAGCAGAACAACTCACCTTCCTTCCTGGTCTGTGCAGCTTGAAGCGATCATCCTTCACCAGGCTGGATAATACCTTCTCCATCTTTATCTCTGAAACACTGAAGCAACAAAGACAAGAAATTACCATTTCTCCTGCTTTTCAAATATAGCGTGTAACGAGCTACAGGCTGATAAAGGATAGCAAAAAGATTGAGATTTACACATTCACCTTAAGAATTTATCCCTGAAATACATGAAGTCTTACCCCAGACGGTCAGAAACCCTAAGAGTGTAACTGCTGTAAAATCTCGGTCCCAGGTGAACTGGTGCTTTCACTGGAACAGCGACACAATTTTACCCACAACCTTGTCACTGCTACGAGTGACCAACACACACTCAAATTCTTACAGCATCAAAATAACTGATGGTGGACTTTCAGTTCTCCCTGGTTCTCAACAAAAGTAACTGATTAAAGAAAAATAATCTGGCTTTTAATTACATTTCTGTTGTTTTTTATGATTTTTCTTTCCTTCCATTGAGTAGCACCAAGACAATTGGAACCATTTGGTTACGTTTTCCACAAAAAGAAATTCAAAACAGAGTTGAAGCAGCTCATAACACTAATGTTTCTTGTAGATTTGCTTTATAACTATAAACAATAAGATCCGTAAGCCCTACTTTGAACTCAGAGGGTGTCAAACCTTTTATTGTACATTAGATGCCATGGGCAGGGAGCAGAATGTGTCTGCATTTGGTCGCTTGTGCAAGTGTGAGACTGATTGAGACACACACATCGAGGCTGGAGAGATGCGCTCCACTTACTTGGCTCTTATATTTCTCTTCCATCATATCTCCCCCAATTTACCTTGCAGATTCCAGACATTGTTCAGCCCTCATTCAAAGGAACACACTGCCTTGATGTTTCCACACGTTTCCACCCATGTTAGTGAACATGCTTCCAAAACCAAAAAGCTAAAACTAAAGCTGTGTAAAGACACAGCTACTCCCTTCTCATCGTGACTCGAGCTCAGAGGGTAACAACGGGATTCCAATGAACTCTTCAGATCAAGACGACTCTCCCACAGCTTCATTCCCCCCGGTCACACCATCGTTCCTTCCCACATCTTACATCATTCCAACTTCTTGCTACGTCGCTCGGGTCAAAGCTCAGAGACACGCTCACCCTCCAATTCATTTACAGCTTCAAAAGCCACCCCTGACACAAAATACACGGTTTGATTTCCTTCCCTGTTCTAAGAACTCACCGTCCCTCTCATCTGAGGTGTAAAGCCAAAGCCCAGCCCATTAGGGACGCCGCAGCATTATTTTAAAATCCAGGAGGCTCAGTCAGCTGTCCTGGCCAGGCTTCACACTGGGCATTTATTTTCATTCTGTCGACTCACATTCCTCCTGTAGATTCAACCAGATGATTTATTCTCCATTCTTGCTTGCAAGACACTGCTGGGCACTGTCATGGCCCAGATACTGGAAACGCTTACAAACCTGCTTCATTTTCAAGTGACTGGTTCTACTTAGAGGTGCATTTACGGGAGACTAGAAATTCTTCATCCTCTTTAACGCTGTCTTGTGGGGCACACACACACCAGGTGACACAACACAGGAACAGCTGTGCAGCTCCAGGCCATTAATATTACAGCTGCATCCAAACTGGGTCCCATTTCCAAGGGAATTTGATAATAAAAGCTGAAGTTTGCGGGCCTAAATTTTCAGCAACGGGCAAAGGACATCACAAGAAGAGATTATACTCCTTTTCACACCATGAATACCGCATGGAAACCAAGGAGTTCATTTGGGGTTACAACAGTCTAAGGAAGAGAGAAATCTTGGGGGTCCAACAGCTCTCGGATTCCTGAGTCTCAGATGGTCAGAAAGACGTATGCTGTTTCTAAAAGGAAGCATCGCCTGATTTTCTTCAATTTGTACAGTATAGAAAAGAACTTATAACCCCAAGGATATCCCCTTTCTCTTCACTCAAATATCTCTAAACACCTGGTTAGGAGGAATGGATTGATTTTTGCTAAACTAACAGTAACTGTGATCCTCGCCTGTTCCCCAGTCCGTCCCAGTTAAAGTAACAAACACCTTTACTTTTGCAATCTGCCTTTTCAACCTCAGCCAGCTCATCACCGCAATATAAGGAAAGGAAAAGACATGGTCCAGAGAATTGGCCGTTGAGCCTGGAAGTGTGGCCATAGGATATCCTATATGGGAGACAAGCCCCATCGCTGCACAGCTGGGACTCCCCACGTAGCAGATTCCTCCGCAGAGGACGCAGAAAGGCGGGGGAGCGATGGGGGAGAAAAGGAAATGGAGCATAAAAAGACAACTGAGGGTTTCTCTTTGAAAAGTATAACAGTAAATTAAAACATAAATGGCAAGCACTTACGCAAGAGAAAAGTCTACCTCCCCAAACCCCCCGCAAAGGTTACGTTGACGCCGCTGTGAATGAAAACGTCAAAAGCCCTGACATGGATTTGTCTGCGATGTCACCCCCTCTCCGATCCCCCGCTCTGGCGCGCCGCCAGCTCGCAGCCGAACAGATCCGCGAACGCGGTTCGCAGCGGGGAGCATCGTGTGAGGGGGGCGAGCACAACCGGGGAGAAGGGAGAGAAATGACTCGTGCCTTCACGGTGATGCGCTTCCCTTTATAAATTAGTTAGGCTGCCGTTAGGAGATAAAGAAATTATCTGATAGCTGTCGAGGCGGGCGCTGCTAGATTGCAGTTGAAGGAACTAAAAGAGACATAAGGGAGAAAAAAAAAAAGTGAACCTCGCTGACTTTCTTCTGCTTCTTGCCTCCTCCCTTTGAAGGAAAATCTGCTAGTTATGCTTAGAGCTGAGACAGAACATTTTGGAGTCTAACCTTTTTTTTTTTTAAAAAAAAAAAGACAGAAGAAATGTACAGCAAACATGAGCGTGCATGTGTGCGCACACACATTTACAGTTAGGTAGAGGAACCACAACTTCAAGCCACACAAAGACCGTAAAGAAAGTTGCTGAGTGCGGCACACAGCTTTCTTGAGCCCCACCGGGAATTACTGATCTCAGCAGAGCCAAAGTGAGATCGTTTTGGCAAAGGCAGACGCTGCCGTTCCACTGCGGAAGCCAAGGAGAGGCTTCAGGTACCGGTGAAAATTAATTGCGAGCGATTTCCAATTTCAAAGGCAGTCATCCCTAATTCCAAAGTGGATTTTCATCCAGGAACAAAGCCACGTCTGCTCTCATTACTTCCGACTCTCAACATTTCTGGACTCACTCCCATGCACGCTGGGGTGGGTGGAGGGGCGTAAGAAAAAACTCCGGGTCAGATCCTCATCTATTGCAAATCAGCACGGCGCTGCTCATTTACACCAGCTGAAGGCTGCGGGGACCCGTCTCGTGCTTTGTCTCCTTGGAAATACATATTTTATGAAGTATTTACATTTCAATAAACCCAGCGGGAATTTCATTTAAAAAATAAAATATGAAAAAAATAAAACAAATTCACAACGCACACTCATCCCCAACAAAAAAACCCCCAAGAGATTTAAAAATTAAGCAAAGACTAAAAAACTGCAAACTCCAGTAACTCGTGCAGTCCAAGTCAAAAGCTACAAAGACGTAGGATAAAGAAACAAAAATTATCAGTGCTTAAGAGGATCGGTGACAGTCCAACACACGCTGTCTTTCGCCCTCGCACTGAATTAAATTGTCAGGATTATCACCATAATGCTCTGTTTATGAAGGGTAACGGCAATTTGTGCTGATGGCACTTGCTGCCTTTAGCTTCAAGCTGCCTTCCCGCATCTTCACTGTAATTCATCAGCTCTTTTCTATCCCGTTGCCCCTTCTCACACCATGCGCTAGAATGTGGGAAGAGCAGAGGACACCTGACTGCAAACAGGCTCAATTGCCCACCCTTGTCAATTATAGGCTCATTTTCTTCCATCTGAAGAAGGGGGTCAAGGAAGGCAAATTATACTCCTTTTTTGGCAAGTCTCTTACCTGCAGGGCAGCCCGTTTTATGAAGAACATCAAACAAACAAACAAGAAAAGACAATCGCCAGAGTCGTTTGGCTATTCTGATTTGAGAAGTGGAGAAAAAAACATATTCGCATAAACCTTGCTCTGCTCATTCAGCACAGTCTTCTATAGATTCCTGAAGAAGAGCGGTTAGCTCAACAACAGGTCTCCTTAGCAGATATAATTACCAGGGTGAGTGACACTCCTCCTCAAACTTGTTAAAAACAACAGAATTGGATGAAAGCATTAGCATTTAAAATTTTTTTAAAAAAGGAAATTTCCCTCTCCTTCCTCCAACACTTCCACAATATTATAAAATAGAAAAATAGAACTTTCCACTTGGAGTTAAAAATTCACAATTATGTGGGATTTCACCTTTAAATGTCAGTGCTGTTTGTTACATGAAAAAAAACCCTGTCAGCTTAGCCCTCCATGTCTTGCTGGTGTCTGCTTAATAGATAGTTACCTGGGATGATGGATGGCTCTTTGTTAGACCACTAAATGGCTCACAGCCTAGAATAAGCCCGTATTTACTGCCAACATTTGTTTGTTTCAAGGATGCAAAACCAAATTTGACTCCAAGCAGCTCCACCCAACATAAACACCAGAAATAAAAGAGAACTAATTTGTGCATGAGTTTACAGGGCTCCATCAGCTCTGGTACAACACGAAAGGGACTCGGCTGATGTTCTGGAAGGCTGAGAGATGAGGAGCAAGGGGAGTCACATCCATCTGGCTGCCTGCTGAGGAGGATGGAGACCTGACTGCCCTCCTGACCAGCAATCCTGAGCGAGTTGGGGGTTTTCTCCACAAAAGGACCGTTGCACAAGCAGAGCTGGACCAAAACCTCATGGTGTGTTTGCCATCAGGTATCTGACTGCACCTTGGGGCTGGTCCTCACCCTCCGAGCTGGAGCCGGTGGAGAAGCCTTCTCAGCTGGCTTGGAAGCACATCCCACATTCAGTCTGCAGAGTCCACCCCCGTATTGCCCTCCAGGACCATACTGGGCGCTCACCACTCACAAAAGCCTCTACTATTCCTCTCACAAGCCACTTACACACCACATCTTGGCCAATTATCTGCCAGATACGACCCACAGCTCCCTGGCTATTTCTCCACCGGATCTCTCCTGAAGAGAAAGCACCATCTCTGACAAGATGGTGCTACGCCGGCAGATGGCCGGTTAGCATCTGACAGGCTCATTTGACTTGTGATCTCCGCGTAGCCACGTTTTGAACCTGGGGCCAGAGAGATAACAATGGAGTGTAAAGGATCTCCGACTATCATCTCCTCTCTGCCCCTCACCACACACTCGCTCACGCACAATCTGTCAGGCTGATGATTTTCACACACTTTCCTTTTTGCCTTTTGCTAGTCTGGGGCCGGTCCTGGATCACAAGAATTAATAAATTCTTATTAAAACCTGCACGAGACACAGTCCCGCTGAAAGTGCCACGGAAGGTTAATTAGCAAGGATGAGCTGAAACTTTTGTTCGCGTTTCTGACTCACTTAATCTTGTGAGAAGCCAGCAAGCTGACATATTCTGCCTCCGAAGGTGCCAGGACAAGCAGGCTGTTCCCGTGACAGCCAATGCGAGCCGTCCTCCCGATCCGGTGGATGTATTCCGCAGGTGAAGCCGGAGCGTTATACTTCAAAAAGGGAACATGAGAAGGGAAAAGGAGGAATTAACAGAACACAGCATGTTAATTATAAACGAGACGCTCAGCCTGCTCATCTGAAACAAAAGGGATCTCAGTAAAAGCACCTCCCTCGGAACTGGCCTGTTTATAAAGAGCCCGCCGGGCTCATCCCTGTAACCATCACTCAGCCCCCTCAGCGGCAGCAGTTTTTTGACATGTGAATGTGACACATTGGCCAACTTTCAGATAATAGGACAGTTTCCCCATCTCAGTGTCTCTCTTTGCCTTTTACATTTTATTTCTATACAGGCACGTCAGGAACATGTTTGCTTCACTTAAAAAAATAGAATCACCTCACAAAGACCTCAAACCAAACAGCCCCCCAGGACTGCCCATACAGGACGCTGCCTGCTCTGCTTTTGGGAGAAAAGCCATAAACCAAAAGATGATGGATTCAAATTTGGAGTTGGGTTAAATTGCTTTGTTCGGATTAAAGCAAAAAATGTCTGGTTACTCATTAGAAACAACCTAAGAGAGATGGGGGAGTAAGTCCTTTCAGCAGTGTATGATACAGGTAGTAATCGTCTTCCCATCTATAACTACCAGGCACTGCGGAAATGTTGCTTAAAGCCCCCCTAACATAGCAGTGCCTCTCATTTATTTCACTGAGAATCAAAACTGCCCAGCCATTTGCAGGATCTGATGAAGGGTGACATATTTCCCTCCCTTTAACCTCCCCCTATTCTTCCCCCCCCAACCTCCCCTTTCTCTGGAAAAATGAACATGCACAGAGATACTGCTCAGAAATGAGCCCTCAGCAGTTTAACTGGAAAAAACCCAACAACCAAAGCCCACTCTAGTGTTTATACCTGTGCCCTCTGGCAAAGTTTCTACTGGCTAGAGGTGTGAGTAAGATGCTGTGAGCAATCTAATTGCTCCCTGCAGGTCCTTGCTCTTGGACGCAGCTCTCAGGACAGCTGAGATTTCGCCTTCTGGACACACAGAAGTCTCCCAGGGCTTTAGGTAATTTGCACTACGTTCTAACACTGGCAACTATATCTTTGGTTAAATTATATTAATATACAGATCTGGGAATTGAAGACTTCCCTTCCCCAGCCTTCTCCAAGTAGCTAGTTGCTACACAATCTTTCTTTTTCAAACCCACAAAATTAAAATCAAATTTGCTCCTGAAGGGATGAGGTAGAAATTAAAGGGCTGCGTTGAGGGTCTGTGCCCTGTTCTTTTTACCCAGGTGTCACTTGATACAAGAGAACCTGTGGATCAGTTTCTCCTCAATTCAACTAACCTTTTTAAAATTATAAATCTTTAATAAAAATGAAATCTGCCTCATGCCCCCAGTTTCCCCTTTGAAACGACACGCTGCTATTTTTAAGGTTCAACCCATCTCCCTTAATTCCTACTTTTTTCAAAGACAATATTTCTGTCAACGGCAATGCAGCAGGTTTTGGGTGGGGTGGTTTTGTTTTTTGGTTTTTTCCTTCCCCAGAAAATCTGAACTATGCAGTGCTACTGAAAACTGAACGCTTCCAGCTACCCAGCCCCAACCCAGCAAAGCCCCACATGAAACATTCAGGCACTGTTGAGCTGCTCAAAGTTTAACATTAGGATCGCACTTAAACTCCTCCTGGAACTGCCTCTCCAGCAAGCTCAGAAACACAGAACTGCAGGAGATGGCCAGTACTTCACAGGATTTGGCTTCCTATGGGGGGAAACAGGGTGTTTCCTCCCAGCCAGTGGAATATTATTACACCGCTGATGATACTGGAGTTATCGAAGAGGAAAACAGACTGTCAAAAGCAAAGATACAATAGCAATGCTGTATCCGAGCAAAACCTTGAGTCCCAGCTCTGCAAACGTGGGTCTCCCGCACCTGTAGGCATCAGCACAAAGCAAACTGCAGAAAGAGGGTCTGGACTGGAAAGGCATCTCATCTGAGCAAGACTCCACTTAATACGTATGTACACACATACACACACAGCAAACCTACCTGTACAATCCATGTAACTTGAGGCAGGTCTAGTCCACGTGCTGCAACATCCTTTAAAATTAATAAGGAAAATACTTCAGTAAAAATGCTTTGAAGATGCCAGCAAAGTAAGAACTCTTCAGTGATGGTGATTATGCCAGGAAACAACTGGCCGTGCAAGTAGGAATTCTAGGTAACTAGTTTGGGGAGAGACAGACTGAAGGTCAGAAATAATGTTGAGGGTTTAAAATGCAAGGAATATTGTTAACAGACTGACGCAATAAAAAATGTTCCACTACTATGGCTCAAAGCCTGGAGGATATAAACCCACTCATTTCAGGAAAGTGGTGTTGAATTACCACTGTCTGCTACAGTCCTCTTACATTGTATCTGAGAAACCAGCTGTCTCAACGGGAGTGATAGTGTTGGTTCTTCAGTTTGTCTCATTGATGAAAACAGATCTGCTTGGAGGCACCTACTACCTAAACACTGAGAGAGGCAGAATTAAAGCTCTGGAAGGCAACTCTATTTCTGAGCATAACTTCCTCTAGAGCAAGCCTAAGAATTAAAACCAGGCTGCTACGGATGAAGAAGAAAATGGCCATGAAGCAAACGGCCAAATGGCCAAACCCTGAGCGGAATGTCCAAAGATGCACTCACCTCCACCTACAACTAATTAGCTGTTTCCTAAGTGACGGTCTGAAGCTGAGGAGCAGACGACTTACAGGTCACCTGGCCCTATGATAAAAGGCCAACAAACAATTTAGCACAATCTACAGGAAGCTGAAGTACAGCTTGAGGAGAGGGAACTTCAGCTGCCCCTTAGATTTTCAACAATCTGGCTTTGATTTGGAGAAACAAAACTCAGCCCCAAAGAAAAGCATCTGAAGCTGCTGTCAGGAGCGTTATTTGATGTGCCAGCTGGTGAGAAAACCCATCAACTTGGAAAGAACTTGAATGAGACCCTTCAGTTACCCACAGCCAGTAGAGCTCAAAAAACACGTCCTTTCAAAGAGAAAAGAGAGTTTAAATACTGTTCAAAACAGAGAGATAGTGCAAACATGTTTCAATCTCCCTTCCTGATTTTCTGTTCATTAGTAATGTCCTCACATACTCCTTGGATTTCACATTCACTGCGCGCAATAGCAGAGCAGGTGTGCAGATTTAACTCTGTTAGGAAATGTTTTGGAACACATGTATCTTTTAGCTAGTTGCAAAATAGAATATATTAAGAACGTAAGCAGGAGCTTAATGTACTAAAAATGTGTCAGCCACCCACTGAAGTGTTTTCATGCAACTCCCACACACGTTAAAAGACAAGGAAGCTGATGTTTTGGCAGCAAAGGCCCTCCCATAAGCACCAGCCAGGTTGCTTTGTGGCTCCAACTGCAGTAAAAGAGGAGACACTTTCCACAGCGCCCACTCCGAAACAACAGACACTTTCGCTCCAACACGCTCATTAAGAAACGACTCGTTCCCAGAGTCGGAATGAACAGATGTACAAAACACCATTTAAAGGAGGTTGGAGAAAATAAATCAAGAGAAGTTGGGGAACGTGTACAGCAGTTACCAGGATAACAAGCTTATAAACTCTACAGCACGACCAGACGGGAGTGCTGACATTTGATTCCGATCTGGGTGGCTCTTTGTACTTCCAAGCTGACAAGTCGTTGGTTTTTTGCCTATCCTATGCTCTTTCTCACACCCAATAGTCTATGAAATCTTGTGTTAGATGAGAGGGCGCTGACCTTGGGACAGGGTCAGTTTACACAAAATAACCAGATTCTCAGGCCGCCCCTGTGGTCAGGAACAGGCACCTCCAACACATGGAGGAGAAGTAGATGGCAGGGGCAGAACCCATCACTCTCATCCAACAGGATTCTTTTCCTCATCTTCTAAGACACCTTTTCTTAACACCTCCGGCTGGGAAACTACTGCTGCAGCCAGTGTTGTTCTCATGTGCATTTGCCAAAGCAAGCAGGAAAGTTGAAAAGGTTAACCAGAAGCCTAATAAATAACTAGGGACAACATTTTAGGAGGAGGTTCCCTCCCTTCATCAGCCTTGTATTCACTATTGCTTTCACAATGCCACCAACTCTGCTCAGCTGTTACTGACACACAACAACAGCTATTCTCCTGGGGTTTAACTTGGCTTTCTTTCGGAAGTGTCTTGGGATTTACTGGTAATTGGAGTGTTTTGCAAACTCTCAAAGATTCCTCAGTATCAGTCCACCTGCATCTCCTGTAGCTCCTTTTCCTCAAAGACCCCAGTACACAGCAGCAAGGTAGAATGAGGATTAAAAGTTTGAGTTGATTTGCTTTTCTCCACTGGCAGAGCCCATGAGCTTTTTGCTTCTCAGATCTCTAGAAAAATTCTTGTGGGTCACCTTACCAGGAAAGGGAATGCAGCTCAAGCAATACTTACTCGGTTTTACTAGCACTACATTGATTCCGCACACAGAAGCACTAACCTACTGCCAGTGCTCTTTCAAGAAGCCCAATGGATTTCCAATGTACTACCCTCCCTTTTCTTTCCACTGCCCCAGCCAGCATTCCCCTTTCCATGCGCGACCACCATTCCTTAGTAACAGGGAAATCAAGAATACGACAGCTCAGCAGGTCACCGCTGAATCCCTTCAACGGGCAACGGAAGGGAGAATGAAATGACCATCTCACAGCAGCAAGGAGAAATAATCTGCACTGGTACAATTGTTAAAGAAAGCCCAGATGCCAAGCAAACACCATAATCTGGAGCTTTAACTGGGTTCCTGCCCTGACCCCAGCTGCAAGCCACAGAACGGGACAGGGCCAAGGCACAATCCGCCTGCAGGCCCCCAGAAATGCTGGAACTTCAGCTCCCAACAATTCATGTTACCAGCCTGTGTTTGCAGTGCTGGGGTACAGAGGGGTGGGTGGAATGGAAAGGGGGACAATAAGGCCACACCGAAAGGGAGGCACGAGGCACATCCCTGCAGAAGATCAGAACCAACGCAGCCACAAAAGTTTTGCAAGGGCTTTGGTTTGCTCAGTCCCTCTCACACAATCTAATTAGGGCAAAGGAAATTGCTAAAGTTGCTTTTGAAAGACACTCAATGGTGAGGTCTTGAAGGCCCTGAGCTTGACAATTGGCTGCCTACATGAGGCCTAGAAGTACAGATGGAAGGCAGCTTGCTCAGGTGCCAGGCTGTCAGTTGGATTAAAATGACTCATTTATTTACCAAAGAACCTCACAAAGTGCTTTAGCTAACAGGCAGAGAGGGCCTAACGGCTCTCCAAGCTGGGGAAGAAGCTCTCGCGCCTTCCCGGCCTGCCAAAAGTCATTACTGCCGAGTGTGGAAAGCCATCAGCAGGGTAGAGACCCCCGTCGGCAGGGTGACAGATTGGGCTGCGTAATCAGAGGAGGAAGGAGAGAGCACAGAAGCTGTCAGAGGCAAAAGCTCTTGGCTGGGGCCGCCAGAAAACTGGCAAGATGAGTTAGCGTGACTGAGTAAACAGCAAACAATCTCCAAATGATCTTTCCTCTCTCCCTGGAAGAGATGAACTTGTTTAAAAGGCACATCCCAAAGGAAGCCGCAAAGAACTTCAGTGAAGGAGAGAGAAATAAATCTGGATGAGACCCTCTGAGATACACAGCCCTTCTTTATTTTCTTGTCTGCCAGCTTATATTGTCTGGCAAAAATATTTTATGGAATATATTAATATACATATGACATAGAGCAAATTAATAAAAGAAACAGCAGGTCCCATTGCTTACTGGAGCGGAAAGATGGGTGGAGAACATGGCATAAGGGACAAGGGAAGGACGGTAACGCTATTGATGTTGCTCTTTTGTGAGCCAGGTTTCAAAATTTTGTGGGCACAAACCACGATTGCAAAGTGCAAAGAACAGAACCGCCTTTCCACAAAACATTTTTGCCGATATGAAGAAAAGCATCAGAAAAAGCAATGCCCTCGGAGGCGGGAGGTGCTCACAGTGCCTGGCTGCCCTTTGGACATCTGCGTTGGGGAGGCACCTGTAATGTGGGACTAGCGCAAAGTGTATCTCTATATTAAGGTGTCCATATGGTCCCCATTACTGTGGTAACAGGCCACCTCCTGGTTTCAATGCATTTGTCCTCCCAACATCTCTGTAAGATAGAACAGTGCTGCTATCCCCATTTTACAGATGGGGAGCTGAAGCACAGAGAGATTTTGGACTCGGACACACAACTTACTGTGCTTAACGTGCTAACCGTGTGCCAGCTGAGCCACATAACTGTAACTGTCAGGATTTGCATCCCTGCCTTGCAGTAAACGCAGAGTAGCTTAGAGTGAAACGAAGGAGGCTTACGATAAATGCGTTACCTTGCACTACCCTCTTCACGGCAATCTAGGTTAATTCATGCTATCTCCCAATGATGACAGTTCAGGAGCGAACACACAACTATCGGTGCTCAGCTGGCATGTGGCTACTCGCCTTGTCATCCCAATTCCACGTCCACTTGCATGGAGTCTGTGGCGTGGCAGGAAATCAAACCACATCTCCAGTGTCTCCAGAGCGGGATTCCATCCACTGGGATTTCCTTCTCCAACTTATTCTTCTTCCTGCCTTGTCAATAGCTGTACATTTCCTGGCAGATTTTTCCTGCCACAGGCTGCATTTCCCCTTCGAACAGGGGGGGAACCCAGGAACTGATATCCCAGCTACTGCAATGATTTTATTTGTCTAAAACTGACCATTCGCTGTCTTTCCAAACTCATTAAACTGAAATTTCAGTAACAAGACCCTAAAATTTCTCAGTTACAGACAGCATGCACATGAAGGGTTTAGCTATTTACCATTTAGACTTTACCACACACTTTGTAACTTCAAAACACTTAATCTACACAACTGATTAAGCTCTGCTATCCTCCTCAGTTGAGACACTTAGGTATTATCTCCCTACACAGGGAAACCCAGTTATAGTTATACTTACGCATTGAAAAGATGCACCTTGACCTTGATCAAATCACTGAAAGGCTGTACACACAAGCAAGACCAAGACTAATATGTAACAACTAAAATTTTACAGGTGATACAATATATAATTTGACAACACTAAATCAAACACTCCTATATACATGGCAGTCCTAGTTTGAACTGCAAGGATAAAAATAAAATTCAGCCCCCACTCTCTGAAAAAAAAATTGCAACTTGTTTCCTTTAAGAATAATGTGCTATAAGAACAGGAGTCATTTCAGAGCTGGAGAGGGTTTCTCAGCTCTAATTACTCCCGATCGTTGTAATTTACAAGTTTGCGGTGGGTAGAAATCGCCAAGATTCACACATTTTCAGATCAACAGCTGCCACTATTAGAGAGCAAATCGTGCAGCCTTCTGCACCACTGCAGCAGGCTAGCTGTGGCACCGACAGGTCAGAAACGAGAAATGGAAGGTGCCACCACAACACAAGGGTGCCAGCAAACTTCAGAAGAGGAGAAGAATTTCTCCCTCAGCACCCTTGAAGGAAGCTTGAAGGGCAAAGCATGGAGAGCAGCAAAGCATGTGCATTTCTAATGACACCAGTCTCCGGTTGGGCTTCCCTTCCATCCCTGCAGGTTTTTGTTTTTAACCTTGGGGTAGTCATTAAGATGGGAAATATCACATTACATTCAATTTACCTGGCAGTTATGGAGCATACTACAAATTAGGATGGCGTTCTACTGACTGCATGTAGAGGGCAAGGTTCCAGCTTCGAATGAACAGATTTTTCCAGACGCAAGACCACGCAAAATACTTAAAGGCCTCTTGTACAAGACATGCACTTTTTCTGTATATGGTACCTTGCAGCAAAAGATCATCTAACAGTTTGCAAAGAGGGCACCAGTCCTTATCTAACATATGAGATGCTGAAAAAGGAGATGACTTTCCTCAAGGTCAGGCAGTGAGCTGGAAATAGAGCTCAGTGCCAAATCCTCTGCTCTACCATTAGATATCAGACAGGCCCATTAGTGTAGAGCTGCAAAGGGACTCCAAGTTACTTACAGTGCAAAGCAAGATGCCAGTCTTGGATTTTAGGAACTCCTGGAAGACCTCTGTTCTTTCCTAGAGAATTGAAATAGAAAAAAGAAAAGAGCGCTTATGCACATTACAATCAAACATAAAGCAAATTAGCTTATGCAACAATTTAAACAACTATGCATTGTTCACTGTATCATGTACAGCTTCAAAAGCAAAGGAATTGACTTAACAAATTACAATCAGACTCTTCCTGCAAATGGAAAAAAATTCTATTGCATACAGGTAGGTCCCAGGTAGGAAGGCACAGTGTCCGGGACAAGCCTGAATACATTTGGTCAAATCAAAGCAGCCAACACCTCCACCGTTTACACAGAAGCATGGCCTGTGTATGTCAAAAAGCAGGAACTGTTGAAGCACTGGCATACTCGATAGGCACCACAGGCTTTTGTGAACGCAAGAAAAAGCCGGACATCTGAACTGCTGTCTGTCCAGTCACACTGTGGGCAGGATAAGCACATTTTGTTGACACAGCGATATAGTCACATCACAAGAGATCAGCCTCATCATGTGCCCAATGGGGCATGCAGGCAGTCGCCGGACTGACTGTGTAATTATTAAGTATCAGCTGCACAGTTGCTCATGTGAATTGTTGTGCGATAAATCTTCTAAGTTACAGGGTAGGAGAGATAAGACCTTGGGCAGAAACTCCTGGGCAAGGAGGCAGGCCTGCTGGGCCAGCGCTCCAGGGCACCCTCCCATGGCCTTCCTGCAAGAAAAGGCCTTGACCTGGTGAGGGCCACCAACGGCTGCTGACACTGGGACTAAGGCCGTTCCTTCCCACGAGTGTCACAGGTGGGCACCTTCCACCACAACAATATTTGCTGTCACGACGATCTCCGAGCACTAGCAACCAAAGGCCTCAGTAGCATTTGGTTTTCGCTTGCCAGCACCACCCATCCACCTGCGCTCTCTCTCCTCAGCTCTGGGAAACAACCGCACACCCACATTCCTTGATCTGATTCTGTTCACTGTTTTCCTTCTCAGAGCTCAGGCTGTCTCTGGCCTCAGAAACATCCTACTCGCTTCCTTCTTGTCCCTTTTGCTCTCTCCTTCTAAACTATCCTCGTTTCTATGTTTCAAGCCTTCCTCCTCAGAGTTCTAGCAAGGAATTCAGTGAATGCCCTGTTATCTTGATGATACAGAAGAAACCTTCCGCACTTGACTCCCAGCTAGAGGTACTGTTCTAGGAAAGAAGGGAAACTTGGGCCTCACCGACACACTGAACCCTCTGCTGACAAAAATTAAAGAAGAGAGCGCGCTGTATCTTGTTGACAATGACAGCAGCCGTGCTCAGCAGTACCATATGGGATCCACAATTTAGCTCCATTAATGCTCTTAATTTGAAGACATCAAGCACTAATTACACACTGGGTACTAAAAAGGCAAAACCCTTCCCCTGGTGCCAGCTACTTAGTGGTGTTCTGTTGGCTTAACAGCTGGTCAGGGTAGAGTTGGGCCAGACCAGGCCTGCTCGCTCGCTCAGGCAGGCAGGTTGAGGAAAGGCCAGACTGCAGGGACAGCAAAGCACATGTTTCTGGTCTCCACAGGATGGGAATGAGTGAGAAAAACAATGGCTCTTCACCTCTTGCTTCATCAGAAGAGCTCTATTCATTTACCATCTCTGCTGTGCAGCTCACAGTAGAGCGGGAACTCTCTCCATCACAGACCAAGGGCAGGATCAGGAGGTCCCTCAGCTATTGAGAGAAATGCTGCAGTAACAGCTCATTTCACACTTCTCCTGGCCTTTCAGCCCTCTATAGCAAGCTCCAAGCTCATCACCCAGGCCAATCCAGCTAAAACATAGACCTGTTTTGCGATAATCACGGTTATATTGCTCTCATTCCATCCCAGGGAAACAAGCAGCCTGTCAAGACACTTTTTCAAAATCAAAGCCACACCGTTCCATCCTCATCTAATGGAGGCAGCTTATTGAGTAGTAATGTTTTGGAGCCTGGGTGAGGTTTGCCTTTGGTGTTAAAAGCCTGTCTTGACTGCATGAAAGAAAACCATGGATACATAAATGGTTTAAGTGTGTCCACTGGGAATAGAGAACGGCTGCCTCAGCCTACTGAAATAACACCTCTTGCCTCTTCAGCTGTGTTTTTCAGATATAGCTACCAAGGTACTTTCTAGTAAGTGGGACAATATCCTTATTCTCATTAGCAGATGGAAGAGTGAGGCCCCTAGAGGTGAAACGACTCTATCCTCTCTTCTGCCCTCCTCCCCAAAATAACCACACAATAAATCATAGGGAATAAGGAATAAAACTGTGTATCCTGACATTTCGAGAATGCTTACTTCCTGGTCCATGTTGCCATGCAGTCGTAGAAACTCCAGATGTGCAGAGGATACAGAAGAACGTTCAGGTTGTTCTGACTCTAGCCCTCCTGAAAGGACCTTTAGAAGGAGCTCGTAGTAGAATTCCACTTGTTCACAGCTGGAGAAAAAGATGATCATCTTATGGTGTTTTTCAAACTGCAAGAAAAAAAACAAGAAAATCACACCTGACCATTTCCACAGACCTCTCCCAATTCCTGGTAATTTTAAGCTCTATGAGGCTTCTACTTCCGGAGACATGATTATCCAGGAAAGGATTACAGAGTTTGACACCAAATATTGAGCCCACAAAAGATGCACAAGTACATATTGCACAGGTATCTCACTGCCAGTGTGAAAGACACAATAACACCTCAGCTCTTGTGGCTCCCTGTACACTAGATGCTCTTCAAAGCCTTAGATCCAATCCATGCTGTCCTTGACAGAGTAATAGATAAAGGAGTCGGAAAGGGCAAAGGGCTACTTAATAATATAAGTGCAAACAGAATCTCACCTTGCATTTCTCCAGGATAAAAGCAGCTAAAATGACAAGCCTCAGTTTGCTGGGGACCATTACGACATACTGCTTGAGATTCTCCGGAACAGCAAAGTTTTCTTGGTCCATGCAGTTTGATGAACTACTGGCTTGTCTGCCTGTTTGTGATGCTGGTTTGAGCCCGTTCCGGATTTCATCTGCTATGGAGATGCTGATGGGATCATTCAAACTGATATCAGCCAGGCGTGTTACTCCTAAATCACAGAAAAAAGAAAAAATACATGAGGTCCAGTCTGAGGAGCTGCTGGGGAGTGTGATAATATATTCACATAAAAACTCCCAAGAAAACAAAAAAACAACTAACACAATTCCAGTGAAAAGCAGTGAAGTGCAAGGAACTAATGAGCCACGCCTCAGACTCTGATAAACACCTCCACAAACTTCAGACTTTTCAGGGCTTAGCAAGGCTTACGTGTTGTGGACTCCACCAACAGAATCTCCAGACACTACTTCAGCCAACCGCGCTATTTTACACCACATAAATGTCTTGACCAGACAGACAGCATTTGGCTGTCTGTATGTGCAGGAAAAAACAACAGATCTTCACTCTATCAAGAGTGCAGGAGTCATGAGTCCTGGCTCAATTCCTGCCTCAGCAACTGACTTTTTGTACAATATTGAGAAAAACTCCTGTCATTCGCTTTACCTGTAAAGCAAATAAACAAACCAGTTTCCCAGGTTTACAGGGACTTTGCTCTGGAATTTGTGAGACATATGTAAGGAGCATGTAAGTGCATACACTGACAGAAATTCCAGTAACGGAGGACAAGTGTCATAAGCCCAAAGAAATCAATAGAAAATCAATATTCCACTTGTGCAAAGGGCTTCAGATTTGGCGGTAACGTAATCAGACTCAACCAACTATTTTGCAGTTGCCTGTGCATTATTCAGCTAAAGGAGACACCGTGTGTCTCTAACGTACCTTCCGTGAGGGTGGCTGAGAGCAGGACATTCTGACGCGTGTCTCTCTCAGCATTTAAAGCATTGAGTATCACAGCTACGTCCTTCTCAAAGCCCAGGTCCAGGATCCTAGAAGAAACAGCAGAGGTGATGAAAGAAGGAATGAGGGGAAAGTCTTAATAATGTTCCATGAGCTGCTTAAGAATAGGGAAAGTGCTAGAGCTGATCCAGCTTCACGTTCCATCTTCAACTTTTGCCATGGTCAGACACGTCAGAAGACACCGAGAGAAACTGCCATGAATCATTGTACAATAATCTGTCCAAAGGGGACATTTCCTCCTAATCCCAGACATCTGGTGCTTGGCCAAGGCCACTCAGCATGAATGGCTTAAGATCGTGTGTGTGCCTGCTCTTTTTAAAAAAAATATTTAGTGAATTATGATGCAGAGGGTATCATAAATATTTCCCACATTGAAACACTTGGAAGTTTACCTGTCTGCTTCATCAATAATCAGCCACTGAGTACGACGGAAATGAATACATTCTGTGGACTTGATGTGATCAACCAGGCGACCAGGAGTTGAAATGAGGATATTTATCCCTTTGCGTAATCTGTTCAGATAAATGAAACAAACAAAACCAAACAAAACCAACCAAACAAAACCAAAACCAACCAAACCAAACACACACACACAAAAGAAAAAAAAATAAGAAAAGAGAGAAGAAAACACACAGGTTAGCAGTAACTCTGGAACAGGAAACCAGAGCAAAGAAATGGAACCTGCAGAAGAAAAAATCATGGCCATAGTAAAATTAGCAGGGACATACTTTCTCACTGATTAAAATTGAAATTTCTGGCACAGCTAAATTTTATCCTTGCTTATCACTGATACTCAGAGGCATGCTCTGTGACAAGGACAGGGTGGAAATAAATATTAATAATATTTAAAAAATAAAACCCACCCAAGCTAGGTTTTCTTTTCTAATTAAGTTTGGGTTTTTTTGTTGTCAAGAGTAAACTTCTTTTTGTGTACGCTTATGCGTAGAGAAATGAAAACTCCATTTTGGATTACCAGCTTACAATTCAATTCTTGAAAAGGGAAAAGAAAGAGATTTTTAACACCAGGAAATCTCTTCTCCAGAAAGCAATTTCCCCTGTAGCAAATCCTGTAGACAGCACTTGGTGATAAGCAAATACAGGTGTTTGTCAGAAGAAGAAAAAAAAACCTACTGACACAAGAGATCATCTTCTCAGAAGGCTCATCAACATTTTAGAAACAGATCCAGCTGGGGCGAGTGAATATTTCCTGCTGACCCAGTCACTGTGTCTGTGTCAGATCCAGGGGGATCACAGCTGGATCCAAACTTACAATCCTCTCTCCCAGTAAGAAAAGCACTCTCAAGAAGAGTAACAGATAAAAACGCTGCAGAGCAGAAGAACCCAAAATACGATTTAAGAAGCTGGCTTCCTACCTGGCTTTTTCCGATTTTCTCTTTTCTCCCCCCATTAGCACTCCAGGCACAATCCAGGCAAATGGCTACAGAAAGGAAAACCAAGACCAATATCGATTCCTCTTAATAAACAGAGTCTAATCCAAAAATGATGTTTCTTGGCAAAAAGAGAAAAGACTGGGGCTGACAGCAGTGTGCACCTGATTTGATCTCAGATCCAGTCTCTCACCCACAGCTAAATATCAATGGCACCTTTAGTTCCAGCCATGGAACTTGCTTCCCACGTCGTCAGGAAGATAGAAATGCAATCATTTTTGCACCACTTCCAATCACATAATAATATTTCCTTTCCTTCTCCCCATGTAGCCTAAATGTTCAAAGACAAGCTACAATGCTATTTCTTCATCTCGCCTTTAAGCAGCATCTCCCTGCGGCCAAGAAAAATTTAAGAAAAAACACAGGATCGAAAAAGTTTATGTATACATATCTAGACCTACATGCACATAGTCACCAGGGCTGCGAACATTAAATGTCAGTCTCATGGATGCTGGCAGTAGTTTTTGCCACTTAGTTTAATGAAGTCTAATCCTTCATTGGAATCCAACAGTGTCCAATATTTATGGGGGAGATAATCAAAGCCCAGCACTGCCGTTGCCTCACTCGAAATGCAGGCCAGAAGCAGAGCACAGCTTGTAGGGACTGCACAAATGTGTGACTGGTAAATAGGCTTAAGTTTGCACGGGTCAGTGCTCGCCAGAAACGCTCCAACAAAATAGTTTCTACAAAAAGAATTTATTTTTAAGGTTTAAAATAAGGAAGATGTCTAAGCAAGAGCCAGGCAATATAACCTTAGCAGACTGAAGTACTTTAAACCTCAGCATGACACAAAAAAATCTGACTTGGTAATTCCAGCACTAAAAAGACTTGGAAAGTGCCTTATTATTTCAATGAAAAAACAGAAGAGAGAGCGGGATTCTGGATCAGATAAATGATTTAGATGCCTTCTAGCCCCATGGTAAGACACTCTGCCTCAATTCAAAGGAAAACACTATCATCTAATGATTTTAAAAGCCTTCTAATTTCTCCAGCCATTCAACTGGCAAAGCAGTTCTCCAAGTTCTGCTCCCCATCTGAAACCCATCTGCCCGGTATTAGTTTCAGTAAAACGGTACTTGTCATCGTGAGAGTTTCCATTCAGAACTCAGACTGAAACAAGGGTAGGCTCTTCTAAAACCAAAACTGGCAATATCAGCTATGCTTGTTTATCAAACATGTGCAACTAAGGTGCCACAGCTAATCACTGAATTGGTCATGCATAGTTTAAAACACAACACAGGGAAATCACGTGCTTAAACAGATTTATCTTTAAGGACCATATATCTTGCCAAAGGACAGATTTCCTTAAACATCCAGTTGAATTCACAGAAACTGAAGTTGCTCAGCATCTTACAGCAAGAAGCTCAAGGAATAAGAATAACACAGAGCAGCGAATTCTTACCTTAAGTAGTTTCTGCATTGTATCAAAACTTTGGAGGGCAAGCTATGGAAAGTAACAGAAGAAAGTGAGCTCTGAAAAAATCCCTGAACTACAAAGACGGACTATAACCCCCCTTTGGCTCAAAAAATCTGTAAGCTAATCTAGCTAGGTATGTCCATCAGAATTCTGAAGATGGCCTTAATTTTTCTTTTAGAAGCTGCTTATTATTTTCCTTTCTTGCAAAATCTTGCAGAGCGCTGACCCATGGAGCGATCTCAGCGCTGGATCTTTCTCCCTCTCTGTCTCCCAGTCAGCAGAACAGAGATGGTACGTACAGAGCTTGCAAAGCTCAGAGTCTGGTCAGGGGGAAGCATTTAGCTGTTGGCTTGGATGTGCTGACAGCCACTTCTGCCGTGGCAATGATGAAGATCCAGAAAGGCAGAGGTGCCACCACGACCCAGTCCTGGAATGACTGTGAGCAGGGCTTAATTATGGTAGTAAAACTCCTTTAAACGCTCTGACTACACATGCTACATACAACTATTTGCCAAGCTGTCACGAAAGGCCATCGCTTTCAATACAAAGTAAAAGTAATACCAATTGTAATTATAAGTTGTCTTCATAAGTGCTCTCAATGGCAGCCCTTTAAAGAAGCTTATGAACAGTTTTCTAAGTGCTCAGTATTCATACAGCATCCTAGAGAGGCAGTAAGTTTGCTGCTGTAAAAAATTAAATAGCTTCAGAGCTTTCTCCCTCCATGGAACTGAGCTATTGCAGTGTGGGTTGCATAAAATATTGTGCCCCAAACTAGATACCTGCAATCAATTCTCCACACGGAAGTTATTATCATTTGACATACCAAAAAAAAAAAAAAAAAGGTTGGTACCCTCCTATGAAATTGCCTTTGCAATTGCAAATAATATAAATCAAATAGAAGAGAGTTCAGAGGAGAAACCAACCCTTGGAAGCCTCATCTTCAGCATTCACTTATGGATTTGGAAAAAAAAAGGGCTTTAAAAATGAAACATTCGTATAAACCTCCACATTTGCAAGCCTGGTTTTACGCATCCCCCTGTGTGAGCTGGGCAAGCTTCTCCCTCCCATGCACTGCAGTCTTCACAGTTATTTCCAACTGCATGAGGAAAACTTATGTTCCTTCTTTCTTATTTTGGTATGGCACTGAACGAAAATGACAACACACATCCAGAGAGCAAACACTCTGTGAGGGCAAGATCTGAGCAAACATAGACAACGTTTCCTAAGACAGTTCCTGGTGGACCCACAGCTACATGCTAAAAAAAAATCAGTGTTCAAACGCTTCAGACAGAATCAAAAAGAGAAAAGGCCACCTACCTCTCTTGTTGGGACTAAGATGAGCGCATAAGGTCCATCACTGCGCTGCAAACAGAGAAAATAAGAGGTCCACTAAGAAGAACGTAGCACTGATACAGAGCACTTGCACATCTAACTGCTATTAGCTGCCAAAGTGAATTCTGAAGGGGTTTAGTACATTTGTACACAACAGTTTGGGGTATTTCCCCCTCTCAGCTTTAAAAAAAATCCAACAGTCTTTCGAATATCAATGCTGCATTGCCTTCCCTCTCCTGTGCTTGGAAACCTGCTCAAAGTCACACCCAGCATTTTATGTCATACTCATATTGTTCCACTCTTGTATTTCTGAGTTGCAGAAATACTCTCATTTTGATGCACAGCACCAATTTGTAGGTAGCAGCTGCAGAAGTAACAATCCAGGATGGGCTGGACACATTTCAACCCGTAAGACAAGTCAGGATGATCTCTTCCCATAAAACACAGAGATGGCAGAGCTGCAGCAGCACTTTCTGGTCAACTAGATGATCCAAACTGGGAGCAATTATCAAACTGCACTCCATGTCAAAGATTAGAAACTTATTACTTCTACAGACGTGGCAGTAACCTTTGTTTTCAGTTCTTCCAGCTTCCAGACCACTGCCTCTTCTGCATTTTGCCTTCTCCATACTTCACAATTAGACTATTGACAATTTAGCCTACTCCATGAAGTAAACGGGAATGTGTAACTTTGTTCTCGTATCACCTGTACCTCAACAGTACAGGGGGATCACACAAGCCACATGTACAAATAAAGGGGAAGAAAGGCTGCTTGACCTTTTTATCAAGAAGAGACAGTGATGACCACAAGGTGAGAGCTAGATTTTATTGTTATTAATCTTAGCATCAAAAGCCAATATATTTAATTCATTTGCACCTACCTGTATTTTGGATTCCATTCCTTGCAAAGACTGTACAAGCGGAATCCCATAGGCAAGAGTTTTACCTTTTTTAAAGGGAGAAAATTGGAATAGTTTCCATCAAAAAAAGGTGGCCATTACAGCACCCCAGCAAATTAAAGTACCATTCATCCCACCATTCTTAAACCAAGGTCAGAGTGTGGAAAAGTTTTAATTAAGTAGAAAGTTTCCAGAATGGAAGATTGACACGCAATTCACCAAAGGGTTAAATTAAAAAAGAGAGGTGGTGGTACTCCACTAAGATCTATCTAAATAAATACCCCCATAACATCTATCTAAACAAACATCCCCAGCCACCCAAAGAAATGAGACACCCAGACACAGTTCGCTGTACCACAAGCACACAAGTTTGTATGGTGAAGTGTGTGCTGCTCTGGTTTAATATGACCTAGGGAAGGAGTGACAATTCAATACTGACCTGAACCAGTCTGAGATCTCACCAGAGCATCTTTGCCTTGCAGGAGCACAGGAATTGTTTGCTTCTGAACGCTGTGTAACAAACAAAACAGGTTAGGAAATACAAATCCAACACATGACAGAATCCTAAGGTTTGAACATACAGTGACTGTTTGAAAACTGTTCACCCCAAATTCCATGCAGTCATCTCTGCTGTGTAGTTATATCGGTAGAGGTGATTTTGAAGGAAAGTCACTAGATAAGACACCTCACGTGATAAACTGAAAAAAGGTAATTTTATGATTCACGCACAAAGTTAGAAGGCAGGACTCCAAGGTCCCACCTTCAGCTGTGACAACTGACTCATGTAACTGACAAGTTATTTCTCCTCACAGATTTTGAAAGCAACAAGCCCTACGGCAAATGAGAGAGCTTAACAGGTCCTGTCGTCTTCACAAACCAATTACATTATAATTAAACAATCATAGGTGACTGGCTTTAAGGGGTAGTGAAGGGCAAAGTTTTTAGATGAATTTGCTTACCTGGTCATGCTATTTATCTTTAGGACAGTGTTTATTGTGGATATCTAGAGAGATAATAAAGAGCAATAAACAGGTTTCACTGCCAAACTGTTCCTTTTGCTACTTTTTGTAGTACAAGACAGAGCAAAACCAGAACACTGATGCTTACTCCCTACATTACTGGTCCAGGGCTTATTCTCTACATTACTGGTCCAGGGCAACTGGATGTAAAAGGTCTCAGGTCCTCAAAATACTTCCTAATTAATCAGACTTGGAACATCGCTGGTGGTATCATGAGATATCAGACTTGTTAAAATACTGCACTCCCAAATAGTTTTCTGTGGTTTTTTGGCATTATAACTGCAAACAGTGACAGGTGCTGGAACAGCGTGTTTGGGGAGGGGTCAGGCACTGTCCCACACGCTGAGCTAAGAGACTCCAACAAAATCAGGCGAAGTCCTGGTGATTCTGTCCAAGTCACCATGAGCAAAGGTGCATCTCCCAGCTCTCTAACCTGCCCCCCACCCAAACCAAAGCACGTTTCAAGGCACACAAGCCTTCCTGCCACTCACCAGATGGGGATGGAGCTCCAACTCGCTAAAAGACTCTGTAGTGAAAACATTTTCTTGCACCTGCTGCACTGCTTTTCTGAGTCCGGGGAAACAAACCAAAACAAAGCATACAGCATGGTCAAAAACTGTACAATAGTATTCTACGTAAACAGCAATGAAACATGTACCAATAACTGCTTTGCCCAAGCAAGGGGAAGAATTCGAGACATTACATTTTAAGGCATTGAAATGGTTTTTTTCCTCCCATTTGTCTAAAATACCTGTGGATTTCTGGGATATCCGGGTTATTTTTAAACAGGCTGGATGTCTTAATGAACGGTTTGCTTTTCTGGCTTTCATTTCGGTTGTGAGTCAACTGCTTCTTAGGCAGAGATTTTTGCGATGTATTTCCCTTTCCCCTGCTATCAGCTTCCGTAGCACATTTCTTGAAGGTGTTTATTGATGCCTTACGCTTCCGTTTCAAAGGTGGGTTTCCATGCGGTGACTGGAGCTTTCTTTTCAGCGCGTTAGACTGCTTTAATGTTAACAAACAAACCAGACAGCAAGAATTCATTAATGATGGAGAATTAACAACATGGTATCGTGTTGAACACAAACATCAGCCCGCAGGTGGACCCCTTATTTTTGGAATCCCCTACCCCATAACTAAAGAAACTAAATTTGATTTTTACAGCTAGACAGTTCCTACTGTAACAGATTCACCTCCATGCCTGAGACATCTGAATACCACTGAAATGCAAATAGAAATCTAAAATCATATACAGTGCTCATCTCTAAAGGATTTCATCTAGCTTCTTCAGTAACTGAGCAGAACACACTTTAAAAGTCTCTTTTAACAGCTCTGCAAATGTCATGATCGCATTAAAGCGATCCCCATAGGCTTCCGTCTCTCTGCAGACAGGACGAACGGTCCGTACTTCACTCCAATTTATACTTCTGCCAACTTCCAGCGTCTCTGAGCTCTTTATTTCTTCTCCTGCAGAAATCAGTTTGCTTTACCGATCTTCCAATCATTTTCAGAAAAAAAACCTTCAGCTCTCCCCATATCCCCCCAGGAACAGTGAAGAACAACGCTTTCCCTTTTTAGATGCTTTCCCTAAAATATGAGAATGCCTCTCCTCCCGGACACAGAAGTGTTCGAGTGATGCAGAGGCCGATACGAGCGTCACCCACAGCTCCAGCAATCAGCCCCAACAACCCCAAAGCCGCTCAGACCGTAAGGAAAGCGCAGAGCAATCTCGCAGGAGCCTATTTTTAGAGCAACTAAGAGAATCTCGTTCTTGCCACCTCCCGCTCACTCCCTGAGAAGCCTCCCCGTCCCCAACCACCGCGCAGGGTGCCCGGGCCCGTCCCTCTGCCGGGACTCAACCCCGTCTCGGGGGGAAAAAGCCAAATGCTCCATTTTATAAACTTTTCAGACTCTGACCCCCCCCACACCCCGCTAAGCGCGGCTCCCCGGCCCGGCCGCTGCCTCCCCCGCCCCGCTCCAGCCCGCAGCGGTACCCGGGTCCCGGCGGCTGCTCGGGCCGGGCCCCCAGCGCCCCCCGGCCGCACGTACCCGGCTGCGGCCCCGCGGCGCCGGGCTCAGGTTGAGCAGCAGCGTCCCGGCCGCCGCCATGGCCTCCGCCTCCCGCAGGGCCCCGGGGCCGCCCCTGGGGCCGGGCTCAGCCCGCGAGGGTGGCGAACAGGCGGACTGGGCGCCGAGGCGGCCCCAGCAAGGGACCGACCGTTCGCGCGGGGCCCCCAACCGCAGCCGTCCCGCCCCAGGGGCTCGGTGCGTCTCTCCCAACCGCGCCGCCGGAGCGCAGGACAGCGCAGGCGGCAGCGGGGCAGCCCCAGCTGGGGCGGCCGGGGGCTTCGGCAGCGGCGGCGCATGCGCACTGCGGCCCAGGAGGCGGCGGTGAAGATGGCGGCGGAGCGCGGGGGCAGCCCGGGCAGCCCGTCGCTGTCGGCGGGGGAGGAGGAGCCGCCGCTGGGGCTCGACTCGCTGGTCGAGGAGGCGGCGGCGGCTCCGAGCGCCGGGTTCCGGCTGACGGCGGTGCGGCGGGAGCCGGCGGTGCGGCTGCAGCACGGAGTTAGCGGGCTGGAGCCGCTGGCCTGGTCAGAGGATCACCGGGTGTCGGTGAGCACGGCCCGCAGCATCGCCGTCCTGGAGCAGCTCAGCGACGTGCACAGCGGCGGGCAGGAGATGGTGATCCACCGCACGGCCGTGCCCGCGCCCGCCGCCGCCTGTCACCTCAAGGTGAGCGGCACAAGCGGCCCCGGGGCCGCCTCCCCCCGGCTGCTCCTGTCCCCCGCACAACCGGCTGCAGCGCTGGGTCATTTAAAAGGGGGTAACCCTGTCCGGCCCAGTGTCAGGGTGCAACGGGCTCGTGTATTGAGTGGATTTCAGGGATTTTAAAGCTCATCAGTTTTTTTAAGAATCGCTCGAGCGCCAGTGCTTTGATGACAATTATCTCAGTGCAGTCTCAAGTACGAATATTTCCTGGTTTGCTATCTAAGCTGGAAGGTTTTTGCAGCAGGGACTGTTTTGTGCTTCAAGGGCGCATCTGACTTTAACTTCTTAGCTCAGGGAGGTCGCGAGTCTGGGTGAATTATCTTGTTAAATAATAATTCTGTTGTTGTGGATCTGAACTTTTGTTCCAAAATAAGGCTGAGAATATGGAATAACTTGAACTATTGAGTGCTCTACAGCTTGAATGTTATACCAAGTACCTTTAAATACGCACTTGAGAACAGAAGTATGAAAACAGGCCCTTCAGTTCAGAAAAAATTCAATAGCTGAAAGTCAAAATTATACAAATTCAGGTCAACAATGCAGCTTAAGGCTTTAAGAGTGAGGTTAATCAATCACTGGAACAGCGTAGTATAGGTTGTGACAGAGAATGAGATTAATTCCAGGAAAGTGTCCCTAAAAAAAAATATATACTTCTGTTTTTAAAAGTACTTGTTATTGTCTTTTAGGTTGGTCCAAAAAAGGAGGTAGCAGAATGTAGAGAAAAGTTCGCAAATTCAGTGGATCCAACCATCAGTCAAACTTTTATGCTGGACCGAGTCTTCAATCCCGAGGGGAAGTCGCTGCCGCCCATGCGAGGATTCAAGTATTCCAGCTGGTCACCGCTGGGCTGCGATGCCAACGGGAGGTGCCTTCTGGCAGCTTTAACCATGGACAATCGATTGACCATCCACGCAAACCTCAACAGGCTGCAGTGGGTGCAGCTGGTGGACCTGACGGAAATCTACGGGGAGCGCTTGTACGAAGCCAGTTACAAACTCTCTAAAGCTGACACTCCCAGGGGAGAACTAGGAGACTTCTCCGAATTTCAGCGCCGGCACAGCATGCAGACTCCAGTGCGCATGGAGTGGTCGGGCATCTGCACCACTCAGCAGGTCAAACACAACAACGAATGCTGGGATGTCGGCAGCGTGCTCTTGGCAGTCGTCTTTGAAAACGGTAACATTGCGGTTTGGCAATTTCAGCTTCCGTTTCTGGGGAAGGAATCAATTACTTCTTGCAATACCATAGAGTCTGGAATAAGTTCCCCCAGTGTGTTGTCTTGGTGGGAATACGAACATAACAACCGAAAGATGAGCGGACTTATTGTAGGGAGTGCTTTTGGACCTGTTAAGATCCTCCCTGTCAATCTAAAAGCAGTCAAAGGCTACTTTACGCTGAGACAACCCATAGTCTTGTGGCAAGAAATGGACCAGTTACCCGTGCATAGCATCAAATGTATTCCTCTTTACCACCCCTACCAGAAATGTAGTTGTAGCTTGGTGGTGGCTGCACGAGGACCTTATGTGTTCTGGTGTCTCCTGTTGATATCCAAAGCGGGTCTCAACGTCCATAATTCCCACGTGACGGGGCTTCATTCTTTGCCGATCGTATCCATGACGGCAGACAAGCAGAACGGCACGGTGTACACGTGCTCCAGCGATGGAAAGGTAAGGCAGCTGATTCCCATATTCACGGACGTTGCTTTAAAGTTTGAGCACCAGCTGATTAAGGTCTCGGAGGTGTTTGGCTCTGTCAGGACTCACGGAATAGCTGTTAGCCCGTGCGGTGCGTACTTGGCGGTTATTACGACAGAGGGCATGACTAACGGCCTTCACCCAGTTAACAAAAACTACCAAGTCCAGTTTGTAACCCTTAAGACTTTTGAGGAGGCAGCTGCGCAGCTCTTGGAATCTTCTGTTCAGAACCTTTTCCGGCAAGTGGATTTGACGGATCTTGTACGCTGGAAAATTTTGAAGGATAAGCATATTCCTCAATTCCTCCAGGAAGCACTGGATAAAAAGATCGAGAGCTGCGGTTCTACTTACTTTTGGCGGTTTAAGCTATTTCTCCTGAGGATTTTGTACCAGTCAATGCAGAAAGCTCCCTCAGAGGTCATGTGGAGACCCTCACACGAGGACGCAAAAATCTTGATATCGGACTCCCCTGGGATGGGCAGCACTGAAGACGATCAAGAGGAAGGAACTTCTAAACAAGCCAGCAAGCAGAGCGCATGTGATGCAGGCAAAGGTATGGACATAGATGACGCTGCAGACGATTCTCTTCCTCCATCAAGTGACACGGGAGGCCGCGAGCCAATGGAAGAAAAGCTGCTCGAAATACAGGCACAAATTGAGGCAGTAGAAATGCACTTGACGCGAGAACACATGAAACGGGTGTTGGGAGAAGTTTATCTACACACGTGGATTACGGAAAACACCAGTATTCCCACCAGAGGAGTCTGTGACTTCTTAATGTCCGACGATGGCTACGATGACAGAACAGCACGAGTAAGTGCACCTCTATGCTCTGGGGATTTGGTGTTAGAAGGGATTTCTTTCTCCCCCTTCCATATCTTTAAATGAAAATAAGACTTTGGGGGTGGGAAGGAGAACTGTAATCATGTCCTTGCCAGTCAGCTTCTATAGAGTGTACAGCTTAAGTTGTCCTTCCTTGAAATTGTGGATTAGAAGGGAATGTAAATACAGATGTTAAAATTTGGATCAGGTACAATGAAGAATAAGTGTATCTGAATTTTTGCAGAACAAGGGAGAGAACCACGGTTATTCCACTTGTTTGGTGGGTTTAGAACATGTACTTTTTGGCTAAGATTACTTAATCTATGATCTCTACAAAACTAATCTTAGGAGGTATTTTCTCTAGTTAGTTAATCTGCAGTTCTAATATTCAGAGTTATAGTATCACTTCTTGATGTATTTCTACTTGAAAGTCCCGTGCCTGTTCAGGTGCTGCGGCAGGTCTTGTCAGTGCTCCATGAGCCTGCAGTGAAAAGATGGGTTCAGAAAGTGATTGTGTCTTATGAGTTAAATCCAGTGATCCAGGACTTTCACCAAGCTGACTGAATGTCTTTGTTACAACATATATGGCCTGAACCTTCAGGCACACTTGCATTTATCCAACTACGGTAAATAAGCATAACTGAATGCTTGGCCAGGACAGGAAACCTTCCCAAACTTGCAGTACTGCCTCCAAAATAAAAGCAGAACTGCAAGGACATTGTCCTGACTTCTGCAATGTGTGGAGTAAGCATATGTGGCAAGAAACAAGTGATCGGTGAACCTGGCACTGGGCAAGAAAGTTTTCTGAATGTAGACACCAGATGAAGCTTCAGCGGGATCGCTGCCATCAGCCTCCTGGCGCTTACGACTTGATGAAAAGAACACTCGGATGTCTCTGCATCTCTTTGTATGAGCAGAGGACAGTTCTGTTCAGTACCCAAGTCCTTAAATCACTTGAACTCTAAAAATCACCCTTTCCGTTGCACCCAGACAGGCAGGGGAAGGGAGCACATTTCCAGCACCGATGGAGTGCAATGTTCTCTCTGCTGCTTAGGAGCAAGCGGCCCATGCGGTGTGGCCTTCAGTAATTCACTGGGAGGGTGTTCTGGCAGAACAGCTGGGTTTTTCTAGCATCCCATTACTATGAACTGAAGCTTTGAAGAGTTTTCTTATCTTGTAAGCAAGATTATTCTTCTTACAGCGATTAAAAGCTGGCTTCCAAATTCTATTTTATCTATTCAGTTTGCTGCCACATTTTAAAGGTCCTTGGGATGTGGTTTGTATCTATTGAAATGTCAAAGACAAACTTGATCACCTAAGCATTCTACTATACACATTACACATGCTCCAAGGTGGCTCCTGAAGACGTGCATCCAGGTGATTTCTGAACAGGAGTTTCTTAGCACATCCATTGTGATTGGCATGAGAACGTCAAAGCATTGCTGGAACCGTCAGTGGCATCCTCTGAAGTGACACAATATCAATGTCTTCAGTACTTTGTCAATTTGTAGGGTAACATAACACCACTGCTCTTAAGTGCTCTGTCCCTTTACTGTGCGACAGAAATCTTTAGATTACAATAAAATGAGAATAAATTAAGACTTATCAATGTATTATATTTCTTATGCTGTTATTTCTCTGAATTCAGTGCAGAGCACAGATGTTTGCACCCTGTGTCATATTCAGAAACTGCAATATCCTGCAAGAGGTTTCCACCTTTCAGTAGGCGGCTGCTTTGCTCTGAACAGTGCTGACCGCTCTGTGTTCCCAGGTGCTGATCGGGCATATCCTCAAGAAAATGAACAAACAGACTTTTCCAGAGCACTGCAGCTTGTGTAAAGAGATCCTGCCCTTCACTGATCGCAAACAGGCGGTCTGCTCCAATGGACATATTTGGCTCAGGTAATTGGTTCTTAAAGAGTTTTTGCCCTCCTCTGGATGATTTAAACATACTTAAATAGCTAACGTAACACACTTCCTAGCGTTGGAGTCAAAAGTCATGAAGCATTTTGTCTATGCTGCTGTTAATTGTAATTATTGCTGTTATCTGTCCCCTTCCATGAGGGGGAGAGAGCACTGTAGATTGGATTTGGTTCTCTTATCAGGACACTTGTTAAAATAAAACACATTTGTTCACTTAACTTTGAGGGGGCAGGGAGAAACTGGTTGGGGAAATTGAAGCACACATCATCCTTTGGAATGGCACATGAAGGAGGGTTTGTTCTAGCTACTTCAGCATTTGAAAACAAAGTAATTTAACGAAAAATGATAGGAAGCAGCCACCCTGAGAAGTGAGACAAGTTCTGGAATATCTCAAAAAGGAAATCTTCCAACAGCGATGTATTGAGTACATGGTGATTGTCCCTGGGGACTTGGCAAGTCAGTAGTCCATCACTTAAAGTAAAACATTTGCCTAAAAATCTTACGTGCTAACTTGGCTAAATGGTCATTGCCTCAAAGACACCGGTTCTTCCCCTGGACGGTAACTATCAGGTCATGGGATAGGAGCAGGTCACAAAAAACCCAATAAAACCTCTTGATAAAACCCACTTGTCCTTTTACAGGTGCTTTCTAACCTACCAGTCCTGTCAGAGTCTGGTGTACAGGAGGTGTTTGCTTCACGACAGCATCGCACGACATCCGACCCCAGAAGGTAAAACGGTTCCAAGAAGGGCTCAAAGGGTTCTGCCGCCTTAAGTTTTAGCTGCATGACTTGAATTAATTTCACTGACTTTCCACTTTTAGGCAGTTACGTGAAGTACTAGCACCCTGCATCTCACTGTGTCCTGTCGTGGTCCATGCATTAGTGGCATATGTTAATTACAAAACAGTGACTGCAGAAATTAATTTATAAATACTCCATTTTAATGAGAGCTGAGTAAACACATGATCTGTGCTGGAGTGCTACAACAGTTTATATTTGAGTGGAATATATTAGCATCCAGTTCTGCAAGAGCTGAGGGTCTTTGACATGGTTTCACTGCAAGCTGTATTGATCCAGCACAGGTTAAGAAATATTAAATCGTCACCTTGCTGGCTTAGGTCCCAAACCTGCTGTAAGTACATCATTCAGAGATGATAATGGCAGGCTGGGGGGCCAGTCAGCCTTTCGCCTTTGCATTTTCAGAGTCTGAGGAAGGACAAGCTGCCCAAGAAAATTGTTTTCTTCCCAACTGGTACATTTAAAAAAAAAAAATAATCATGAAGTACTCTTTAACAGTTTGTCCTAAAGTGCAGGTGATACTTTTCCTCTCCCCATAATATGTTGGTATTCCAGTCAGCACTGAGAATCAACTACAGAACTTAAACGTCTGTAGAGACAGGCTGTAAACTCAATTTTGTTATATTGGAGAGGGGCGAAGAAACAGGAACCAAGGACTGCACTATGTGAAGGATGTCATTTCAGTTAAGAACATGAGACCACTACATTTGCGGCATGGTGATCCTTTAAATCTTTTTTCCTATATAGCTATTTAGACGAGTATGTAATGATATAGCATAGACTGTTTCACCTTAATTTTGTCCCTTGCTGAAGTGAGACTTAAACTGGCATTACTTGAAATTTCAAGGCAGAAATAGAGTTGGATTCCTTCTGAACTCTTAGGTAATCCTGCATGATGAATATATACAAACTGTTTCAGGATTATGATTTCGTTTGTCCATCTCAGAGATGAAACAGGAATGACGCCTACCTCCAGCTTTTAACAACTTGTTTTCATATTTGCAGATCCTGAATGGATCAAGAGGTTGTTGCAAGGACCTTGCACGTTCTGTGATTCTCCTGTGTTCTAGAGAAGAGCTATGAAAAGACTGAAAGTATTTTGTGTACTGCATGAGCTCCCTTCAGTCTGGAAGGATATTGAGTGCAGGAATACAGACTTTACTGGAGAGGGAAGACATTGTCCATGACCCTGTAAATAGAACATCAGAGGTTCTAGAAACTCCTTAAATCCAGAGCCTGTTCCATGCTCCAGAAACAGGAGTACACCTGGAAGAGCAACTTTATAAAGGGTTTGGAAATGCCCCCGATGGAAGCATCAGCAGCTGGACACGCTTCCTTTCACTGACAAGGCACTGAAGTCTTAAGCGTGTGGGGTGAACTGTCCTTTCTGCCCCACAAGCATGAGGTTTCCCCAGAGCTAGGACGGGAACAGCGGAGCTGCCTCTTGAATGGTCTTGGTGGGTAGAGAAGGCTTCAGCTTGTAGCGCTCTTGTTTGCTTTTTAACAAGCACTGGCACTTGCTGCAGAATATTAAACTATCAAAATAATTTGTGGTTTTAATTTCTTGCAGAGTGAAGCATGTGCCAGTTACAGCCATATGAAACAAATTGGCCATTATATTATTTTCACTTCAAAGTCTAAAAGAATAACTGCTTCTTAACTGCTACAACAGTATTGCCGTCAGAAGGCTAATACTGGCTGCCTGGGTCAGATATGGATCAGTAAGAATAATTTTAAAATGTCATAATTATTACACTAATAGCAATTAGAATAAACACTAATATATAGCTAATTTCCAATGCTCTTAAGTCTTTTGCCCCACTTTCTGAACTAAGTTCTAACCACTTCCTTGCTTTTGCTGATGTAAATACCTTTGGTTTCACTTGCTACCAGCAGGAATCCTCTTTCCCAGTGTAACTCAGTTACCAAAAACATTACCAATTTACCTTATTTTCAATTGAATCGAGTCTCCCTCATAGAGAAATTGAGCTTTACAGAAGTTTGACACACAAGTAATCGCTCCCAGCTGACAGTTTCTCTTTTCAGAATAATGCAGTAAAAGAGCCCAAACCACCCCAAAACTCAACCACCCCCGTGGTTAAGATGTTGTAGGGAAAGTTTCCACAGGTGGTCATGGTCTGGTGAAGCTGTTCTTGCATAACCCTGACTTCCATCAGGAGATCTTAAATCAATGATGTAGCGTGGCCGAGACCAGAAATTCATTCTGCCTCCTGTCAGAAGAAAACATCTGTCTGTCTTTGGCATCTCCTTCCCATGGGGAGCAGGAGAATCCTTTTCAACTTCCTATGCAGTGTTAGAGGAATAATACCTCCAAAATGTGTGTGGTTATTTGGTACGGTTTGTCTTGTTAACTTAAATCCATGTTGTCAAATAATCTAAAGTTTATGTATTTACATTCTTTGGAGTACCGATCTGGACACTCGGATGTGTTGCCCTGTTTGTGATTCATGACATTTCTAATTGTGTGTAAAGTCCTCTGCAGCTCTTTGAGAAATCAAGGAATTGTCCTGCCAGTATCAGTCTCCAACAGTGCATGTGTAGATTGGTGCTTGTTGCCTTGATTTACTGACTATGCATATTTTTTAATGTTCCTTCACCTTTAGTAGGAGCAAATTTTCTCAGCTAACATTAAAACAAGTCAACTGTCCTTACTATTCAGTATTTCATGCATTAAGCATGACAGTGCTTTGACTGAGAATAATATTAATATAGTAGACTAGAGCAGCAGAAGCACATTCATCTGTAAAATAATTAGCCTTGTTTGTAAATATCCTTGGAAGCGATACCATAATTGTATTAAAGAAATGTTTAGTTTTTTATTGCTGTGCATTGCAAATTGAAATTACTTCAGCGTGTCTGCAAAGAAAGACGATGTAGATCGTGATAGCATCCAGTAAAACAACGAGTAACCTTGATACCCAACGTGTGCGTAGTTCGAGGCCGGGTACTGTACCCAGGGCAGCATTTACCTTCGCCCCAGTGCTGATGGGGTTTGGAGGGCTGGGCTGGAAAATCAGCTCCCAGTATGAGCTGAACAGAAGGTTTATTCCCAGTGGTGGAGAAAATATTAAGTGGAAGCTGCAAGTCCCTGTGCAGGCAGTCCTGACCAGTTCGTCACCGTGTGTTCCCATTTACAGATTCACCTGACTGGAAAAGGTGAGAGAGCTCTCCAGAACCACGTGTAAGTGCTTTTTAAAAAAAGTCAAAGAACATTTCTTTGATATTGGTTTAGAAACCATGATAATATCCTGATCTGCTGAAATGTTTAAGTCTGGCTGACCAAAAGGTTCAACATGATCTCATTAGATTAATTCCTGGTGATTACTTCAGGCAGTTCTCTTGAATTTCCCTGGATTGACTTTTAATGCTTTAGACATGTCGAAGCTCTAGTACCCCCAGCATTCATGTCGCAGCATTAATGTTTATTTTCCTTGTCTTTCAAGGCAGTAGATACTCAAAATACCATTGCCACTTTATTTAACCTGATTTATGACTGCTGGAAGAACGGAATTTAAAGCCCACGATGTCGGCTTTGTCTGCATGCCAGTGGAGATCCTTTAGCGCAAAGCTTTCCCTTCTCACCCCGACCCATTCACAACAGGTAAAGAGGCTGGGGACTTTGTTATTCAATCATCCTTTCCGTTTGTGTTTTTCCCCCATCCTATTAATCCTATTTCGTATTTCTAGAGAGGAAAAATGATGGTTGCTAATACATACATACAGGCAATAAATATTTCCCTGATTTTCTTAAACTTGCCAGGCTTTCCACTGGCTAATGTATCATCAGTGATTACGAGCAGCATAACACCATTTATTCTATCCTCATTAAGGGTTTCTTGACATAAAAGAACTGAACGCAAACATTTATTGTCCTAGTTAAAGGTGAACAAATCACACTTGTGCTGTTATGCCCTAAACTAACATTTACAGGAGACTCGTTTGTACAAGTTTAATTTCTCAGATACAAAGCCCACCCTTTATTACTTGGCCACTGCTTCACAAACTGGGTGGCCTTGCAGCCACAATTGCTACCAAAGTGGGAAGGGTTTATTCTTTAACCAGAACCAGTACAAATGTCTATGTGGAGATAGTTTATAGCTCCACTGGTAAATACCAGCTTGGAAAGCTGTTCTTTTTTCCCCTCTGTGTGGGTAAACAAGGACAACTTGAGTCTGACTCTTCATCTGGAGTCCTGTCCTACCTGTTGAAGGTGCAGAAATCTTAACAAGATGGAGTTGAGCCTTCTCTCGGAAGTTTCAATCCAGGGTAGTTTTTCACAGCTTGCACGTGTTGGTGTGTGTGCACAGCAACGCCCACAGAGCTCTTGTTCTAACGGAGGAGGACCTTGACACATACTCTCGCTTTAATTTCTGTCTGTGCTGATCTTTGGCTGTACTCAGTTCTAACTCATACTTTACATTAGAGCCGTTCCCAGACCCTTGGTGTCAGTTGGAATATCCTTATCCTGTCAGTAGTTTTTTAATGCTAACTCAGTTTTTAACACTCTTCACTCAAAAGACCTGAACTCCTGTGCTCTGTGATGGTCCAAGTAGCGACCACAGCTGCCTGTGCACGACTGTTTTTTCGCTGTTGCAACACAGCCGGTACATGAGGCACTAAGTAGCATTAACTACACTGCATTTTGGGGCAGAAAGTGGAGTAACTCCCTGTGCTGTCCTAGGCTGCAGCTGAATCAACCCAAATGTGACTGTCCCTCTGGAAGCACCGTCATCCCAGGAGGACTCGGGCACCACAAGAGCCCACAGAGGAGTTACAGGGCCGGCCAGCCCCACCACGTTCCTATTTAACACGAAACTCGGGGGCCAGCCCTGAGAAGGGAAAACCCAAGAGCCATTCAAATGGAACTGTTCAGAGGGGAGGTTTATTTGATTGCTCCACTGATCTAGTTGATCATGCTACTTTAATTCTGTTCTGGGGTGCAAGTGTTGCAGCTGACCGACCACAGGGTCCCCAGGCTGAACAAAAAGCAAAGGTGAGTTTGACTCTTTAGTTTCTGGATTTTTTCTTTGAGCCTTAGTTCATGGGAGGGTCTGGCAAAGTTGCTGTAAATATTGATGCTGTGTATATGGCACGTTTTGTAAGATGGATGAATGTTTTGTATACTTCGACGGTAGCGTTGTAATCCTGCTCCTTTTTTTATTCTAAATAAATAAATAAAGTACTTGTTTGTAATGTCTGTATTTTAAGGGACTGAACTCCTGGGAGGGATGTGGGGTGCTGAGACTGACAGGAACGAGCAGTGTGGTTGCACAGTCATTTGGCATAAGACTTCACACTTAAACGCTTAATAATAAAACTCTCACTGTGCCCACCGTCACAGAACACTGGTGCTAAAGGCTGGGAGAGGACCTGGGCTCTGATGGTGCCTTCAGCCACACAACCACCCCCTTCTCCTCACCAGCACAGGCTCAACCCCACTTTTCCCTGACCTCCCAAACTGCCACAGCAGCTCCAGAAAATAATTATGCTAAAGGACCAACTTTCTTTGATGAAAGGGGCCTGACACCACCTTTCTGCAACACATACAGTCACAGGGTCAAAACCACAGTTCGTTCCTACCCGAGATCAACTCAGCTGCAGCTCTGGGAAGCAGAACCGAGGTACAGGAACCAGCCAAGCCTGGCTTTGCCCTAAACCAAATCTTACAGACCTGTATGAACCCCTTGCTGGCCTGTCCTTCATTACAGCCCCGCAGCTCCTACAGCACCTTGTGAGTGGGTGGTGGTAAAACCAGCTACATTTAAGGCTTTTAGCACCCAAGTTGGGTGTCCTGCCTGGGGATGTTCAGTCATCCACCACAGCGCACTCAAGATCTGTTGTTTGGAGCAGGTGGACACAGAAGTTTGTGGAACAGCTGGACATACTCATCTCGTCGCTGAACTTACATAATTAGCAGTAGAATATATAGGGTGCAGCACAACCTCCAAGCAACCCGCTCTGCAAAGCGTCTTCGGAAAGCAGAGTGGTAAAAGATGTCCACTGCAGAACCGGGCAAGCTGGACCATAAGTAACGTCTGGTCCCTGCTGCGTTCTTACCACCTCCTCTTTACCTTGTTTTTCTCATTGCTCAACATTTGTTTTGCCAGAATAAGATGCTAATAAAATCAAGCGTAGTTACCAAATTGGTTTTCAAGTGTTGCATTCCAATTATAAAAGCCTAATTCCTCCTTCCACCCACTGAACCTTTTTGGTATTAACAGGCTTTACTATGCAAAGTGATGCAGGGGCTGTTTCGTTTACAGTAATTAAATGAATGTCAATTGTTTTAGTTGTTTCTGAGGGAGAGTTCTACATGAGTATTAGCATGTTCTGCTAACCCTTACGTTCTGCACTTCAGGCCTGCTGCAAACCCTTGGGGGTTGACCATTGACCTGAGACTCCGTACCCAGACATGCCAAGCGCATCTCAATGAGACGAGCTCTTTTTTTCAGTTTCTGTGGAACCAGCAGAGCGGAACTAATATAGCATCCGCATATAGATGAAAGAATGAAGAGGAAAAAGGGCTTTACAGCTAAATTAATTAAGCAGATGTACCTGTCTAATTAAAGATGCACTGTCCCTTTTGTACCCTAGCTGCAGTACAAACAGTATTTAAATACACTCTCTATCCATTTCATCTATCAAAATATTTAGTAGGAACACTCAGATGAAGGTGATATTAGCAAGATGAGCTTCCCATGTATTATTAATAGAAGGGCTCCCAATTATGCATGAATACTACAGCATATCTTTATAGCAATAGCATAAAAACCAGCTGCCCACAAACAGCACATTTGTAACAGGTAGAACTGCTGTAAATGCCCTTGCCCAGCGCCACACGAGGGTTTGCGGTTGGGCCCTGGGAGCAGGCGCTGCCTCCACCTGCAGCGAAACCCACACCGTCCGAGCACACGAGGCACAGAGGACTGGGCCTGCGCTGCTGCCGCCAAGGGACCCGGCTTGCTTAGATTTCAAACATATTTATTCTCAGATTTTTAAAGCTGCCCTCAAGGCTGAAAAGCCCAATTCCCACTCACCAAACCCCTCAAAGGTACTGAAAATTCTGACCGCAAACTCTTCCCAAGCACCACAATACCCCCGTAGCCATCCAGATAACCAGGGTCTTCCCACCCGAATTTACTGGTGCAAGGAAGAAATTTGGCACGTACATCTCTACAGCACTCCATACAGACCCAGACACACGTGATCAAAAACGGCAACAAAGAACCAAACTTATTTACAGCAATAGGATCAGCGAAATCATCTAAAGCGAAAGGCTCCTGGAGACCTGCGCTCTCTGTGAGGAGAAGCTGGTGCTCCTGCATCTTCCCAGGCACTGAGGGCTCAGGAGGAGCTCAAGCTCCTCCCCATCCCCTGGTCAAGGGGAATTCACACTCATACACGAGGGAGAAATCGAGTGAGAGACATAATAAAGGCATCAAACCCGGTGCTCCTCTGAATCACAACGGCAAATCACAGCCCTTCCTAGAAGCATTAGGATGTGCATTTCCATAGCCAGAGTCTGAGCCAGCTAACAGAGAGCCCAGTCTCTCATCAAGGATTTTCCAGTTAAAGAACACCTGAGCATTTACTGCAGGCAGATACAGCCAGAGAAAACAAACACCCAAACGTGGCACCTCGAGCGAGATGTCTGAATAATCAGGTATCACTTCAGGACAAATCCAGTATTTATGGCCTTAATCTCTGAGGGTTCAGCATTTGTCTATGACACAACAGGATGAATTTAACATTAGAAAACAAACACCCACCCAAAACCCCAGAAAACCTCACAAAACAACAAACCCGCCCCAAAAAACCCAACCAACAACACCAAAAAACCACCTTGGTACCAACCTGCCCAGCCACAGCTCAGTCAGGGCAGCCACAGGATTAGAACCTCACTCCTTGAGGAAAACAGCATTTAGTAACCTATCTGTTCCTGCAGCTTGTTATGTCCTTAATTGCATTCTGAAAGTGATGAACCAGCTTTCTGTGGCTCTGGATATTTTTTTCAGCTGTTCTGTCTCCTTCTGCCCGGCTGTGGGGTTGGGCTGCAGAACAGCTGCTGCCCCCACAGGGTGTTTTGTCAGAACTTTTTAAGCAATCTGAGTTACCAAAAGAGTAAAAACCCCTGCACCCTGGCCTAAAGACACTGCAGTTGTCTTTGGGGAAGGTGTACTGCAGAGCTGTAAGCTTTGGGTTTGTGTTTGCTTGCAGCAGAGCATGACAGCCAGGTAGTGCCTGTGTAGTTTTGGTGGAGAGCACGGACTGAATTAAGACGCAAACACATCAAACAGCTTTAATACTCCAAATTGGCTTCACGAGTATTACATAGTTAAGACAAAACTACTGTTCACTGAATCCCAGAGCCGGAAGAAGATATTTGAATTAAACGCAGGAACTTCCCCAGCCACAGCACTATCTTTGATCACCAAACAGAAGCAGAAAAAATTTCCCCTAAAGCACAATTTCTTACTCTCTGTGCTTCACTCAGCCTTGGGGAGCTGCGAGTTTAACACAGCCTGGCTGGATTCCTCTGTCCTCGTGACGACCTGCCGCTCCAGTGACCGGGACGCAGACGTTACAGGGAAAAGCTTAAAACCAGCTGTTCCAGAAATTATCCTTATTAATTATAAGCTTTTTACTTTTTTGCATGGAAGGGGCTTAATGATACAGCTTTCTATAAACTCAAAGACAACATGAGGGTCTTGGTCAGCATTGACATAAAAGGCATCTTCATAAAAGTCCTCCAGTTCCTTGACATTCCTGTAATAGGCTTCCACACGCTTCTCGATGTTTTCTTCGTTGTCTCGAGGGTTCTGCCTGAGACGGGCTTGGATCGCCGGCGTGGGCGCTGGTCTGAATGTGCTGTGGTATCTGCAGACGAGATACAAACGCCATTGCTTCAGCTCAAATTGAGGACAAAGCTGCCTCTTCCTAAGGTGTTCCGTGGTTTTGCCTATCACAGTTCAGTGGAAGTGCCTCTTTCTGCTCAAGGTTGGGGTTTTAAAACAATGATTGGAAAATTCTGGGTAAATAATCTGTCATTCCTGCTCTCAAGAATCCTGGATACTCAAAGCCAAGAGTTTGTCTGGAGGTGACAGAGAGAGCTGTTGGTGTTTATGGATCACACAAAAGGTGTGAGAAATCCCTATTACATGCCCAGTGCTCCAGGTTCAGATGCATTTCCAGATCTGTTCCAGATCCAATCCCAAGGTGATGTGTTTTACTTGTAACATTTGATTCCTATTTAAAAAAGCCTAACCTTAAATCTTAGCGTCTGTTAGAAATCTTTGCTGGGGTTTACCGTTATGCTGATGCTGGACATTAATCAGGAGAAAACTGCCGAACTTTGAGCACTTTCTCTGCATTGAATCAGCGTCCTCGAACACAGCCGAATTTTCTGAAGCTGTGGGGACAGCTGCAAACCCGCGGAGAGCGGCAGAGACTCCGTGTTTCTGCACAGAACTGCGTTACAGCTCCAGCTGCTGCTGTGATGTGGACGCCGAGTTCATTCTACATGAGAATCATCGAGAGCACGGCCACCCTCCTCGCCACACTGCAGCCAGCCGTGCAGGTTTAACATAATGCCAAGGATTAGATCCAGCATCTAAACCAATTCCGTTCACAATGAATTTGGAAGGAATAAAACCCAGAGTTTGGAAGGAGGAAGCGTGTGAACTGGAGCAGATACTGAACAGGCTAATCCTAATGATAAGAAACGCAAAGATGTGTGAATGATTTGCTTCCTACTGTTCATTTCTTCTGAACAACTGCATCACTTATTACTAAAACAAAGAGAATGGTTACAGCAAATCACTATTGCTGTCACAAGTTAATGTTGCACCTCGAGTGAGATGTCTGAATAATCAGGTATCACTTCAGGACAAATCCAGTATTTATGGCCTTAATCTTTGAGGGTTCAGTATTCGTCTCTGACACAATAGGATGAATTTAACATTAGAAGAGTAAAATAGCTGTTTAAAATCTAAGTGTGAGGAATCATAACAATAGAGCATGAGTGAAGCTGCAAATCCACACCAATTCCAGCAGGTATTTAGGAAGACATTTCATTGTTACTTGTTCCCCGACAAACAAGGGTGGAGAAGACAGCAAACCTGAGGCTCACAGGTGAGACAAGGTGACGCGGCTGCCAGCGAGCTGAACTGCCACACTGCTGCCACCCACCTCACAGTGACCCGGTGACTCAAACGGGTTCGCTCTGCTGGGCAGGAAATACGTGAATATCTCAGGGCAGACAGAACCATCGCAGGAGCTGCGGAAGTAAAATGCAGCAAGTTTTCCATTTTCCCCAGCTGGGAAGCCTTCAAAATTCCCATGGGAATGTCTGAAAACCACCTGCGTTTAGGCGAGGTTTCAGTCATCTGCCCTCAGCGTTACTTTACCAACCAATTTGGTTACCATTAAAATATTAGACCTGAGCTACTTGCTACAGAAGATTTCAAGCTCCAAGATTTTAAAGTGCCCTATTCTGAGCACAGGAGCTTCCTGCAGCAGGTGGGTGAGTTAGTGCTTGAGGAGCTATGAAAGTTTTACATTTTCTTTTAAGGAGTCCCTAAGCAAGAGTACAATATTCCTGAGTTTCCTTAGATTTCTATGAAGTCTACCTGGTGCTTTCATCTCACTGGCAGCCTTGAAAAATGTTAAACGTGAGACAGGAGTGCTCACCTTTCCCCGGTGACGGGATCAGTCCTCCGTTGAGACAGTCGTTCCATGATGGATTCGTAGGGAAGATTAAAGAAAAATACCCTGCGGAGAACAAAACAATTAAGTGCATTAACACCCTGAGAACATCACTTGTGACCTTAGAGTATGAGTTAATCCTTACTCAAACGAATAGCATGTACAAATGTGGAAGCGACAGTACCACTCGGACCCGCAGCATCAGAAAACATCAGTGGATGCACAGGACTTCTCTGGCTCTTCTCCTCACATCTCATTCAGGCTCCAAGCTCATCAGGGCAGAAGCTCTTTGACACACGGCATGTGTGGTGCTGTGTGCGCTGACAGGACTTAATGGACAATAATAGTGTGGACACCAGTGACCAAATTAGACCCAGAGCCTGGCTCAGCCTGGCTGAGCTTGCTCACAGTCCAGCTCTGAACTTCCAGAAGATCCAGTTTCTCATCCCAACCAGCAAATACAACCGCGATGACTTTCTGCAAAAGGTAAATAAAAAATTGCTACTGTTCCTGTAGAGGACAGGAAAAGAGCTTGTCTGCCAGTATTACGCTTTCTTCCTTAATAACAGCAGGGCACAGCTTAGTGCCCACCAAAGGGGTTTCTGGCTGTTAAGATCAAAATCTGCAATTCCCATTGAGTCTGAACAAGACGTAGTTGCTCGGCATCTTAAAAAGTCAGACTCAGTGTCAGCGGTTCCATGCCATGAACAGCTTTTCACCAGGGGATGGAGTGGGACTTGTCAGCCCGTTTCATACGGGTGATGCAAAAGCCCTGATCTGAGTCAAGGATGCAGAACTACAAAACAATACACAGCACTGCTGACCCCAGGCACATCACACTGTGGTGCCCATCTCACATCAACGACTCCTTGGCATTTTGGTTCATTAGAGTGGTTTTGTTAATTTTATATTCTGGTCCAAAAGCTCCTCAGTTGAAAATTCTTGACAAACCGCTGGGAATGAGCAGACCTAAGTCCCCTTGTCCCCCAGCTGTTGGAAGCTAAAGCAGGTCTGGACTAAGATCACATTAAATGATTAATTCAGAACAAAATAAAAAAATAAGGCTTCCTTTGAAAACTTATGGAAATAAACTTCTACCAACCAAATACAGCCCGAAGGCTGCAAATGCATTTTTCTTTATAATACACCTTCTCCTGCTGCTGCCTTCAAGGCCAGGCTTCCCGTTTCATTTCTGTCTGCCTCTCACTAAAGATGCTGTGTGCTTTAGACATTCACCAAAGGAACATTTTACACTGACTGGGTGGGATCAGACCAGATGAAAGCCTGAGCTTTACCTTGGCATGCACATAGCAGATTACTAGAATCCTTTGTAGGATTTAAAGTTATGAAAATCATCTCTCTTTTCAAATGTTTACAGATAATGACTTCTATTCACACTGTGGTAACAAAATAACAGCCGGGAATAAAACATTCAAGATCTCGGAGATTCCAAAGACAGGGAAAGAACAACAGTTTCAATGCTCTTTTATCCCTTACACTCTTAACATTTTGTTTTTCTTTGTTTCTGTTGCCCAACAATGGCACAAAAACGTGATTGTCACAACAGGTAACAGCTGATGATATGTCTCAAGATGAATATTCTAGTAGAGAGGAACAACATTTATACAGTCATGATAATTGATACGGCTTCCTATTATATTCTGAAGTAAACAAAACCACTAAAGGATTATAACCTGGCATATCAAGAAGGCTTGTCGTAATTCATAGTTACTAACTCAAAAAGTATTATGGTATTTGAAACAGAAGAGCCTAAAAAACTCCACTTAAAAAGCTGCCAACAAAATGAACTCTGAAAGCCTTGTCTGAGATTCCCTTCTTTTTTATACAAGATGCTTCTTATTATCCAGTCTGGTGTCACCATTAAAGAAGAGTGTGGGGGGAAGATGTGGAAGAGTATAGACATCCCTGCTAATATGTTGGTTGTTTTTTTTCTTTATTTTCTTTCTTTTTCCCCCACATGCACCGTATAATGGCACACACAGAATACACTATACAACAGCACAAACTCCTCATCCAGTGGTCCTTCCAGTGGAAGGTGCGATGCCCTACCCTGCCATACCGCACATCTCCTACAGATAAGAGAAAACATCACTCCCCGGGGCTGTCAGTTTAAAATCGTTCAGAAGCAGGGAAATAAAAGATTAAGGGGAAAACCACTGTCAGAACTACCGTCTAGACTTAAAATACTTCCAATTAGAAAGCTTTATTATCATTTTGAAGGCGACACATACCACACGCAGTCTATCATGCAGCCCCAGGAGGTTTACTCCCATGAGTAAAACTGATTTACACACATGCACTCTGCGAAGTGTTGGCCTTGGGTATATGATCCACCTCCTGCAGCTGCTCAAGGTACTTCTGAGCAACATTTTGCCCGTGTCCCTCTCTCAGGCTCCTATGACTCCGATCACGTAACAAACTCGGTCCTCGCTCTGTCCAGGTAACACGTTTGTTGGATTTCTCATGGAAATCCTCATAAGAAAGAGGGCTGGACCCAGGACCCAGATCCAGCATTTAGAGCAGCAACTGGAACAACTCCCTGTGAGCACCGGATTCACCTCCAAGCAGAGCTTGGTCCCTTTCACATACCAAACACAATTTTTTTTTTTTCAGATAAACGCATCCTCTGTAAAGCTCGCTTTAGGAATCAGCCAGGCTTTGTATGTTGTAATGTGTCACAACTTCTATCAAGGGGAAATATGAAACAGATGTCATCAGAATCGGTAGACAGGGAGGCGAGGAAACACAGCCTCATATCAAAGTAGACTACATTATACCGCTAGATTAGCATCTCGCGCAGCTCCTCTTGCGGAGTTGGCAAGCTGTTCGTTCGGCTCCGCAACAGGTGAGTCCTGTCAATCAGCGATGCGGGGGGACATGGAGAGATGCTCCGAGCAGCCTCGCGCCTGCGCCACGGGCTCAGCACCATTCTAAACTGCTCAGCACCATTCTAAACTTTATTTTTTAAAATTAATTTCCAATAGCTAATTACATATATATATAGCGTTACAGATATAGTTGATATTTCTTCTGTTTTCTTTTGCTATCCAGTGTCCTTTTGATGATTCACATGTTGAGAAGCCTGACTCTCCTCCAGAGTCCTAATGAGACCCATGTTTTCCATCTGTTCTCTCGTGGTGATGCAAGTTTGATTGAAATATCACCTTAATCAGCTTCTTCACAGCACAGACCACCCACATAATCTTTCGCCATACACAATTTAGAGAATATGAGGTAATGCGCTCTCTCCTGTGACTCTCTTCTTTTTGAGAGGTAAGATACCTTAGACTCACTGCTCGAGTATTCCCAAGCTAACTAAAACGTGGTTTATGTTCAAATTCTAGCTTGTTGGAGTTTCCTGTTCACGTGCTCCTGAGTTGCGTCATAACTAGAAATCACCGGCAACCAGTTACAAACTGGTGCTCTGTGGGGTGTGACTCGGTAGAGCCTCTCGGCCCAGGTCTCTGAGGACAAATGTCCCCGAGTGGTGACATCGCTGGTAAACGCAGGACTGAAGGCAAGTGATTCGTAAGCAAAGCTCTGTCCTCTCTGCTTTGTTCTCTCTCCCAGGAGAGGGATGTGAGGGAAGGTCCGGTCCGGTCAGCCAGCTTTCACAGATAATAAAACCGTGAACACAAATGTTAAAAGGAAAAAAAAATAAAATCCTGTGTCAGATTCCTGCCTCTACCTCATTGTACTTGACATCACTTATCTAATCTAGTACAGCTTTCAGATACATTAGAGAGATTAAATTCCAGCAAATTGATAATGCTAATGACACCTTCACTGTGTACCTAGCCAAATGAGAACTAGTCGCCTTCAGATGATGATGAAATATATAGGGCCTCTAACAGCTGGAATATAACATGGTTTTCCTACCAGCCATCTGGCATTCCAAAAGGGTGTTCCAATCGCTTCTGGCTATTCACACAGCATCAGCTAAGATCTTAGAGGTGAAGCAAAGAAATGTTTTTTTGACCTATGCAACAGTATTCATCTAATCCCGAACTGCATTTGCTCCAGAGGGCAACCAACCTAGTTAATCCAAGTTGTTAACAACTGACAGTATTCAGAATTGTCCTCGAGAGAATTCTTTTGGTGGCGGTTTTCCTGTTTTGTGGAAATAAAGTCACTGACTCAAAGCACCTGTAATGGAAAGTGATGAGTGTTGCCATGAGAAGAGCAAATGCCGAGTGCCTGACTCTGATGCGACTGAGCTGGGGACGAAGGGACGTTCCTCGCATGGACTGGCAGTCACCGGCCAGGACGGCTCCGCTGCTGCACATCTCAAGAGAACTAAAGCTCTGCCTGTAGGCCACGGCCTTCCACCGCTTTTGGCCCTGTAATTTAAACATAGCTGTTTTATGAGCTGACCTAGATGGATCCAGGTGTTTACTGTTCCAGACCTGAACTATTTACGTAGGTCAGACTCTCATCCTCGGCATTTCCCGTTATGTGGAGATGCTCTGGATTGATATTGGTGGAGGGGAGCCCAAAGCCAAGCCCTTTTTGTAAAATTATTGTCTGTGAAATTTGACCTATACCATTAAATCTAATTCAATTCATACCCTGCTTTCATTTAAGGATGAAAAGTGATGCAATGTGATATCTGAGACAGAATCCTGACTCCCTAGCTGGCTTTTAAAAACAGACACTATTGACTTGCTTGTGGCTACACCAGGGCCAGATAAAGCCTTGTAATTAAGTTACGATGCTTGAATTAAAAAATAAAACAAAAAACCACCAAAAAACGCTGGGACACTTTAAATGTAGCATTTAAACTTTTGAGTTGAAACTGCAACTTTAAAAATAGTAAGCTATTAATCTTTCCCACGTTTTCTTGACTCCTATATTTCTTCTCCCTCGTAGGTAGGTACCAGCTGCCATTTTCCCATTCTTCACGCTCTGCACTCCGCAAAAAAAAAAGAGGCCCCTGCTGGCCAATTCTTGTTTAAAATTGTACATAATTGATAGTGGCAAATCTACCCCAGCTGTGTCTAAAACCTCTCCAGGGGCAAGAAAAACACTCTCTGTGACTGTCATTAACTACTAAATTAGCAAGTGCTCCTGGCAGTTTACAACGTACCACATCAGTCTGCTTTAAGACAAAAAAAAAAAAAAGAATGTGAAGATCAGATGCTTGTGTGGTCTCAAAGTTGCAGCAAACTTTGCTGGTAGAACTTTGACAGAAGCCCAGCTAAATCAGGGCAAAAGAGAACAGGAAAGAGAGAGCAAGAGAGAGTGAAAGAGAGAGAGAGGAAGGAGAGAAAGCAGAGGAGGGGACACAAAGTGACCCTCTTTTCCCGGCAGACAAATAGAAAATGTCAAACTCAAGGCTAGAAAATGAAGCCTTCCAAAAGGCACAGAAGGCCTTACTCAACATGGTGATATCAATACAGTGTTACCTGATGCTATGGCACAATTCCCCATGGAAAATAACTCTCCTGGAGGACTTAGCTCTGGCAAATGCAACAGCTACAATTTTTGTAATTGAGATGTAAAGCTGAAGGAGAGATGAGGCTGTTGAAGTGTATGGATGCCGTAGATCTCTAAAAGGCCACCGCAGGTAAAATCCTTATGTGACCATTGGCACAAACACAAGCTCCTCCCTTCGGTTCATAAACCAGCCAAAGCAGGCGGAGAAGGAAATAACACAGTTCTCACAAAAGGATGGAAAAGCCTTGGGGGGCATTATGGACTGAACTGGCAGAGAAGGAAGTACCATCTCTAGCAACTGTCCTGAATTTGGCCAAACTCTAAGACCCATTTTTAAAACTGACCATGTTTTTTAGTTTTAAAAGTTTCCCAAAAATGAATAAAGCTGTACAAAAGTCTGGATCGTACAGGGGCTACAAGCCAGACATGGGTGGGATGGCAGTCTTGGCCAAGATACAAGAAAAATCTGCATTGCGAAAAGGTCTTTTTCTTGGGTAGTACCATTGAATTACCACAATAATATAGCAAATCAAGTGAATGGTTTAAGTTGACAGGAATAGGGAAGTTCAGATCTGAATTCAAGTGACTAATCCCTGCTAAAACCCAGGTTATCTTGTCTTTATTGACTTCCTAGCCAGAGACACCTGACTTGGATCAATCAGTTCCCCTAAAGGATGCTCCCTTTCCTGTAGTATAATGACACCTTGAACCTGAAACCTTGGCTAAGCCTCTTCTCAAGAACTAGGGGCACAGCCACAGGATGCTGAGCCCGTTATATTTTCATAATTACATCCTGCATTCTCAAATCCTCCTTTAAAAATCAAACTAGTTGCATAGATCACATCTACCTTATCTCCAGTTTTGTTCAATTTTCTCTCAATGCTGCCATAAACAAGGTATTTTGCCCATGAATAACGAGATTACAAATGATCTTGTGAGGCTGCACTGCTGGCTGGACATGGATCTTAGTTTACTTCCTACTCTAAATACTCCTTCTGTATGTCTCTGCAATGGGTGAAATGATCCATATCTCTTATTTATGGAAGGAGCTGCTGGGAGTTTTTATTCACTAATGTCTTTCAAATTCTGGGATATCTTCTGATGTAAGGTGCTTAACTCTATTTTGGGAAGTTATTTCACCCCCTAGGTTTTGTCCATAAGGGAAAACACATTGCATAAACACTAAAACACAGGTTAATTGGCACAAACGTTTTGCTCGTTGAGCTCCTATACTGATTCACGTGGTGACAAGCTATTTCCAGACACCGGATCTTTCTTTTCAAATGGATGCATTTCTGTCGAATAACTACAAAAGGCAGCTAAGTGGGGCACTATTCCCAGGACGTGGCTTCTGGCCAGGGGAGCAAGATGAACAACATCATTGGTAGCTGCAGATGTCCCTTCCCTTCCCCAGCAGTGCCGAGTAATGACTCTGGTGGATGTTTTCCACCCACCGGTTCGATGTGCTCAGGCTCCGACAGCCCAGCCAGGGTCCCTCCCGTGTCCCACCCCACCAGCCTGGTACCTCAGCAGCATCTCAGCGGGTGCCACACCAGCTTTCAGAGGGGGGACAGGCGCAGCCCTGCCGGGTAGCACTGTCAGTCTGTTTTACTGAACAACGGGCTGGATCTCGAGCTGGGATCAAGCAAAGGGCATCACACAGATTTACACCAGTGAAGAACCCCAGGACTTTTGGCAGCGAGAGCCGCTCCACGTGACAGTGGGCTGAAAAGCTCCTGGCTGCGCAAGTGTTACACAGCACAGCGACAGGCACACGTACACAGAGCAAATTCTTCATACCAGGGGCTTCAAGGCATTTTTAAAGCCTCTTTTGAAAAGGCAATATTAACTCTTTCTATATGTAACGAGTGGCTCGGATGCATTAGCACCTCCAGTCAAAACCGCTTTACATTTCTCCCTTCATTTTTATTCTTTGCCTCCTCCTTACTCTCAGCTGTTATTCCAGCATCTTTGCATTCCCCCTGGAGTTCATTCCAGCAGTGCTTTACGAATCACAGAATAAGATGGCAGCCGGCGCCGCTTTAGATTCATGGGGCTGGCACGATTTCCACGATCCGCAGGGTTAATCAAACTCTGTCTCAGATAATCGAAAGCCTCGGCAGCCCCAGAGGCCCGAGGTCAGGAACCTGAACCCGCTTCCCCAAACGCAGGCAGGTTTCCTCAGGTGCTGGCAGCATCCCCTGCAATAATGAGATTCTGCAAAGCAAATCTGGAGTGGAGCAAGAACTCCGGGGTTAAGCACTAGCAAACTCATTTCGGAACTGCTGCCTTCGCCACCTGTCTGCAGCTTTTCTCCAGCACTTCCTGTGCCTGACGAGGAAACCCAGACTTTTCTTCCTTATTAAATAAACCAAATCAAATTTAGAGTAAATGATATTAATCTTACGCGTTCCTATAAAACGCTACATTAAACTCCCCCCGCCTCCATCACTTAAACGCCGACTGTTGTTGTTGGTAGGATATTTGGTATATAAAATAAAATGAAGAACTGACACCAAAAAAGTGTATGATTTGGGGGCAAGGGGAGGGAATAAAAGAATGGATTAAAATGTGTCATTTTATATATGTGTCAAAGGAAACCGATTTCATAATAGGGAATAAAAATTCCCTGTTTAAATACTGTCAAATAAATCCTCAAATGTAATAGGGTTCACTTCTGGGGAAAAGAAAACTAAATCTGATTAAATATTAATGTGGCGTAGTATTAATTAAGAGAGAAAAAAGTCCATCAAGAGAACCCCAATATGTTTACTGTGTCCCCAGGAAGCTGGAAAATTTCACAATCAAGTGTGTAAATGTTCTAAAAAAGGGTCCTGAATATTTTATGAATATTTGTCATAAAACAGAAATAATAACCACTGTGCAGAGCTATTAGAATTAATATTTATGCTGCCCGCCATGAAATATTCATGGGGACAGAGAAGGGGGGGCCCATAAGACAAGAATTAATTTACATTGGGCTTGGTTTACCCGCTGGCTTGATGTTTAAAGACGGGTTGACAAGGCTCCATATGAATCCGTCAGTCACTTGCAGCAGTAGGTGGGGTGAAGGCAGGGGGAGGCGGGGGGAGCCGGGTCCAAGCTGCTGACAGCTCACAGATTGAGTTTCTGACAGCCCTTAAAAAACCTAAACGGCCCCCCACCTTTTTTTCCTTCTTCCATTGCCCAAGGCGCTCTGTACTGCCACCGTTCATCCGATCTCCCCTTCCATCTGCTGAAATTAAGGAATTAATGAGCGCTATACACTTTACAGCGGGCCCCAGGAATGTTTACTGGTGATTAAATTATAATGCAGCCAAGCTGTATAATTCATGAACCAATTAAAGGAAGTGTTAGTTGATTTGATGGGATGAGGACGTACAAAAAGCATTTAACTAATAGGGAACCGTGGGCTGCCGGTCGCTTTGGCTTTCTCGGATTACGCGGCTAATTGCTCTGCTTTATAGGGCTGTCACAGATAGCCATACATATTTCATTGTTCTCAAATACTTCAATTGTTTGCTTTCGTGTTGCTGCTGTAATATGTAGAAGCCCAGCCAAACTTCAGTGTAGTTAAAGCACTACTCTGCAAAAGCAGGTTGCTTCGGGAGGAGGGAGGAATGAGAGGGGCAGGAGGAGCAGGCTGGCTGACAAAGGAGTAACTTAAAGCCTCAGAGTTAAATGTCACTCAGCAATTACATGATTAAAAGGTGCAACATATGATAGTCTTTTGTTTTACAACTTTTTGGACACTAATATTCTATGCTGACTTCACCGCGGAGAAAATATTGGTACGCTAAACTGCATTTTTTTTAATACGAGGAGTGAAAGAAGGTGGTGGAGAGGGAAATAAGTTCAAAAAAATCCAGCAGGGAGGAGCGAGATTGCCGTGGTTATCAAGAATAATACGTCACGTTTTAACTTACATGGTTCGATATTCTAAAATACATGAGAGATGAAGGAGGCTGATTTCCCACCTGGGAGAATGCTCAGTGTCTAATTCAGAAAGCTGCCGAGTCGTGCAGCTACTCATCCCAACAGCTTCAGTTTATTACACAAGGAATGGGGGAATTTCGCATTTCTGCTGTTTTACAAAGCACTCCTCCCCAGCTGACAGGCCACAGGATTTGATGAAATGAATCCTCTTGATTTGAAGAGGCCTATCAGTCAAGCTACTCCTGTCCTCACTCACAAACAGGCACGTTTTCCAGCAGTGAAATCCCCAACACATATACAGAAGTACATATACCGCTGAAGAAATTAGTTACTATCAGATAACATCACAAACAGCAGCACTAACTTGTAGTTAGACCCTGAAATGTATTGAATAGCGAACAAGCTAGGTAAATATGCTATTTCTGTAGCTCAGTGACAAAGCCTGTGAACTCCTGTGGGTCCCTAATGGGTATAAATTCACCCACCTGAGGAACACTGGTAAATCTTGACCTCCTGTCTAATTCAGAGCTTTACATTTCCAAGTGTTGTACAAACACCAACCCAATGACTTTCAAGTGATCCTATTATGTAAAGCTTATAATCTGGTTCATCTCTTTCCTCGCACCCGTTCCCTCCAGGATTTGGCTTTGGAAAGCAATCCCTGCGGAATGTCCTCGCTGATGCTTCTCCTCCTCACATCTCCATCCTCCACTGCAGAGCACGAAATCCCCTCTCCAAACCTGCTCACTCCAAAGAAACTGGGTGTGCTGGTCTGCCAGAAGCAAAACTCTGTGCAAAACCACAGCAGTTTTAAGAAAGGCTTTGTTAGGCCTGGGCAGCCAACAGCTGGTGTGCAGGATAACCCTTCAAAACAGGCCAGCGTCACTTTGACATTCCACTTATGAACCACCTCCCAGCCAAGCCACAACACTAAACTACAAAACCCCATCTCTGCCCTCCTCTTTGAATTGCTCTGCTTTGTATAAGGAATTCCACCAAACCAGAAAAGCAGAATCCCTTCGTGGTCCAGTTCAGGTGTTTACTGGGGAGGCAAGAGACTTATGTTCAGCAAATACTTTTTTCTAAAAAGCAGAGCAAACCTAAGAGGCCCAGGAAGAAGGAGCTGAATGTCCCATTTCTGAGGGCAGCACCCAGATCAGCAGACCAGGGGTTGTCCAGGTAGAGAAAAAAACCTGGAATATTAAGGAAAAAAGATTTCTCACATAGCTTGACCCTGATGTTAAAAAGGTAGTATGATTTTTTTTTTTTTTTAAATACTTCCCTTTATTCAGAACTACTCTATATTATTTGTTTGCCCTTAGCTTATGGGTTAAGTAACGCAAAACTTCGGCTTAAGACATTAGTTGAATAGGCAGCCTCCAAAATAAGGGATGATGACACCAGTTACACAGCAGGAAAACTTGCCATTAACCCACTGCGTGGTTAAGTAAAATGGAAATTGGATTGCCTGTTCTAGAAAATAGAAAGGTTAAATTCTCTGGGAGATCAAGTTGATCCTAAACTCCCCTAAGTGGACAGTGCCCAGGATCTGAAATCTGACTCGCCAGATAATCATCTGGACAGTTATACACACAGTTGAAAGCCAACACGTGACCTTGGTAGGCTTTGAATCATCCCATTGTTGGATTAAACACATCTGCAATTTGGTGAAATCCATTAAATACATTTATGACACCTGGGACAACAACAAAGCGTGTGTGTGTCCGTGTAGATGAGCTAAGTGCCCTCGTACACTGATCCCAGATGTGAGCTGCATCAGTGTGGGGAAAAAGTGGAGGCTCAGGAATCACTTTCTGCCAATGATTGCTAAGAAAAAACATCAGAACTTCGCAATGTCAAGAAATCAGAGGCACTGCAGAAAGTATTTTCTTTGTTGCTTTTGAAGTGCCCTGGATACAATCAATCATATCGAAAAAAACTATATTTTGGTTCAATGTGGAAAGGGCTATTTGCATTTCAATATGTTCAACTTATCCTGCCAATAAAAACATGGAATCATGAAGAAGAGATCAGGCCACTGGAGTGAAAAACAAGAGCTGACATCCTGCAGACCTTTCAGATAAAACAACTCCTTGCTTGTAACATTTCTGTTGACGTCCCAATATTTCTGAATGATTGGGTTTTCAAACGAGATCAGTCAGCATGCAAATAAGGAAACAGGATCAAGACATCTTCCACATCTGATTGGATAGAGAAATTATCAAAAGACCCTTTTTTCATATCAAATTTCCATCACAAAAGGTCAAACTTTCAACTCCCATTACTTTTGCTAACTGCATTTCACTGTGCCTGCCAGCTCATTGCTGCTGCTGTTTTCAGAGGCAAAAGGAGAAGTAACAAATGATTACATCCTCTCCCACATCTGTCATACAGGATGGACAAACATTTTCTAATCTTATCCTATTCTTCTCTACAGCCCTCAAAATCCTCGCAGCCGAAACATCACTTCTAACCTGATTAGCTATTCCTAGGTTGTTTTTACTTTTCTTACAGGTTCTCTCCTTATTTTCTAGCCTACAGGCTGACAAGAGCACCAGCTGTGCTGCCAGAATGTTTGTTCTACATTTTGGTCATTTAAAATACTTTTTGATGTGTGCTTTTCTAAAATATATTTCCTTGTGTTGTCTGGCTGGACTGATGCTTAAATACTCAAGAAATGGATGTTCCAGAAAAACAAAAGACAAAGAGAGCACATAATTTCCCCTGAAATCCTCACATTTTCCTTGACAGCCAACACTGCCTGGCCTTCCGTAGATTTTGATCTAGTGAATATCTGATCGTGGCCTGGCACTCCACGGCTTTGCCCTTCCTGCTCAAAACACTCAGCTCTTGCAAATTCAGAGGACTCGCACCCTCGTGTCCAAACAGAGGAGCAGCTCAGCGCCCCCAGGTCTCACCCACTGCTTTTGCAGGTTTAAAGCTGAATTTTGGAGCAGAGGTAACAAGTGAGGCAAGCACGAGAAGACGAAGACATCAGTAAAAAGTGCAGGACTCAATGTATTTGTTGCTACTGGTCCCATAAAAATTGTCTCTCAACATTATTACAATCACAACATATATAACCCATCAGATTAGTACCTAGAGATTTCCACTCTTCTGATTCTCTCTATTCTTCTTATTATTCAACAACTAAATGTTTCACAAAGCCACTTCCTACAGAAATATTTATGTTCCCAGATATTTATTGGCCTCTCTATCATGATCAGGCTTTTATGAGCACTCTATAGAGAACCCTGAATTAAATACATAATTCCTGATCTCTCAGACCCTGGCTCGATGCTGTGTTTGTCTATTTTATACAGCAAGGCACTGTGGCAAACTACAGAACACCTTACAGAAAAACTAATTTATGCAGTAAAGGTATTTCTATCCAGCACTGACTGTGGGTTCGTGATGACAGAAAGCTAATGATGATCTCATCTCCTTTGTACCCAACAAATGCCAGTTGGAGAATGAAGGGAGACTTTGTGATTCTAAGTTCTCCGACAGCAAAATAACAGCGATTGTATTTTATCTCTAGGTCTCTACTCTTCACGAATCTATTACAATTGAAACAGCCATCAAAGTCATTCTCCGAAAGGTTAAAATTTGTAGTGTTCTCTTTTTTCCTGGGACAAGTCTCGTCAAAGGTTGTTCCAGGATGAACTGGGTATCTTAGTCACTAGGTGAGGTCTGGAGTTCACATGATTTAATAATGGGCTCTTCAACGTAGCTGAAAAAATCTAAAAAGACCTGTGGACTGGAAGCTGTATTTGACATTCAGGTACATTCAGAACCAAAGCGTGAGTTTCTAAGGATGAGTAACTGCGTAGCAAATTCCTCAGCCTTGGACTGATTTCACAGGCAACTTGTAGATATTTTTTTCATTTAGAAGATACTGTAGTTCAAATAAGACTCTGAGTCAGTTGTGAATTGCAATGTGTTTGGAATTATCCAGACGGAACCTGACATCTAAGAAAAAAAGATTTATTTATTCTTAGAATTTTTTTAAATAAAAAAAGATTCCTGTTCCTTAAAGGGTGTAACAACTTCGCATAACTGTTTGTACCTAGAAATAAATTGAAGGTAAGGGCACGCACCTTCACTTGCAGTTTGTACATACCAGGAATGTGTGAAAAGCTGAATGTTTATAGTTATTTTCTCCCTAATAGAACACAGAATCCTGCCTAACAATGTAACGAGAAAAAAAAACCCTTTTTACAACATCAAATCCTCCAGTTCTTCCAAGGGCAAAAATTGCCAGATTATATAACAATTAAGGATTTTCAAAATACGCTGTTCATACAGCCACACAAATCCACTGGCACAGCCCTGCTTCATGTACCATGCAAGAATTAAGCGTATTTATAAATATCGGACCTTTGCAGCACATTTTTGCAAGGGCAGGGAGGAACCCAGAGCAGGATTTTGTGTGGGCTTCCAGAAAAGAGCTTATGGTCCCATTACCATCAATCACCCCAGAATATCGGCAGTGATACGGCATCTTTCATTAAAAAAAATACTGCAGCTTCTTTCAGAAGGACTGCCACTTGCCATTTCTTTTAGGTAATCAGATAGCCGTTAATTAATAAACCTGTCAGGTGAATCGTCCTGCTCTGGTCATCATTATCCATTCTGTAATAGAATCCTGCTAGCATCACTGCTATCCACCCCATAGCTTCCAGCTCAATTAACTTAATGCTATGCAAATGAGAGGCTCTCCTCATCATTAGCTTATAGCCCACAAATGTTAATAACATAATTGGGCCTTCAACAGGGTAATTAGACACGATTTCTTCCATTAGTCTTACAAGGCTAATTATTGTTGATAGGAGAGAGGGGATGAGTCCCAGTGCTGCATGCAAAGAGGGGCATCTGGTTAAAGCAAATATAGACAAACCATCAACAAGGTAAAACAACAGTTGAGATCTATAGCGGGGTCAGGTAGGGGTTGGGGAAGGAAGACAGCGTGATGAGAAACTTGGGTATCGCCAGAGAAATTCTCTACAAGGCAGGAGCTAAACCCAACTATTTAGCCTGAATATGGAGCTCTCCTGCACTTAGCAGTAAAATAACGTGATGCTTAATTAATCAGAGGAAGCTACTCTCAAGTTTTTGCAGACAGGACAATTTGGAAGCTGTGCTGATCGAGCTTCCTATGTGTGTAATGCAAATTTATAGCCATAGAAGAGACCTGAAGAATTTAATCTGTTCCTACATCTCCTTGTCATTATGTCCAAGCTTCTCTGCTGCCATCATTGGTTTTGCTGTGTTGTACTTCATGATTTTACAGCTACTTATTGTAAGAACTACAGAATTTGAGTACAAGGAATTCTTCAATAATCACTGAGCAAAATACATTTCAGCTATTTATTAACAGAAAGTTACTAAAAACCTGAATTCAGCATAAAGGACTGGCAGGAAAATTCTTAACAAAAAAATGGCAGCAGGTTTTCAAGCTGAGATTACATTTGGAATGGTGATATGAAAGCTAAAGGCTTGCTACTCTACCAGTTCATTCTATGCAGTCTCACCCATGGATGTTAGAAAGGAGACAGAATTCTGTGAGAAAACTGTACTTTTAAAAGGAGAAAGTAAACTATACAAAAATACGGCAAGCTCGCCATACCCACCACTTGGCTTTGACACTTCAGTGTTTTACCTCCAATACTGCTAAGAAAAATACTTGTCAATGTGAAGAGTCCAAAGGACTCAATGGGCTGAGGCACCACATGATTTCTTTATTTTGTTTCTGTTTTCTTTAACTTCGGGGTGCATTCATGGCTAATACAAATCCTTTGGTTTCACTGCAGGTATGTGAGGAGAAACCCTACCTACTCGACCTGAAAATCAGCTTAAATTGTGTTCACAAAAGCAGCAGCATTTACTAGAAGGTTAAATGAGACCTTCTTTTTTTTAACTTTCTGTACCTTGATCTTTGGTCAGTTATATCAAAAAAACAAGACCATCCTCTGGACCATTCACTCAGTGCACATCAATGGGATATTAATCAGCATTCATATCAGAACAATATTAGACTACATTTTTAAAAAATAATTTTTATCATGCACGGGGCATGATAGTGGTCTTACTGAGCTCAGAAATACAGCACGTTAGGAAAGGATAACATTTAAAAGCCTCTCTGGGGTGGATAAAGCCTTACTCAAAATGCATTTCAAGCCTTACAAAGGACAGAGCTCTGTAATACAGAATTTTGTAAACATAATGCATTTAGGCACAGAAAATACGATCCTTACACAGCACAAAAAGACCGGGTCACCACTCACACCTGAGCCAAAGGAAGCCAATTTACGTGATGGTGATTAATACATTTATGTGACTACAGGTGATCCAGGCCAACCGAATGAGATCCAGTGCATGCATCAGACACTGGGGATCATTCCTTCATCTCTCTGCAGCAAAAGCTATGACAGCATTCAGCTCTGAAACTGCCCTGCACTCGCAAAATTTACTTACTAGAAAATTCTGACCGAATATCTTGTTCCAAGGCAAACAGCAGTAAATCCACTGATGTTTTAATGAAGATTACACTTTCTAATCCTCATGGTAATGACAAACTAGTCTCCATTCGATATGCAATATTACTTGACAGTTTTAATCACCCAAGCCATATTATATTTGCTACAGACTGATGCACTTGTCTTCCCAGATCTTCAGCCTGGAGAATCTAAGCAAAAGCAGCGTAATTCCAGTTCTGCCTGGGGTTTGCAGTATGGGCCAATTTTGCCAGCCAGGCTGGCTCTGAGCAATGGCTTACTCTGGGATTAGTCTCAGAACCAGAGAGACTAAATCAGAGCACAGCTGGCACAATCTTGTCCATTTGCAACGCAGTTCCTCTAAAAGTACCGCCCCTGTGCTCTCAGTATCAGACAGCAAACACAGACTTTCATAAACTCAGTTTTAACCTGTACAGATGTACAGGTCCTTAAAAATAAAAATATTGACTTAGAAATAGAAACCTTACTTCTTTCTCTTCCTGGAGACTTAGGAAGCTTGCTGAGATCAGAGATCTCCTTAATTGCTGTAGCCAGGATTTCACCAAACAAACTCCAGCCATCAAAAAGAGCTTGTATGAGGTAGCTTCTAAAAATAATACCTGCCTCCCACAACTGAAGCCAAATATACCTCCTGTTCTTGTTGGAGCAGAATAAGAAACATGAAGTGATGCTTGTGACAGCAAATGCAGCATCCTACAGAAAGCCCAGCGAAGGATTTTAAACCTGCATTTGATGTTTTGCTGTTGTTGGCTCAAGATGCACATTAATGCCTTTCCCCAAGATAGAAAGACTCTCACAGTACCAATATACGTCAGGCAGAATGTGCAGCAGAAGTGACATAATCTTTTCTACTGTAATCATCCAATTTTCTATCTATTGGATTATTTAATAGAAATAGCTTCTATTTGGATTAGTGTTACATTACGAGGGAAGAGAGAGCACAATCTACTAAAGACGAGAGGGATAATGGAGAATAAGTATTCTCCACTGATGGCCAAACCTCAGAGAGGAGCTGCTCCCATCACATTTGTGTTGGGCAAAAGGGCTCTGTGCGTGTGTGGCTTTTCGCACCACATGTGGAGAATTAGGTGCCGCTATCAAGTAGCCTGTGGGTGCGACTGTACGAACGCTGCATACCTGTTCATGCACAGCTGCTACACGTAAGGTTACAGGAGCTTCCCTAATATATTTTTCCCATTACGGAGTGCTCAGCAACGCCTCTTGCAATAGAGAAGGATCAGGAAACAGAGGTAAATGACCTAATTAAAATCTTGTCAATGAACAGACTCAAAACACTCGAATCAAGAGATGTCACTTAGAGCATAGCACTGACCTCGAGAAGATCCTGCCCCTATAGTTCCCACCGTCTCGCCCCTTAGTTTTCACCAAACCAGTCAGTCTGGCTTTGAACACGTGCAGGAGGAGGGAGAGACGAGCAGCCGCGGGAGCACCCATGTGCAAAGTGATAATAAAAAGGAAACCAATTATCATTAGTGAAGACAACAGTCGATAAACCAGCAACCATATAATGGCTCTGGTAAGAGCGAGAAGAGACAAAAAATGAGAATGACTGAAACAGCGAATTGGTCTGCCTATCATTTTTACTACTTTCTTTATAAATTAAGCCGAATTTTACATAGGTCACTTGAACTTTTCCTACTGTTTCTCTCTCTCCCTAGTGCAGGCAAATTTTATTGTACTGATTTAGTACCTTGATTACCACATCATTTTTATGTTGTGGTTTCTTTTTTTCCCCTGAAAATGAGGAGAAAATAAGATATAATTATATCATTTCTTCTTTGTTACTCATCAGATTTTTGTATGCCATCAATTAAAAACACATCTATTATAAATACACAATATCCATCATTTAAATTAGGCCAAAGTTTTAAAAATGCCCTGTAAGATTTTTCCATGTCAGAATAATTCAATCACTATTATGTTTCCTCGATGCAACTATTTGGGGACTTAGCTTGTTCCTTGATAGGATTTTAATTAAGTCATTTACATTTAATTTCCAAATATGTAGCTATTACAGAAGGCAGCAAGGAAATGAAAAGACAAAAAGAAACCAGAAGATAGAAATATTTTTGTTAAAGATTGTCTGATACCAAAATGAATGTGAGGAATACATATTTAGTGATAAGTATTCCAGTCCATGTCTGGTAAACTCTCAGATAATGGCAAGCATGGTAGGGTCACCGGGGTTCTATTAGCTCAATTAATGAGGAGTAAGATAAGGCTAACACCTCGCTCTTCAAACGGCTAAAAAATAGAGCTGATAGTAATGGAGTTATTAACCTTCACCAGCCATTGAATTTTGCTGCTGATTCAAACTCCATTTCCTAGTTCAGGCCTCCATTAATAGGCTGTTTATTATCTCTAATCCACATTGGGATCAGCTGCAGAAATATGAAAGCCCCATGTAAAGACCAAAGAGTTAAAAAATCAAATCATCTTTTTTTTTTCCATTCTGATTTTTCCCTTTTCAACGTATTCTGAGATTCTACCTTAGAAATTAGGAACTTCATTATCCTAAACTGTTTGAATACAGGTTCTTAGCAGTGTGATGAAAAAAAAGCTTTAAATATATTATGTAGAAACATGACATAATTGGGGATACAGACACATCATTTTGAAGACTAAATGAAACACTGCTGGAAAACTTGCACTGGAGAAGCTAGCACTGTTTATTTGCTCTATTGGGAAAGAAAAAACTTCAATATTGGAAAAATGGTTATTTGAAATCTATTATATATGTACTGTTAGGTCAGTCCTCAAGTTCGACCCTCCCCTGCCTGCCCAGCTTTGTCTTCCTACTTGTATTTTTCGTAGGTGCTACTGTAATATAAGTACTACTGAAATGTAAAACAATTGACCCTGGACTCAGATCGGACAAAAACCCCCAAAAAACAAACCAAAAAAACCAACCCAACAACAAAGGAAATGATGGAACTTCCAGTACACAGTGCTACTCTCCAAACTCAATGCAGTTCTGGTTGTCTCACCTTAGAAAAGAAACAGAATAACTCAAGAAGGTAGAGAACAAGGAGACAGGATGATCAGAAGAGTGAAATGACTTTTGGGGAAGGAGAGGAGAACCAGGCCAAGAAAGAGATGAGTGAACAGGCATAGACAAGAGGCTTATGAAGTCAGGAGTGTAAGGAGAGCATGAGGAGAGAATGCTTATAACTGTGTTTCAATAGGAGAAAGTAACACGGGAAAACCACTGGGAAGGATTTTCATCTGACATCCAGTGAAAAAGCAAGGCTCTTTTCCATATGATTTGGTGGAGGCCCAAAGCACAGTGTGTTGAAAAAGAGACGATAAAGTCAAGGAAAATGGGCAATTAGACAGTTGTCCAGATGACCCCCTGGCTCAGGGAATGCTTCAAGTGCTGATGGCCTCGAGCTGGCTGGGAACCAGCTGGGCAGGAACCCGCTGAAGCTGATGACAAGGGACATGCAACAGATGACAGTGCTGCTGCTGGGTCTTATTTTAACTGTAAGTTGGGCAGAGAGCAGAAGGAAATAAGGAAGATTTTACTAAATATTAATTTTCTGTATATTAGAACTATCCACAACCATACTATGTATCTCCTATTGTTCCTCAAGCATTAACAATGAAAAAAAAAAAAAGCTAAAATACTTACTTACTCTCATCTGGATGAGGAACTGAATTCAGCCCTTTGTGTTAGTAGTTCGGAGCTTCAGATGCCAACCTGTAACTGTATGTGGATTCCCACTTACCGTGGGCGCTCAGTGGTTAACGGTGTTCTTGTACCAGAGAGCTGAGAGACCACTAATGGATTCAGCTTCTTATTTGCCCTAAAGGCTGCCACAGTTCAATACGATTAGGATCCAGTCCACTTAAGCAGTAACTGCTTCATAGGGAGGAACACAGAAAGCAATACATGTCTTCTCCGAGCACGGAAAGAGCAGTTCTTTGGTAGACAGGTTTTGTCTGATGCAGGCGGGTTTTCCTGTACCAGTCTGTAAGCCCTTGCTCTACTGCAAATTCTCATTTAAAGAAAACCCTATACTTTACTTTTTCACTGGAAAGCGAATTATTTTCCTTTTTGTTCCAAGGCAGTTCTTTGGATGCAGTGGCTGATGCTGTATGAGTTTTTTTATTATTACATTTTAACAAACTTTATAGCCCATTTTGTTTGGTTTCAAATAACTTTATTTTCCTTCTTTTCTACCATCAATTACTAGGTTTGTTTTTCTTTCCATAAGATGGAGGAGTCAGGAGACTGATCCTGCTCAATGCTGTATAATTTAGTATTATGTGTACTAGCTTTATGAGGTGGGAGTCAGATAAAACATGGTATTTGAACACTAACCATTTATTAGCTCTAAGGAATAGATTTGTGACTTGACAAGCAGACAATAACTCTGTGTTCTGATCAGCCAAAGAGGTCTACTTTGAGTTCAAAACACAGAGTAACATACTCTTTCACAAATAATTTTGTTTACTGATGTGACTAGATTTTAATAATAAACTTGATATATATGTAAATTTATTTTAATCTAATTTCATCAACAGAGCCCTCCTAAAAATGAGACTTTGTAGATTGTTCTGTGTCTGATTTATAGATTTCTGCATCCTATTCCCAGATTGATTTCAAGCCTATAATTCTATCAGGTTTTTCTCCTGATGTCAGAAACACCACCTCTGCAGATAGTATTTTATAACTAGCATCACAACTGAAACTGAATTACTGCCCTGCTATCCTATGCTGCAATATGTCCTTCTGTTTATAATCACCCTCTCTCCCTTATATACCTGCTACATCAGTTTCATAGAAAACACCAGCTCCAAAATCAATCAGGTAGCATGATGTCTATTTTTGTCCCTTACTTCAACCCTGGTATAAAATAGTAGGGGCCAAATTCTTAGCTCAGATGTAAATGTGCAGAGCTCTTCAAAGAAAATGGAAGCTGAGCAAATGGATCAGTGCCGAACTGCCACACATACCATTTTATAATGAGTCAAGCGTGTGCATCTTGCACGAATCCATTTCATGAAAAAAGGGGGAAAGAATCTGGAAAGTGATGCTAGATTCAGTTAAAGAACATTTCCCATGGATTATTTTTCATGTGCATTTAGAAGGTAGGTCCTGAGTCCCTAAATATGTATCTGAGTACCTGAGACCGGTGGGAATACTCAAGTGTGCATTTTGTCTTTTAATAAACAAAGCTACTGCTGTTTTCACATACGTTCATTTTTAAACCTTGATGGCATGACTGCTAACTCCTGCCTTTTCACCCTCCTCTTCTCTCTCTCCAACTCAATCTTACCCTTTTACATCGTTCCACCAGACCCCGTACGGGAGGGAATAGCAGGCAGCCACGCAGAAGACACAGGAAGAGTAACTTAGCCAACTTAAACACTTACATGGGTAATATACCTTTTCCACTACTATTCAGATAAGAATGAAGCTTCCTGGAATCATAAAGACTACAAATTTCCAATGAATGCCTTTGGAATGGCAACTGTATGAGCCAGTGCTATGGGCTGAACCAGGAACCTGGGAGGGGAATGGAAAAGCCTCTGAGCCTTGATGAGGACACTAGCGTTTCAAATCCTCCCCACCTTTGGACCAGCTGTAAAGAGTAACCCTGTTTTATCTGCCTGGCAGTCATAACAGTTCTCTGTTGATGCTCATTTCTATTACATTTCTGAACACTTCATTATAGCTCAAATAAAATATAATTCTCGTGTTGTTTTTAATTATTTCACAAAACCCAAAAGTCTCATAATGAGCTCTTCGGAATACTAATATACTTCCATGATATTATGCCAATGCTAAAGAAAGAAGATACAGATCCCCTCTCCTGCTGCAAATAAAATACACCTTCTGATATAATCCAACCTTTAATCCATTTCTTATGGTTTGCCTTTAAAGGCAACTCAAACAAATAACCAGAACAACAACCCTGTTCTCTCTCCCACAGTCTGGCCATCTGGAAGATTTGTAAGGCCAGTGCTCTATTTCCTACTCTCCAGGAGCAAGACCCCTTTTCTAGCTAAGGAAGCGACAAATAAAGAAGATGCAACAGTCTATACAATGTCAATAAATACCAGTATCTTTCCATAAACAAATTTTGCATATTTGTGATGTCATGATTGCTAAATTTATATCTCACCTGTTTGGACTATGTGATTTTTGCAGCTCTTCTCCCTGCTCTACGTCTCTTGGGAAGCCGTGCAGCACCCAACCGTTGGCCACGCAGTCCGGTGCGTTCAGCCGGTCTGCCAGGACCTTCAGAACCAGCTTGTCTGGGACTGCCAAGGATTAAAAACATGACATTTATTTCATATGTTGAGTCTGCAACAAAGGAGGATACACTCCGCTTTCTCAGGTTACACTGCTACAGGACAAACCACAAAGAGTTATTCCTGTTTATGACTGATAGGTGTTGGAGAAAGGAGTTACTGTTGACTTTTGCATATTTAATGTGCCATTGTGGAACCTCCAAACTCATAAGCAACTGTAGGACTAAAGCAAAGTATTTGGTAAAGACTGATGCCTACATAATTTTGCAATATACTCTTTCTCAGCTATACTGGGCTGATGTCACAATGAAGTGTGTGACACAGTCTTATCAAAATGCAAAAACAGTGACCTGAGCTGTGTAAAACTAATCCAAAAAGAGTAAAAAAATGTCTGTAGCATTCTGTATTTAACTTGGCAGATGATAATGGTTCTGCCAGAGCAGGCTAGATGCAATGTTTCTCCAATTTGCCCAAAGGCTTGAAGCTTTTTATAACTGAAAATACACTTCCAAAATATATTTCAACTCCTGTAATAACTGCATTGATGACTCCCTAATTTTAGAGATAAAAGTTCTCTCTCCTCTATTATTATTTTTTCTTTAGGGCAAGGGAGCAAGATGACGACTGGGATTAGAATTAGTATGCAGCTTTTAAAATTCTGTTTAATGGGACACAGTGATAACGAGCAACCTGCATATTTTCACCATAGCCTTCAGAAAGTAAAAGGTTTCAATCAAGATACTTAAACTTATGTATCTTGTAATTTTTTTTTTAATTAAAAAAAAAATATTGGGCCCAATAAGAGTAATTATAAATTTTCCAAGGATTCTTGTAACGTGTTGAGTGTAGTGTCAAGTAACCACACAGAGAGATCAGCAAAATCACCTGAAGCTGCTTCCCAAAGAAGCAGCCAAAACAATTTTCAAGAAGCCATGAGAGCCCCTTCTCTTCATCTGTGCAGTCTGTCTGAGGCACTGTTGCCTCTACTGGAAACAAGCGATAAAAAAATGCTACATAAATCCACATCATGGAATGTCGATGTTTTGATACTCGCCCTGCCATCCCATCTGCATACGAAAATACAACAACAAGTGCTTGTAGGAGAGCGTATGTGTCAGATTTCTAACAATGCAATTCTCTTTAGGACTGGCTGACAGGAATGCGTCTGGATTTTAGTAGAGTATATTATTAGCAGTGCACATTTATACCCTGGGTACAAGCAGGTTTTAAACTGCAATAATAAAATCCATTTGCTTCCCGAAATTTAACATTTTCTAAAGATTTACACCTCCCATCATGAAATTCATTACTTCTCCTTTAAATAATCGAATTACTGGGTTTACAGAATTGCACTCAGGATTCAATGTACCAGCAAAAAGGGAAGAAAACCACAGGGAATTAATTAGAAAACAGATTAGTATATTAATTGAGGATACGCACTTCACATTATTAAAAAAAACCCAAAACAACTTAAGGAGAGTAATATCCTCCATCTGCTAAAAGAAAAAGGAATGGAATAAAACCAGACACTTGGTAGAGAGCAAAATGACAATGCAAAACTAGGCATTCCGTTAAAAATGGGATTCATGAAATTAACCACAGAATATTGCAGCAGCAGGTAGAAATGTGATTAGACAGATGATACTTCTCTATCTAACCCTGAGCTGCAGGCACAGAGGGGATAACGGGGATTTCAGTGCTCTCTGCAGGGCAGTTCTTCCTCCCACCCTGCAGGTTACAAGAACAAATACAAACCCAAGACATCGTGGTAGAAAAAATTAAAAAAATTAAAAAAATAAATCCCACCTTCTCTTTCCCTCATATTCCAGACAAAGGCCAGTGGAAATTTCCTGGTAGTCCTGAATTTCTGGCTGCAGCACTAAACTTTTTGTCTTGACGGATGTTATTTTATTGTGATTCCTCCTGGAATCATTAACGTGGATTTACAAAGACGCCAAATTATATTTTTTTAAAAACATTTCCAGAATGCTTAAAACAATTCCGCAAGTGATTTGAATGAAACCCACAAACCCAAGAGTAAAACTGCACTACGGCAGGATGCTGCCAGAGCTGACGTCCCTGGGAGACAAACGGAATCAGGACAGAGGCTGAAAGCCCCAGGAACGGCACAGAGAAATGAGTGGGCGTCCTGTGCTGTTGAGCTTCCAGCAGATTGTAAGAGATTCTCCAGTTCCAGGGGACAATTTGCTTCTATCCTGCACATGGGAAGGAGAAACACTACAGCCTACAAGAAAATTAAAATGGAATTATGATGGGCACCAGGCAGCATCTCCTCGATCTGATCACTTCCCACAGACCTTCCGTGAATCCTGATGATTGAAATCCTCCACTTTGGTCGTGATTTTTGAACAAAACTGAAGCAATCACAAGAGGAAAAAAAAAATCTAATAAGATGCGGTGATAATTAATTAAGTATTTATCTAATGGCATGCTGGGTATGGGGGATTTTGAGTAATCATGGGGCTATGTGGTAACCCTGACGCTTTGCTAAATTCAGTGATGACTGACTACAAGATATCAGTGACACACTCCAGATTGTGTGTACGTTCATGTACATATATACATCACTGAATAATATAGATGCTTACATATTTTCTGTGCCTCCCTCTAAAGCTTGATGGTGAGAAATAAAACATAAACAAGTCAGACAGCAAGCTCTGCTCTCCTCTTGATTAGCAAACATACCTATCACTTCAACACAATGGGGGAACAGAGCTCGGCGGCTGTTCAATGGCATTACAAAGTACATCAGCTGCCCTTGAACAGGAACAGTCACACTTAAAACAGCTGCATTAAAACTGTAAAACATCTTCCACAGACCAGAGGCGGAAGAAAAAGAAAAAAAAAAAAAAAAAAGAAAGGGAAGAAAGAAATCAGTATTTCTCTTATTTTGCTGGAGTACAGACAGAGTAGGTAATGAAGAACTCGGCAGTATGGTATTCCTTTTCACTCATGTGGAACTCTCTCTTGAATGTAAGGCAAATTAATAACCTGTAATTGGAGGGGCACACAGTCTGTAAGTAACGCCAGAGGTCTCCTGGCCTTAAGCGCATGACCCAGTGGGCTCTACAGCAAAGCAAAAGTTAGAGCTTTTCTGATGAGACGGTCAATCTACATGTTTTAAGCAGATTATGAAGCACAAGAGCTTTGAATAATCAATTCTTTTTCAACATAAGCTTGTGCGAATTTCCAACTCTGAAAGTTGAGGGAATGAGACTCTAGAGAGATTTTACTTTATCATTAGAGAAGTCCAAAGATAAGTTTCTTGTAAAAATTACAGTGTGCTACAAAGAGATATCTACATTAGATAACGTGGGAGCACATCTCTATTAAGGCGAGAAATCAAAGTACAGGAGTGAAATTCACCCCTCAGAAGTGATGGCTGCAGAAACACAGAGCCAGGGATACCCTGTGCCGAGAACACCGTAAATAGCTGTGGACCAAGGTCACGGCAAACCTCAGAAATGGTTGGCGTACACGGCAGAACGAGGCCACAACCAGCTCCATATAGAAATGTGATTCATTCATGCATACGTTCTTGCCTAACATCAATACCACACATCATCTCTCCTTTATCTCCCAGCCTGTCCCGACCATGTTAATGGTCTAGACGACACAGCTGAATTAGCAGCTGTGGACCTAAGGAGTGATCTGATCAATTCAAGGGGATGATCAGGCAAGGAACGGAGGCTTAAAGTGCTGCTGTTCATGCTGGAACTGTTGCGTGGACACCCAGAGATTTTCTATCACCGGGGCTGTCAATCAGCACCTTCCAGCAGACCGTTTAAAAAAATACATTTACTTCCCAGAGCTTCAAAGGTTTTCGCAAGTATAAGGAAAGTGCTTCCTCACGGAACTCCGAGGAGCGTGGCCTATTAGCTCCTACCCAACCCATAGATCTGCAGGACTAATAGAAAAGCATATCAGGTGATCAGTTGACAAAATCACATCATCTGCTCCAGACAAAAGTAACCCAACATTAAAGGCACAGTCTGAAAGGCAAAAACACTACCCAAGAGATTACAGGGCACTACTCTCCAATAGTTTCAATGCTGTCAGTGCTCCAAGCGATACAATTATCATATTTAAATTGATTCCTCCTCCATTATTTCCCTTTAAAACAGACTTTTGAAGGGTATTGACTCACTTCTCCAAACCTAAAAATCCTTGATTCTCAGTACAGCATAAACGCATTTGCAGATACAAATTCTGTCAGCTTCGTGATTTAAAAAGTTTAAGGTCCTTTTGACAGTATTGTCCATTTACCCTTTATCCTTCTCTTGGATATTTTTTTTTTAGCTAGGTCTGAACACTTTCACAGCTAATTCAGATGCCTGAGGCTTGATTCCAGTACTTGACAGTTAACATCTTGCCCAGAGTACAAGCTACCGCCAAAGGCTACTTCCCCGGATTGTCCTGTCAATCCTAAATTTAGCAAAGCATGAGATTTGCTTATGTTCTTGCTCTATAAACTCTGGGTTACTCACAATGGGTCATTTCATTTGGGTCTTTCAAATACTCTATTTTCTTGCCCATGTTCACGTTCTCAGAGATTGTAGCAACTTATTTGTACCGTGTTTGAGAACGGTTTAACACCGATTTTGCATCACGTGGGTAGATCGATATTTTTATTTAATCCTGCCAAAAAAGCAGATTTGGGAAAAGGGGCTGGTTTCCCATTTCACTGTAAATAATAAAAAAATAACCCCAGCCTGTCCTCAGCGCAAAGGCGGGAGGAAAAGGCCCGTTGCTGCCCCGATGCAGCGAGGGGAAGGGGAGCGGTTGAGCGGTTCAACCCCCGCAGGGCCGGTGGTGACCGGGGGTGATGGGGGGGCGGTGACACCGGCGGGACCGGCCCCGGTTCGCTGTTCTCTAGCGCCACCTGGCGGGCGCTGCGGGCAGCGCGGGCCGGCAGCCGCTACCGCCCGGCGGCGGCGGGGACGTGGAACCGCCGAAATGTCGGCAATTCACGGAAAAGGAGAGCGCTCCGGAGCATCCTTAGGCCGGCTTAACCCCGGCCACCGCCCGGCTTCACCCCGGCCACCGCCGCAAACGCCAAAGCATCTCTGATTGTCTCATTTGTCTCGATTGCGAAGCTGGCAAACGTAACAAATAACAACGTCGACACTTGCAAAGTGCCAGAACACTCAGTAATTTCATCAGCCAGAAAATTCGCACAGAAATACAGCCTCCGCTTGCCCATTTTACACATGCAGCACTGCTGTGAATGGCTTCCTGTAAGAACTGGAATAATTATTTTAATATGGTAACATAAATTAGATGATAAAATATTTCATTTCCACATTTTAAGTATTTTTGTTTCTTCAACTATATTAGAACCTTTTTTTTTTTTTAGGTTTTTAGTCATTTAAAATAGGCATTAGCTGTATTAAAGAGGAAGTGATGACATTTTTAAAGCAGGTACAATCCCAAATCATTGATCAAGTGATAAATTAAGACCTCCAGAAATGCACGATAAAGGAGCGCATCATTCTTACAGCTATCAAGCCAGAGATTCAGGAATCTACATCTGATCACATTTAGTAATTAGATAAGATTCCAGCCCCTTACGCTGCTTTACCTGCTAGTGAAACCTTCACATTTAGCACTGAGATTCAGTCCAAATTGTGTATCCAGCATACAAACACAAAAAGCTTTTTTTCCCCTAAAAATAGGCTCTGTGGTGTTGTCATTGTCTGTGTGTGTTTGGCTACCGGCCCAGGCTATCAGTGAGCCACAGGATGATCTCACGGCTGACACTGAGGTCGGGATCCGCACACCTGGGTTCCCATCCGCGCTCGCTCACCCATCGCCACGTGGCTCGAGTTGAATTATGGCACCCAGTGAAGCAGCGCCAGGGCCTGATGTTCAAGTCCAAAGCCCAGAAAAGGAGATGCTGCCAATACACAACGTGCCTTCCCCTGCAGTCGTATTATAAAAACTCGTGTGACTTCCCCATCTCAAGCTCCAAACAGAAAAACAAACCGAATTCAAGTCAGCGGCTCTTTGCTGAGGACCTAGCGCTGCAAGAAGAGAAGCAGGAAAGGAAACACCGCGTTCCTAAGTTTTGAAGAATGACTGTCAGCAATAAAGATAAAAATACATATAAAAGATTAATACTCAGCATTTATATTGTGCTTTGCTGCTAAAAGCCCCTGTCAAGCATGAGGATCTGTATGGCCAAAGGCCACAACTTCACTCAAATCCATGAGGGTTTGTGGCACCACAGTGATGCCAACTGACCAAAAATGGGACCTGTGGGCATCTGAAGCATCTGTTAAAATGTTAATGCAACGTATTTCACTCCCTCAATGCAAACCCAGACTCCAGCAGCACTGTCCATGGGAGTTGTGATGCTTAATCTCAGTCTATCGATACTCCAATAAGAATAATAACGGTGAACACTGCTGCAAAACCAGGAGAGTGGCAAAATTCATACAGGCAGGACCATGTTCACAAACTGACTGATCACAATTGCACCAGAAAACTACCGCACTAGACTCTCCAATAAAAATCACACTTATTTTGTCATTCAGTGTTGTTTTTTTGGGGCAATTTTTTTGGTGGGGGGGTCTTTTGGTTGTTTTGTTGCTGTTGTTTTTTTAAATCTTAAGTAGGATGGCCTTTAAAAATGTCTGTGTAGACTGAGTGTCCCCAGTGTTACTTCAGCCCTGAATATCTGCTGGCTAGATATGACGATTTTGATTGTTCATTTCATGTGGTATAGAATAAAGAAAAATATATTCTAGATTTTCAAATAAAGGGAAAGAGGACCCTACTGTATCATGATCCAACTCACAAAAAAGGTAAAATTCAGGAAAGAAGAGGATAACTTACTGCCTATATGCCTTCATGTAAAACTTTCTATTCTACAACCTTGCATCTTTTATTAAAATATGGACACCTCAAACAGGAAAAAAAAAATATCAAATTTTATTTTGTTCTCTTGACCACCAATTTTCTCCTAGTAGGAAAAAAGACTGCTACCTATTTTCCATAAAAAAACCTTTGTAGCAGTCCCAGAGGAAAAGTCAAAAGTTTGACTTGAAAAACGGAGCTACTTCAAAAGCATTGTCAAACAGAGGTGAAGGTTTCTCAAAAATGCATAAATTAAAGTATGGTATATTCATAAATATCTCCATAACTTTGCACAGTATATTTGTGATGGAGGTGCATATATAGGTGAACATATAGAATAATAATTAGAAAGCTAACTTAAACAAAGTAGAAAATCAATTTGTTTATTAGCTACTGTTTGGGCTCTGTGTGTGTGTGCATGTGTGTGAAAAATGAAAGAAAAATGGAGAGTTTTTTTCAATAATAAAAAGGGAGTTGCACTGCAGGGCCCCTAAAGCTTGTGAAAAATTAAACTCGACGGATTCAAACTGTCCTATTTCCACTTCAAAAGAGAAGAGGCACTGAGCTCTTCCCAACTTATCTTCAAACGCCCAGCACCCTAGAAAGTTTCTTTAAAAAAAATAAAGTCTCTAGTTCCCCCAAGCACTGTACCCGTTACTGTAGCTGCTGTCTCTCCCTCTTCTAATTATACCCATGTGAGTCTATTAATCAACTTGTAAATTATTTAGAGAGCCATGCGCTGTCTTCAGCTAGTACAAACACACTGCATGCAAAGACTTGCTGAAAACCAATGGAGCTCCCAAAGGGTCTCTCCAATGTTCAGACAGCTCGCTGCTCGCCAGCACAGCGCTCTTAAAAACAAGAAATAACGCTCAGCTTTACCTCCTCAGATAGAAAGATTTACTCGGCCTTTCAACTCTGAAACTCTTTGCAAGTTTTTAACAAAGAGGAAGCCGCTCTATTGTCAAACCTTTACTTCGCACTTAGCGATGAGAATATTAATTTGGTGTCAGAACCCCGAGTGCTTTCAGCGAGACTCTGATCGCAATCACCAGGGGACCCCAAGTTTCAGAGGCTGCACCAAAAAGCACCCCTTTAAAAACATCCTGATTTAAAATAAGGGGAAAAAAAAAATCTACATTTGTACACTAATAGTTTTTATTACAAAATAGGAGAAATTAGGGAATTCCAGATTTTACCCCCCACATGCAGACTGCCATGGGGGACAGCTTCAGATGTTACTACTTAAAAAATAGAAAAAGGAAGGGGAAAAAACAACACAGATGGTGTGTGTTCAAGTCTAACAGTAAGCAAACAGTGCAGTGTTATCCGCCTTCCGTGAATCAGCTCTCCTCACCACCCGAATCTTCATTTTGGTGGAAAAACAATTACCGAAACTAACAGCAGGTCTCCCAGCTGAAAAGCAGAATCTTACTGGTTTGGGAGCAGAGTTTGTTTGTTTTTCTCGGCTCCATTTATTGCAGCCTCACAAACAGATATATTAATTAGCAATGACCATTCCATTCTATTTCACCACAAAAACACAGAAAATTGAACAGACAGAACGGCATGCAGATTTCTTTTTGACTGATGACCTTCCCTGTTTTTGTGATGCCCCCAAAGCCAAAACGTTTCTCCCTCTATTTTCATTAATGCAAACACCTCAAGGCGCAAACCCCAGGGACATTTAAGGGGAGGGGTGGGAATTAAAAGGCAGAGGTGCTTTCTGCAGTGGTGTTTTGGTTTGTTTTTTTCCTCACAGGGTATCAAATTCTGACAGACACCTGTAAAATGGTGAACGTAGATAGGGCAGATGGAACTTTAAATTAATGCGTGCCCATGTTTTAAATGAGACAGGTCCAGGGTGGAGTCCAGCCCTCCTCAGAATTACAGCAACCTGGGGACACAAATTCCACATAAAGGTCTTAATCAAGCCAGAGGGGTCTATGAACGGGCCATCTCCACATGTATCATTTGTTCGGAGCCTGAATTTCTAGGAAGGGAGGACCAGACTACGGAACAATCTCTTCAGAATATTGCAGAAGGAATTAAACTGCGCTCACCTCTACTCCAAATGGAAGTCGTCCTAGGCTGCCCAAGCAAACGGTGTGTGCTAAACTCAGTATTACTGACCAAGATGTAAACTAACTGGAGTTAGCGACCAGATGACTGGTATCAGACTCCAACGCTGGTAATTCTCTGCCCAGAGTACAGCCAGCAATAATTGCCTCGTATTCACTGAAAACCACAATATCCTAAAGGAAAAGTCTGTGCATTTCAGACCGGTTGTCCAAGGAACGACTGGATGTTTATGACAGGCAGAAAGCAGTCAGGTTGCTGAACTCTTCACTGAAAACGCATTTCTGAATACCTAGTGTGCACCAACTGTAGACTAGAATGTCCTGGGAATTAAAAAATTAATGGGCTCAAAAACACCTACGCTACCTTCATTACGCAAAATGAATCACCATATACAAAATGGAGAAGTTTGATAAAGCAACAGAAAAGGCCTTTATGAAACAGCAAGCACTAGAAAATACAGAAAATGAGAATGCACTGAGGTGCCTTCTGGGGTGAATAATAGAATTGTTTGGGGTGTTCTTGAAAAACATGTTGTATACATGAAGCAGCATTACAGGAAGAAGCAATAAAAAGAATGTTTGTGAATCCTAAACCGAGAGGAGCCCTGAGTTAGTCAACCAGAACTAGAACAGAATAGACAGTGGACAGCCTCAATAACTCAATAATGAGTTAGCTTTGAATAAGCTGTTTTTCGAGCCTTTTAATGACACCACAACATACCCTATTGGCATATCTTAAATGACTAATTGTATGCAATCAATTGTGTCCATAAGAAGGGAAACCACACTGAGATCTGTCCCCAGGGCAAGCATTTTAAGAATATATGAGGCGTGCCCTCAAGATTGTATGGCACTAGTTTCATTTTGAATAGTAATGATTTGAGCACAACGTTTCTCATGGTCTGTCTTTGGTTCCAGGGTATTCTGTGACAATATCACTTGCATGATTCCCTCCCTAAAGGAACAACTACTCTTACTTGGTACAGAACTAAAAATGCAATGAAAATTTTGCAGTTCTAATTGCTTTTCCAGTTATAAGACTCTCTGCTGTCGACTAAACTGAGTCCATTCAAACACGATTTTCTTGAAACTTAATAGAGTCAATAACAGTGTCAGAATCTTTCCTTTGTATTAACCTGGTTGTAACTCTGTAGCCAGACAGAACAGATTCTCTGCTCATCTTTCCTCTTCAGTACACTATGTTCTTTCATTTTCTCCAAGCCTCTTGTGAGGGCAGTAATGAATTCTTGTTAGTGTTTACTAATGTAAATTCATTCTCTGTTATCCCCGGGAGAGGAGGATTAGCAAAATGACAGAACTTATTATTTCTGGGATTGCTCTATAATATTTACTTTTCTTCAGCCCTTAATTTTGTAGTATGTCCCACCAAATAAAATATATGTGCATACAAGCAAAAACAAAGGGAGAATTTCTTAGCACAATGCACAGAAATATAGTTATGGTTCCCATTAATATTCAGAAGCATCGTACAGCTTTACTCTTGCATGCTGTATTAAAAAAAATAATCTAAATCTCAAATAATTTCTAATTTGGAGGAAGAAAGGAATTGCAACTTCAATTTCATTTTCCTGAAGTGAAAGCAGCTCCCTTGGACTAAGGATGTGCATATTTTTAGGACTGCCTAAAAATTACAATCTGTGCAATTATTTTAGCCTACTGGGAATGCTTTTGGTATCTCCTTTAAGGAACTACGATGGTTAAGATGAAGTTTATAAAACACCGTGAAGAGCATTTTAGTAAAGAAAGCTCTTGAAGGACCTATCTTTGAAAAAATAGATCATCCAAACTCCCATCTCAGCCATAGCTGTAATTCAGCCAGCAAAGTTAAGTGTGGTTCTCACACAAGCTCCCAGTCCCAGCAATATGGTGGATATCACAGAAAATTAATGTATTGAACCGGTCGAGTAATTGTATTAAGAACAAAAGCAATCTGTTCACCAGAGATGAAGTTTAGAGTTAAAATCTGTTACCTTGTGGCTTGATAAGTGAGTGACAGAGGGATGGGACACCAAAGGTGGGAGCTGCCAAAGGCCTTTTGGAAATGCTCAGAAAAGTCCTGGATCTCTGGATGTGGTATCAAGGGAACCGCAGTTAATTTTATAGGCTCATGTTGCAGATCTGTGCAATTTTGCCTCAGAATTAAGCTATTGTGCAAAAAAGGGGACCTTCAAGCTTCCCAAATGACCAAATGGCTTTCCTTGCCAAAAATAAAAGACAATGAAGATTTCTCTTTGCTCGGGGCGAGGCGGGGAGTGCTCAAAATTCCATTAATACTGAAGTTTAACCGAGATTTCTCAATGTTCAGCAAGATTGTCTCCTTATATTTGTATCACTGCTAACTATTTCGCCTGTTGTCGGAAACAGGACTGAAAGTTCCTCTCCCAGGCTGTTGTAATTTGGCAAAATAAACATCCTTCCACCCTACTGAAATACAACTTATCCTTCAGAACTACAGATTTTTCTGATTTTTAACATACAGAGAGCTGTCCTTGTGCAAGACAACTAACAAACACGTAAGTTTAAGTTGCTGCCCTAAGGAGCTTATGCTATTTATGATTTATCTGAAACCACTGCAGAGCCTTCCAAAAGCAAAGTATGCTTAGATATTCTTTGTGACAGTCCCCTCCTACAACCAAAAATGCTGAGAGAAATGAAGTTCAAAGAAACTTTATTTTTAAGCTAAAAATATCTGCGTGAAAGTAGAGGAACCTACAGCAGTATTCTGCAAGTCAAAACCTACATATAAAAGCAGAGTCTTTATTACAGCCCACTTGAAATAAAAATGCTACATGACTCTGTGCTTTAAATAACACTTTAAACACTTTAAAATTATACATCTGTATCAGAATTCTAGCTGAATTTTACTGGAACAGTGAACTATTTGCTTTGAAGATATCTAAGATCTTAGAAGTCTAACTTCTGTCACGCGGTGCTACAAATCACAGGTAATTAAAGGAATTAATCAACTTCCCGATTACTCTGGCATAACTCAGATTAGAATCTGACCAAGGAAACTTCTCTCAACTTATTTTTTGCCACCAATTTGTAACTACAGTGTAATGAGACAACAACGTGCCCTACCTGGGTATCCATTGTCAATGTAAGGCTTAACGAGTTCTCCAAGTTTTGTCTTGTCTGCAATAGCTTCCTTTAGCAGTTGCCCACAGCAAACTAACAGGAAGGAAGAACAAAAAAGACACAAGGTTAAATTTTAAAAAGGAAGCAACAAAGAAAAGAAAAAAACCCAAGAAGCTGCATACTGGAATAAGGTCACTGAATAAAATAAAACTTGCAGGCTTTTTGGGTTTGTTGTTAGGAATTTTTTTTTTTTTTGGCCAAGCAGAGCAAAAAGCAAAGAGACTGAGCATACTGAATAAAAAAGAATACATTTGGCAAAGAACATATTAAAAACAGAGATAGAGAGAAAGATATTAATCAAATATGTTCCTGAAATAATAACTCAAGGGATTGCCAGCAGTTTTCACTTTTTATAAACTTATAATTACCGAATAAAGTTACACCTGCTGAACAGGATCTGAACGGCACTGCTGGAGGTGCAGGATAATACACACAAGGAAGTGACTCCCTGGATCATTTAATGATCATGTAAGAATTATATTTTTAAAACTGTGCTAATCCAATATCATCATTGACTTCAAATACACAGAACACCAGGAGATGCAGATTTAAAGTTTTAGTCAGGACAGTTGTATATGAAATGCTGCTGCTTTGGGCTTGGACAGCACTTTCTGACCAAAGTTACCGAGTTTTACTGCCCCATGCCACTGAGATACAAGAGATCTGGCCCTGATTTTGTAGGGAGCGAACTAAGGCATGGAGAGGTTAAACAACATCACTACAACTCCTGGTTCCGACTCAACTTTGGTAAATATGAGATAACAGTCACTCTGTACATTATTGCATGACTTTTCCACATTAGCATGCTAACCGTGAACAAGCCTCATCCAGAATTTTCTGGGTCTCTTTTACAAAAAAAAAAAGATAATGCGCTTTAAAATAATTGCTTCCTTTTCTAATTTATTACTTCAGATGCATAGAACCTGAGCCTTCATTAAAGGTAGAGCAAATTTGATTTTTAAAGTGTCCAAATTTTGGTCAGACAGTTGAAACTGGAAAGACATTACTTGTGATCCACTGAAGAATTCAGAGCACTACAGGAATCTAACACATGGAAAAATACTGATATAAAGGGTATAAAAACTGATGACTAAAAGTGTTAGAGCTGGTTTGTCACAGAACATATGCTCTATTGGTTTATATTTCTTCATGGAAACACTTTTTGCTTCCCTCAAGAATTTCACATCCATAGCAATGGACAAACAGAGAAACTTCATGAGTAAATAAGAAAGACAGACAGCAAAAGATAAGTGATCAAAAAGAGAGAAGGGGAGAATTGAGCAAAGTGCGTATTTAGTGAGAACTTACTGTTGACAAGATGGTATTTCTCAGCTATTAGTGCTGCCTGCAGGCTCTTCCCGCTGCCTGGGGGGCCACAAAAGACAATCCGTGGTGTAAAGGGGGCAGCCGATCGGTGCCGTGTTTGGACGTAGGTGAGAACTAGAACATGAGAGAAAGGCAAGAAATACCGTTTATATCCTGTTGTTTGTTTGTTTGTGAGGGTTTCTTGTAATAATACAAACATTTATTAACTTCTCTCTTTTTAAGGAAAAAGGTTGTCATTTTGATCATCATTTATTTTACCACTGAAAAGTCTACAGAATCCAACCCAAATCAGACTCTGATGAAACTGTCATGTCAGCAACTTAGACTGAGAGACACTTCAGAAATCTTACTATCATTACACTCTTATACTTTCTTTCATCAGCAGACATCAAACCATTATAAAGAGCAGATTCAATTAATAATTGCTCTTTTACCATCTTGTTTTTAACAGAAGTAATTTTTGCTTGATAGGTACAATTTCACCATGCAAATTATGGAGGGATATAATTACATTTAATACTTTCTGCAGTTTCTGAACAAATATTTAAGTGTGAAAACTCAAGATGTTAAATTAATATGACATTTATCCAGCTGTGTGTGTGATTAACAGTCTCCTAATTACAATATTATAGACTTGTAGCATAGGATGTCGTGACACAATACAGCATTGACAACACATAACTGAATATTATTTTATTCTTTTGTCCATCATTATTGCATAACTTGCAAAGACTATTTGAGCTTTTCTGTTTGCTGGACATAATTCTTCTGAGTTTTGTATTGCACAGGAAATATCACATTCACGTCAACCTACAGATTGTTAGAGCTTTGGAAAGACCACAGGACAACGGAAGCATCATCAACATTGCTGGATTACAGAGATCTGAACTTTGTTACAATCTCAAAAGAGAACCTGATGGATCAGCAAGAAGTTACAAGAAGACACAGCTTGGCTGTGGTCAGGATTGAACTTGGATGTGGCCGAACACTCCTGCTCCCCGTGCCCCTTTATGACTAATGTACTAGAGAAGAGGGCAGCTCAAGCTTAGCACGAGCTACACAAGCTTAAAAGGGATTGTAGATTCACAAGCCAGGTCTAAAGTTCGTGCCACCGCATCCCAACTGCCCCGTTACCCACGGACACACCTACACACACTTTGATTTCCTCTGTAATTGCAAGGGATACAATTAAGTGTTAGCCCAGAAATCTTCAGTTCAAATAGGAGAGTGTATAGACTAAAGAGTCCTTGTAATAAAATGCTATTTAGTCTAACAAATGGGACAGGCTTAGACATTAATGTTTATGTGAATCGTAAGCTCATATTAAAAAAAAAACAACACACACACACACACACATACACCAAAAAAAAAAACCAAAAAACAAACACCAACCAACAAAATCTTTTTGTAATAAAGAAGCCCCTCCAGCAAAGTCCAGCCCTGCTATTTCTAGCCAGTGAACCTTAAGTGTTGAGAAACTAAATCATCTGCAACCCCACGGGATCACATCCATCTGTCTGCAGCACCACAACCTGTACCAGGATACAACACTGTACCACGAAATTTGATGTCACACATCCCAGCATACGTTAGCAGTAATTTGATCAAAGTTTAAGCGTCCACAAAATTTCAGAATTGTATGAAATAATCCATAATAATACTAATACTGGTAGGATATCTCCTTTTTCTTTTTAAACTCTATCTGTAGCAGTAAAAATACTTAACAAAAGACCTGGAAAATCCTAACAGATCGCTGCATAACTTCCTAAAAAGCAACTATCAGCTACCCAAGGAGTGCTCTAGTTATTCAGAATATTTTCCATAACCCAGCGTATTGAAAAGCACAAACACTACAGGCAAAGCACCCTGCTTACAAATGATGCTTAATTTGCAGTAAATAACCAAGTTAATTAGGAGTAATGATCCCCTAGACAGTCTCCACATCTAATTATTCTTTAAAAAAAAATATCGGGCTGCTTGATGCACTGCAGAAAAAAGATCTAGAGAGGATTTTTCCATTCCGGTTTTCAATTTATCTCACTACATTATTAATTAATAATAATTAATATTCAGACACTCACATTTTTATTTACAATTCAAGGCATGAATTCTTTATGAATGATGATATGAACTTTTAAATTTAATTAAGTAATTTAGAGGTAATTAATGTGTAAATTCAGAATATAAACTTCCTACTTGTTTATCTTAAAAGTGCAGCACTTGTTATTAAAAAAAGACCTTTTTGAGATGCAAAATTACTGGGATATAACAGATATCTACAGACTGACAGCTACAAAGTACATTATCAATTGGTCTTTCTGGCTGTTTCCTTATTCTCTTCTTGGAGAATCAACATTAAAAGTCAGATTGCATTACAGTCAAGCGAAGGCAAACAAGGATTGTTGAACAGAAAAGCTACCAGCACAAACAGCTTTTAAATAATGAAATGTTACTGGCTTTGAACTACTCCTACTTCATGTTATCAAGACTTGTGGAAGGTACCAGCCCTGCGGGAGATTAACAACTGAGCCCCAGCGCAGCCTTTGAGACAAGGCTCTGGTGGAAACAACCGTGACATTTGCTCTACTGAGTCAGCTGCTCCTTGGCTGGACTCTGGAACTAAGACTGTTCAGTAATCCGCATTTATTCTAACCTGTAAAATAATTACCAGGAATCCCAGACTCCGTACTAGAGAGAACAACTCAGCTGGGAGCCATCTGTGTTGGCTATGCCTAATCCCACCAACTGTCTCTAATGGTTGGGAACTACCTTTCAAATAAGAGTTTATCAACCATCAGATGTGCCACAAAGGTACATATTTACCCTGTGACAGGACATCCACGCAAGGCTGGTCTGCGTTGATCGATTTCAGAATTTTTTGGTAGATCTGGAAAACCCCAGGGAAGTTTCTGTGATATTCCAGCAGTTTCTTGGACGTCTCCTCTTCAGACAGATCTTCTGGTTTCACCAAACGTTGTTGTACCAGCTCATCACTTGGCCAGTCGAAGGTCGTATGGTACACCTCTAGAAGTTAGACATATTTTATTGGCACACAAAATAACGCAATGCCAACAAATACTTTTCCCCAAACAGTTTAAATTTATAACTATAAATTCCTTCTAGTTCTTAAAGGGATACCGTTTAACTTTTAATCCCACTGGCATGACAACGTTTCTGGGACCAAGCAAGACTCCAGTTTCTAGTGGAGATCAGAAATCAACACATACTGCACCTCCTGTGATGGGATCAAGCCTCTTCCCGCTGTTCCGCTCAATCAGCACAGTGTCTGGAGCATAAAGCACAACTAGGTATAAAAAAAAAAAGGAATAAAACCCCCAAAACATTAATAATAGCACCATACCCATGAATATGAGCTGTCCCAGCCATCCATACCAATTAACAAGGTTCTCCCTCACATTGTACCCAGAGCTGAGGACAGAAGTGCCCACAGATCACCCAAGTCTGATTCCCTTCTGTATCAAAACCAATTACTTTTCATGCAGGTACTTCGGTAGTGAGACCAGTGAAACTTATTTTTTGACAACCTCACAGAAAAGTGTTCAAACTTGATTAGAAAGCATCAAAAGATGGAGAATCTGTCAGTTACTTCGGTTGCTTTTGGCTAATCATCATCCCAGTTAAACACTGTAGTTTAATTACTAATTTCAGTGCATTTGATTACAGGTTTCAAACAAGTTCTTATTATTACTTTCTTCTCTGTATCAAACAGCTCTTTCAGATGATTTTTCTCCCTATTAAGGTACTCATACACTGTAAATCTCATCTCCTCTCAATCTTCTTTTTGATTAACTAGACAGACTGAGCTTTAAGATTCTCATTCAGGTCTTGGTTGCACAGGCATAATTGTGAGCAAAACTCAACTTCAGATGTTATTAGCTATATTAAAAATACATGCAAGTACTAGGCATTAAACATTTTTGCCTAACTCTATAGCAGTGATTCTGAATTCTTCATTAACGGCCAAATTTCATCCAAATCAAATCTGAAGTGACAATTCATCACATTCACTAACATTCTGGCAAGTTCACTCTCTACTGGCAAGTTTATAGAACTCTGCGTAAGAAGAAAAGGGTTCATGTGTGAACAACAAGATTTGAATTTTCGTGGGTTACCTCAGGTTTTTAAATCAACCCGAGTCATACTGAAATATTCTGCTATCTGGTGACTCTGATGTCTTCAGCCTCAGTGTTGAAGTTATGGAGGATTTTGGGGGAGAAACACTTCTAGTCTTTGCTACTGGATCCAATCACACATGAAACTTGTTCTGCTTACCAACATGCCTAGGAAAGATGCCAGATGATTGCAGCATCCACGCCTGTTCCTGATTTTCAGGGAAGCCTTCCAAAATCCATCCCTATTGAACAAAAACGTGAAGCAGTTATTGATCCTGGAAGAGAAAAATGCAAAAAATAGCACTAAATATCAGTGCTATTTGCACAAAAATGACCTCATCCTGATCTCACAAAAGCACAGTATTTGTTATGGGTGCTTGTGAGAGAAGAAAGCAGACATGGAGCACCAAGATTTTCGTGAGACGGCATGCACTAATACTGCTGCCACAAAGCAACGGGAACTTATGTATTGTAGCTATGATTTTTTTTTCATGTTTCAATCTTAAAAAAAATAAACTTCCATCTTGAATAAAAACAACCCAAAACCATTTCTACAGTTTTGAAATATTCAAAAGGATACCAGCCCACACTGTATATAAAGAAGAGGCTAAACAAATCTAAAGACAGATTTAATGCCAACAACACTGAGGAAAATATGCATGCTTTCATTATTTTCTTAAATTATACAGGAAAACTCACAGTAATGGAACTTGTGTTCCCAAAGCTAATGAAGCAACAGAGCAAAAGAAAGAAAAAAGAAAAAAGAGCCTTTTGCTCCCTTAAGTCCTTGTTATAGCCAGCTAAGTGTTGGATTGAGCATCTTTAAAAAAACATTTACAGATCTCTGAAATACCGGAGGAGAGCTGCAGCCTCGCTCAGCTTCTGTGTGATGCGGTATTTGAAATCTAATCCGCTTCCCACTCTCAGGTCTGAATCTTCTAAACTTTCTCTAATTTATCTGTTAGTTGCTTAACCACACACATCCTTGTCACTATATCCTATACCTCAAAATAACTTTGTGAGACTACAATACATCTGGAAACCACCTTTGTACTGAAATAAAGAAGATATTTTAATATTGCATTAGCTAGCAATCATTATCATCTCCCCCATATATCTGAAGCTCTGTCAGTATGGGGTCCAAAGGTTTTAGAAGTATTTCGGGGAAACATATCTCCATGACTTCTGTAGGAGGAAATTGGGACATTCCAATTATACAAGAAAATAGAGTAGACTATTTAAAATTCCTTAATTAGCCTGGTTTCAGGAACATGTCATCCCGCTGATATCTGTAGAAAATAAGAGACTGGAGTAACTGCAAGGCGTTTTTGCCACTCCCAGTGTTTGCTCTATCGAATTAGAATGAACCGCTGTGTAAGGTCACACAGGTGCTGAGAAATCAATTTATCCCTCGGGACTTGCAGGAGACAAGGCTGCACAATATTTTTAGCGCTATGCTACGAACTTCAGCGCTAGTTCTGAATATATTGTGCTTGTACAACAAATATATATAGGCCCAGATCCTCTTCTAGGGAGAAATGGCATCAGAGGTGTGAAGCCAATAAATCTATGGCAATTTACACAGACTACAAATCTGGTGCATTTTCTCCACTCCAACCGCAACACTTTTGGAAACTAAAACAAAACAAGGAAAAACCACCCCACAAAACCATTGCTTCTGATGTCGATACAGCTTATTGCTCAAAATCACAGACCGAGCAACAGGCAGTAAATAGAGAACACTGGGCTTTTTATCAACGTGTAGCAAACTTCAAGAGGTTTATATAAAAAATTCAAAGGTCCTTAAAACAGGCAAAACGCGATTTTAGAACTAAAAGTTTTTGCGACGTAAGAAAACATAGCTCAATAAATATCTTCCTGCAACAAATATGTTTTAAGGCATTAAACCGAATAAACACACACCACAAAAATAGTTAGCATTTTGGATCTTATTTCCAAAGGTCTCCGAGTTCCAGGGTATCAGTCAGTCCCTAATTAGAATACATTATCCATCTACTTGACACTTCAGTGAAATGTCTATTCCACCACAGAGCTGCAGCTTTGTTCAGAACAGGTTTATTGATATTCTGCTGCATTCCCTCTCCATACCCCCAGTGGCTTGGTTCTGTTTTATCACACATCAAAAAGGCCGTATGCTCAGGGCACCCCGTGCACAGCTCAGAGCTGGAGGTCTGAACAGCTGCAAGTAGTATGGTATCACAGGAGGGACAAGCTCCAAGCAGATGTCACAGATAAAAAAAAAAAAAGAAAAAAAAAAGAAAAGAAAAAAATAGAGAGTAAAAAGGGAGTGTGGCTTGGGAACGAAGCGAGAGGAAGCGAGACACAGCAGAGCAAGACCCGACTTAAAATATGCCTATCATGCTTTATGCAAACACTGGTCTTTTTTGCCCTCCTGACTATCATTAAAGTGTAATTAGCAACTTCACATGGTAAATTTGTTTCTTTAAGAAGCCATCTATTTTTTGTTCTTGATGGCAGTAACCTTACATCCAGGCACGGATTGCACTTTATCACATCAAGGGTGGAACAAAGGCTAAAAGTAATTCCGTGGTGTCTTTACTCGGTGGTCACTGGTCCCTCTCTTTCAGCTGGAAACCTCGATCCTTTCCGGCATGAAAACTGCTGTAAACGCAGCATTCTGCTGCTGCTGGAATGCCAGGCAAAGCGCTCCCTGCCCTGGGCCACGCTGAAAAGCAGCAACAAGGAATTACTTTCAAAGCCATCACTTTCCAGATTTAAGGAATCTGGAGAAAAGGGAATAGTCAAGGTTGTTCCCAAATGTAAACCTCATTTCTTTGCTGGCACACTGCTCTCAGCTACAATACCTACCCTACATACTTCACACTTTCCACCCCAATAATAATGACTTGGGTATTCAGTTCTCCTTTGTTATCCAATCTGCACATCCCCATTTTTTTTAATTTTTAAATTGGAGAATCCAAAATTGACATTGCTTTAGAAAAATGAAAAGGGATAGCGCAAAGAAATAATACTGAATTACGTGGCATATCTGAAAGAAATCTCAGCCACAAGCATGAAGATCAAAGGTCATGAATACTCCTGCCTTTAGGAAAATGGGTCATCACAACAGTTTTTCCACATCATCACTCGGTGTTTTTGAAAAAGTATTACATGCCTTTCCATCCCATCTGAAGAAAGGGAACAGACAATAATGGGGAAAAAAAAAAAAATCAGTAATAGATTTACTAGGATGGTTCTAAAGTTTCTGAGATTTTCAGAAAACAGCAGGCTGAGGAGTGCAGTAGAAATATTATCAGCCCAGCTCCCGCAGTCCATCAACATTAGCAGCATGGATGAGGGAAGAAACTCCAACTTCACCACATTTCCCATTAGAAATAAACCTTTTATTCCCCACATTATTTTCGTAGGTTGAGTAAATTGCAAAGGTATTAAAAAAGCAGCCACATTCTTCCTGGAAAACACAAAAGGTGGTCAATAGGCAGATTCTCTCCCCAGAAAAATCTACGCATGGAGTTTCACAGAGACAACATGATGATCTTTATCTGCCAAGGTAAAACCAGAAAGAACCAACAGTCGTTGCTCTCTTTGCCTTCCTTCCCTTTCAAGGATAGCCGCTACCCTTGTGAACTGAGTAATACCAAATGAAAAGTAATTATTCCACTACCCATGTGAATCTCTGCCCTAAGCTTAGTTACTAAATGGTCCTAAGACATGAGGAAGGTTGCTCCGCTCCCTCTCTCACAAATTCACCATGGAGCAATCTCTTCACCAGTCCTCCCCAGTTCTGTAAATTCCCTCTGCAACAGTCGGAGGTGCCGAGGCCAACGTGGACTAACCCTGCAAGATGAAAAGCCTTCGTATCAGCTTCACAAGTCCCAGGTTCTAACATAAAGCTTGCCATAAGTTTTCTGCGTGTGCTGGAACGCCCACCTGTCTGATCCCTCGCAGTCCCAACTACATTTGTATTAGAAGAACACACACCAGAGTCTCAGCAGAGCCGTTGATCAATAAAAATGTTCTCCTTAGAGAATGCCGGTGGCATCTATAAACCTGTGAGTGTCAAAACAATGGCACAAAAAATTCTGTGTTCCTAGCGTTAGTGGGATGAAAGCTGTACAATTAATGCCAAGCCAATGACACCACAAGGAGAAATAAAACAGACAGCTGGTGGTACTATGGTCCAACATACTGCTCCTATCTATTAACATTTTCAGTAAAAACCAGCTGACTCATGTTTTGAAAGAAATGGCATAAATCTGTTCAATGATGTAAAAAATCCATAGTATTAATTCTATTTCCAAACATTACACTTAAAATGCATAGATCCCTTGCAAATGGAAAAGACATACACTATGTGAGGAAGTTTTAGTGACCACAAATTCCTATCTATTAATAAGGTTTTTAATAACCATCACAACTTTGGAAAGTCCTCTGTTATTCCTAAAAAGAGCTGAAACCTTAACTAGCCCAATAATATTCATTCCATTCTTGCTGAATGTCAGGGAGGCTTTATAAAGGGTTTTTTTTCCCCCTGGTTCTGGTGGGGACTGAAACCAGCCTAAATCCCGGCAGTTCACAGTCAGAAGAGCAGTTTCTCTCTTGGGTTTATCATCCCTCTAACTTACTTTCATTTCTACAGGTTTAAAGATATTTTAAACACACTCACTGGAGGAGAAGTTTGACTCGAGATAGATGTTCCACGTCTTGCCGCAAGGACAAGGTAGTAAATCACACAATCACCTGACTTGCTGTATATCCATGATACCTCATCGCACTGCTTACATAAAAAATGTTGACATTCATAGTCTTTTTTTTCTTTTTCCTGCTCATTTGCTAGTATATCCAGAGCTGGCAACACTGGTTTCTCAAGTGTTCCTCAGCTACACTCTTTAATTCAAAATGCCACAAAAATGAACAAGATGGTACACCACCTGCGTGTCTTTAAACAGCTTCTCCTGCCAATTGAAAGGCCAAAGTCCTGTGTGAATTTAGTACAGATAAACAAATACATAAAATACTACCAGATATTTGATCTGGTGTGCTAAATAATAAATAAAAAAGCTCAGCTAAAAAGACCTTAAGAGAAACCAGGCAGACCCATATAATTCAAGCACAGTGACTAGTAATGAAGAAGTTTAATTCTACTTCGCAAATTCAAGATTAATAGATTATGGAGCTGTACAGTATTTTGTAGAGAAAAATTGGCAGAAAACCTAAGGGTCTTCAATCTCTTTACTCCTTTCTTTCTAAGGATCCAAAAATCAGATGCTAAAGCATGAGAAAGAAACACAAGATCCTTAACCACAAAAATTTAGCTGAAAATGCAATGAACTGTTCAAAAATCGCCCACATTAACTTATTTTTACTCCTTCAGAGCTTTCTCTATTGATGGAAAAGGAAGGATGTTTATAGCAAGATACTTCCCAAGGCAAATTAGTGTGCTGTTATGCAGATTAGGATACTGTTATGCAAATAAGGGCACTGTCATGCACTACCACACACTCTGGCAAAAGAACAACATTAGCTGGGCAAGAAAGGGTTTGTTTTAGCATAATGACTTTTCTCCATAACATTAAACACCAGCAGATAGCATCCTAAATTAAATTCTCATGCAACCAGTGGATTAGAGAATGGGGTAGGATGAAGTTTAGCTACTGCTAGCTCTAAGCTACTGATTTTGCTACAGCTATTTGCTCACACCAGACATACGACACAGACAGATGTCCTCCAGCAAACCTGTCAGGCAGGCACAATTTAAGAGATTACATCCCAGCTATTCATTACCATCCCGATCAAGTTATCCTTTCCACAGTTCATACCCTGTAACCGACCATCCGATCCAGCTTACACAAGGCAGGTTCATCGAAAGCCACGTCCATCAGTGGCTCAAGCCAAGACAGTTGCCTTTGCACTGGTGCACATCAAGACTTCTTTAGCAACCATTCGCATTATCTGAGTTACAAAAGCCGAAATCTTCAACTGAGGCAGAAAACAATTTTTTAAATTCTTCTTGCTACTTTTGTTGATGTTTATTTGAAAAAAAAGCTGTTTGGTCCCTCCTGAACATGACACCTACTTTGGAGTATGGACCTTTTCCTCTCAAGAAGTGCATCAAATAATGTGCAGTCTGTATTTAGGCACTGTTCAGAAACAGAGTTTTACCCATTAGATTAGTATGTCTCTTATAAATAATCCCTTATAATGGGCCGATTACGGACTCAATAAACCATAACAACATCAGAGATTTTAAAGGAAACACATAAAAGAGATTTTGCTTTCCTTGAGTCCAGACATTAATTTCAACCAATATTAATCTACTTAAGTTCTCTTTTGGTTCTATGTTAAAAGCTTCTACTTCGATTAAGGCTTAGCATACATGCAGGGAGGAAAAGCCACACATCTTTGAATACAGCTAAACCTATTCAGTTGCCTGTTTGTGTAAACTAACAGTGAACATATTCATTATTACCTAGAAGATAATATATTCAAATGCAGTTTTTCCTAACACAGGAAGAAAAAAAGACAGAATGAGAGATAAAGAAAATGTATATAAGTAATGTTAGACTCTTTCCCCTCCCCTTTCCTCAGGAAGAGTTAAAATCTTAACATATTGATTTTTATATATTTTCTGTTTATCTGTTTTGTCCACTATAACTCTGCCAGTTGCCCCAGGCAATCAACAAAGCTATGCTTGTTCAGCCTTTGATCATCTCTGTGCTAGAAGATTAGCATATGCATACTCTCATCCTCCCCTTTATCCTGTTAATAAAGCTCCAAACTCCCTCTGCTGATGTTCAAGAAAGCAATCCACTCCAGAGCCCCCAAAGATTTGCCCCCATTCCCTCCTCTGCTCGGGACTCGGAATGCTAACTACTCTGCACGACTTGTGTAAGTGCTTATCCACCGGCCCTCTGAGGAGCAATTCTTACTTGTTTGATGCAGTCCACGTTTGACAGACGTTCCTGGATCAGATTGGCCCAAAGCGCGTTGGGAATTTTCTAAAGAAAGAACAAAAAAAAGGCTGAATATTCACAATTGAGTTCAAAAGGAATTTTACCAGGCAGGCGGATTCCGGTTAAAGGTGAACTGAGATGTCTTCTTATAAATGAATAAATCAATCAATCTGTGCAAGTCCCAAGTCATTAACATAATATATCAGAGAGTTAATAAGGGCACAAACCCCAGTGTTACAGGTAAGCTGAACACAAAGCCTACATCCGTGCTTTTTGCACGCTGACATGGAAGCGGTGCCAAGTTTGCACACTAACATAACGGACACGAAACCTGCAAAGGGATCCACAAGAACATCCCACCCACAAGTTTTTCTTCCCACAAGTGTCTGACCGCTCGGTTTCATCTGTCAGCGGCCTCGGCGTTAGTGATCCTAACAGCTACTGCTGAGACGAGCAGAATCTCAAACAGAGCAAATTACAGAAACAATCTGATTTGCAGGAGGTTTGTTTCATAGTTTTAAGTAACTCTCTTTCATCATCCAGCAAGTTTATGTAAAATATGTTTTATGGTTAAAGTTGATTTTAATGTTAAAGTTAGTTTATTTTAAACTCAAGACAGTGGAACAAGATTGAAACAGCATGTGCCAAGATTGTCAGAAGTGCTGTTGCTTTCTGTGACTATTACTTTGCCCCTATCTATAGGTGTATTGTAAGACAGTATTTGCTGACAGAAGGACAAAGTTTCTCTACAGATTTAGCATCCCCCCTAATATTTTTGCCATGATTATATTAGATTTCCCGATAAGAAATTAACAATACCCTTCCTTCCTTCTTATAAGAATTTTCACCATCTTGTTAATTTAGGCCTCCTTTTTATGCTGAACTTGGTTAAACAAACTCTATGTTAGCCAGTTTAACTTGAAAAGGTCTAGACCTTAGCCATTCCAGCAGCTGTTAATCATTTGACTAAACGCCTTGGCTTCATCTCATTCATTTTGTCACTATTGGTAAAATGAACACTCAGAAAAAATTCTGCAGTCAGATTCTCTACTACCCAAGTCAAAAAATTATTTTTCACTTTACCATGTGAGACTGATTCTTTGTTCCACACAGTTCCACATATTGTGGGTTCCAATCTCTTTTTCTAACCAAACTGTCTGAAGGGCAGAAGGCTAAAAAAGGAGTATTTCTGTAGGTTTATGTTATAGGAAAGGATGCAGATGGATATAATGAAAATGTGGCTGGCCACGTGGAAAGATTTCATAACCATGTTCTTCATTAGATCATGAAACAATTTCACCAGGAGTGGTGGAAATGCTGCCACACAAGACACTTTAGAGTGGAGCAAGCACTCCGGAACATGCAAAAGTCACCAGTCCCCATCTGGCTGTGGGACAGACTGGCTGTCCCAGCCAAGCAGTGGGTTTGCTTGTTTTATTTCTGCTGTCCCCAGTTCTTGGTGCCTTTCCTAATATCAGCCATTCATAAGGCAACATCCAAGCAGGTAAAAAAATTGAAAGAAACGGCTGTGTTTCTTGAAAGCCAGCGTGTCCCATAGGGTGGCGCGTCAGAGCCTCCCGCAGCCTCTCGGCTCGGTGGCTTTGAGTCCGTCACCTTGCAGAGGTGACACGCTGCTGCGGGGACAGCCAGCGGCTTGCTGCCCGCTTTGATGTGTCACGTCAAGGCGGGCGACCGACCGCTGGGGGTCCGCTCTGCTCAGCCTTGCCAAGCCACTTGAAACCAAAACTGGACTAACTTATTTCAGTGGTGGTGTTCTTAGTCCTTCTTAGTCCTCTCTTTTGAGCAGGCTTTATTGCATAAAAATGATCAAGACACACATGTGGGTATTTCGGTGGTTTAGTTCTGCTCTCTGCAGCTCCATTCCAGCCTCATCTACCGGTCAGTTTTGCTCCTACCGAGTAGTGGCCGATAAAACCCTTTTCAATAGGTTGCTTGTAGAAGGCTTAATTATTCAACTAGAAATCATTAAATCTGATACATATCAGATAGAACATTCACTATGTCTCCCTCATAAGCACTCACAGGAATACATCATGAGCCTGGCAGATAGACCTGACACCTCCCAAAAACGTGCAATAATGGACAATGACACATGTACATTCGACAACTGCAGAACCGCCTCTTATATACTTATATATACTTCACTTTAGATGCCTGTTCTACTCAGAGTTCATTTCAATGATCTTTTCACAAAACTGCTGCCCTTTTTTTTGGGGGGGAAGCACTTTCACTAGACGTTTTTATTGGAAGTTTTGGATATATGTGTTCTGAAAACAGCTAGAAAATACATTGGAATACATTAGAACGCTGAACATGCATAGCTAAGGATACCTTGGGTTTGCCTCCCTTCTAGTATATTTCTTCTTATATTTCTTTTATGTTATATTACAGGGATATGCTGCAACTGCAAAGCAGTTTAAAGTCATTAAGCAGTATCCAAACACCTTAACTGCAATTTAGTATAGCGTTAAGAGCACACCCATCCCACAAGCCCACAATTACCACAGTTGTTTCAACTTCTTATTTTACCCAGTTAACAGGAAAAGTGAAACATGCAATAGCTCATCATTAGACTTTGCTACAGGAAAAACCTGAAGGTGCTTCCTATTAACATTATAATAACTAGAGATGAGGGAATAATTTGCAATGATTTATCCAAAAATGTAGCCTCTTTTTCCGTTCATGGAATATTTATTGATAGCTCACAGTTCGTCATATTTATTGAATATTCAAAAATATTTGACTTCTTTTTGGAATATTTTTACATGCAGAATGATCACATTTTGCTTTGAACAGTCAATATTTAAAATTCACTACCTGAGCTGTGCTCATTAGTAAGTGGGCAGGTGTGTGTTAGTGAAAAACTGCATGTCCAACTTTAAAAATTGAGCTTCAGAGAATAATCTCATATTTTAAATAAGCCTTCCATGAATTCCTGTGCCAGGAAATCTTAAATGCTTTAATGTTCACTGGAAGCGAACACACGAGATAAAAGCTTGGCTAAAGATAAGTAAAATATGTGAACAAACATTTGCAGACCTTTTTGCGGCATTTGCCCAGATCTAGTAACATTGATCTACTGACCCAAAAATGAACGACCTTTGGCACCAGGGTTAATTTAACCACAGTAACCCTATACGCCTGAAAAGTTCCTCTAACAACATTAAATTGCGTTATATGATCTTCACACCACGCTTTGAAAAACACCCGTCTCAGCTCCTGTTTTTCCTCTTCCCATTTATTAAATTGCATTGCCCAGGACTGCAACTTTGGAATGCCCTGGATGTCCAGGCCAGTACGAACAGCGATTGTTCTGTTCCTGAAGAGACATCCAAACCCTGTCAGCGCCAATGGATGTTGCGGATGCTGGAGGAGCCAAGTTTAGCGCTTGTTTCAGCAGAACCAGGGCTCAGTTACGGCACCAGCAGATTGAGCCGCAGACAAGAGTCAGTAAGGGAAGATATAGCTCTTGAGATGACAATTTTAAGTCATTGTAAAGCTTGCATTGATTTAAACGAAGCAAGGAGTTCCCTCCTCATTTTAGGAGTTACATTTGGAAAATCAAACTCATGTAAAAGAATCAAATAGATGACTTACTGAAAATGTTCTTCTAGCATCTACCATCCCAAAAACAAAGGCAAACTGCACAGCACTAAACCACCACCAGATTCTGCTCTTCGGGTGCTCCCAACTACCTGATTAGCCTTGACATTTTTGACTTTCATCTTCCACACCATCCATCTTTTTAAATCAAGTAAGCCCAAAAGGACGCCCTTGAAAGTGCATCTGTATGGTCTGGAATATGTTAATAATTATAGTAATTAAACCAAAGGGAATTTTTGTTTTAAATTCTTCCCCTCTAAGTTGAAATTTATGAATCTAGCAAAACAATCTTTAATGATTAGAATGAAGATTTCAAAGCACACATTCTCAATAAGAATTATTTTCTGTCATCCCAGCCAAAGCAAACGTTTCTGCCAGTAAGTTCAGTGAGTTCAATGAGCTCTTTCCTCTCAGATCTTTAAGTATTTTACTTGAGGCATCTCCAAACTTCATTTATTAATTCAGTATAAAATAAACACTAGTCTATATTCAGCCTAGTTTACTAAGAAATAAAAAAATCTATGTATCATGTCATCTACCATCTCAGCAAATTCTGAATCTGTTGATCAATTTCAGTCAGGCTTAGCAGGAATATAGAATTCTCACAGATAGGAACTGTCTTCAATTTTATGAAAACAGGTGACCAGGGAGGAAAGAAAAACTCAAATTAGTGGACTTGCTAGAGAGAGTCACAGAAAACCAGACTTCTTTCATTCTATTACTTGTGGAACACCTTGATGTCTGGAGAAAGGAGTCAGCTAAAAGAGCAGGAATCAGCTGCAGAGATGCTTCTGTGAATGCAGGATATTCTTTCAACATATTTTTCCAATCTACTTGTCACCAGCCTTTAAGAACAAGACGAATACAACTAATCCTGTGAGTCATCACATCTGGAAAAAATGTTCTTTGGCCCAACTCCTTTGACCTTTAGTTAGGAGGCCCACAATGATGCATGAATGGATTTAAAAACCTGTCTGGAGCGAAGCAGGTACTCAGAGTTGGGCAGAGTGTATCAACCCAAGAACTGAATGATGTTCTGATGCCTCAGCTTGAGAGCTTTGAGGGTTTTCAATAACTGACTGGATTGTTGTATTCCTTTGGAGTTAATGCACCAAGTAAGTTATTTGTGTCATGCTACAGAGAAATCAAACATTGCACAACTAAGTAGCTCTGTCAGATCAAAAAAAAGTTCTTTGTGTACATATTTTCCAGAGCATTTTGTACCAAAGGAGACCTCAGAGATTAACACTTATTTTACTGAGATTCTCCAACACGCTGAAACAGAAGATGCTTGAGCTTATGATATAATGAACCATTTTTTGTGTTGTGTATACCTGCCCTTCTCTCAGTTCTGTTGCTCATGTCTAAGGTTAATATTTTCAAGACCTCCATTACTTTACACTGCCGCCCTCTCCCGCACCTATTCTATGCCCTGATACATTTTCATCTTTGTTCATCTCTTCTTATCTAGCAGAAGCTACCCTTCTCTAAAAGACCCTGTACCTACATGTACACAAACCAATGCACAAACCACTACAGATATAAGAACATTTACTCTGATTCGTTCAGTTCATAGCAGTGGAAATCATGGGAATGCCATAAAATTCCTCTTCTGCGACATGAGAACTACTATTATTATACTCTCTTACACACCTGTTTTCTTTCTTTATATGCCTTTGCTTCCTTCGTCAGCGCTAATGTTTCCTTGAATAACAAAGTCTCCTGAGAGATACGTATGGCATCCAAATGTTTACAAAGCCACATTGCCTGAGGGAAGAAGAAAAAAAATACAGGTTGAAATATCTAGAAAGAAAACGAAGCATTTTTTCAGAAGACTGCAGACAGACAGTGTTTTCCTAGCCTTCCATTTAAGCAAACAGACTATACGTGTAACTGTAAGCAGTTTGTTATAAAGATGTTCAAGAATCTACAGCTTTGAATAAGGGCTTTTACATCTACTATACTACAACACAGACTTTAAGGAAGAAAGCGTTCTTCCTAGCATGCCCACAGCACCATCATCTGCAAAGCTTCAGTGGTTCAAATAAAACTTGGAGACATTCAAATAAAACTCGGACATTTTCGATTAAGAAGTACCAGTGGACATGACAGACAGTTGACCATGTAAATTAAGCAATCCGCAATATGGGAATAGCACAAATGTGTAACTACAGTACTCCTCCCAGCTCAATTAGTCCTGCTAAAAAGCTGGGAAAACACAGGAGGAAAAATTCTGTCATGGTATCGCTACCAGTACCTGAGTGAGTTCTCACAGAGCTCACTTGAATATTTCCATGTAACCTGCAGGGCAATATATGGGCATATCCCTTGGAAAGCCACCCTTCCACTGGTCTTGTGCTCTTCTATCACTTAGATAATTCTGAAAGTTCTTATCCCAGAATAACATTTTCACAAGTGCTGAGTTCAACAGAAAGTACAAAGGCAATGGACAGTATTATAACACCGAAGGCAGCACACTTACAACTGTTGTTTTGCCAGAAGCAGAAGGACCAAGTACACAAATTCTTGGAGCTACGAAACAAGAATATGTGAATGTAGAGATGCGGAACAGCAAAAATCCCAACCAGTTTCCCACTATTGAACTGCATAATACGAAAGTGTTCACAATGAAACAACTATTTCACTCGGAAATCTGCCTGAATGGAGACGCCAGGACTGGGCTCCACTGGGGAAAAGCAAAGAGAGGAAACACTAAGACAGTGTCAGCTGGGCCTTCCTTTAATCTCCATCGTCAATAAGATTAATACTCTAAATATGCCACTTAAGCACATACTTCTATATATCTCAATCAATTTAAACACACGGATAGGTTAGTGGGTGAACCAGAGCACAAGATATGAACATTTCTGAGTTTGCCTTTTATTCCCAAATCATTGATCTAGACCTAACACATTCTGTGATGAAAAAAACAGCTTAGCTTGTACATGCAGGACAAGACTATTTAAAAGTGACTATTATCGTAATCATAGAATGGTTGAAGTTGGATGAGACTTCATTTAGATCGTCCCTTCTCTCATTTCCCTTACATAGTCTGGTACTAAAAACAGACTTACTTTGGCAAAGCTTTTGGTTCTCATCGCAAAAAATACCACCTCACTTTTTAGTTTCACCTAAATAGGTTGTGTCAGGGTTCAGAGATTTACATACTGCAAAATCAAGCACATGCTACCCTTTTTGACCTTCAGTTTTTCTAGTAATCATTAAAAGTAATTTTCTTCATATCTGTATCTGGTATTTCTCTGCTGCATGTCCCTCTCCTTCCCCAGAGGGGCAAGGTGGGGAAAAAACGCATCCCAGTCCTGAGGAATTCTGAACCTAACGCACACAGACAAGACAAGAGCCACTCCTGTTGTGAGCTTCATGGTGGATGAATCAGAAGCCAGACAAACAAGGGAAAACGGAGTGACTCTCAGGAAAGTATTGGGGACTTTTTCCATGAACACACCTTGAGCTGCAATTCCTTGAGCTGCCATTTTATATTAACATCTTTGATGTTGTTTTTTTGTTGTTTTTTTTTTTTCCCTATACCTTGGGGAAAAAAAGACTCAAAGCAGCCTGTATACCGAAGGGACTGATAAGGATTTACTGGGAACACAGGTCAAAACAGAGGAGGGATCTACTTACCCAAAAACCTCTCCAGCTCTTGATAACCAAGGGAGATACAGAGTGTGTTGGCAGCAGACAGGGAAGGATGTGAAATGTATTTTTATGAGCCCTTCCACGCACTTAACAGTTATTGGGCAGGTGCGATTTTTAAACATACATGAAACCCAAATTACAGATTCATCTTTACAAAGTTATCTGACTTGGAAGGTTTAAGAAAAACTCCCCCCTTATTGGTTCTTGCAAGTGCAACAGAACTAGTACACAATGTAGAAAAATACTTTAAAAGGATACATCAGCTGTTTTTATCACCTAATTTCTTTCAAATGTAATGTGATTAAATCCTAGGATTTTTTTTTTTTAATCTAACACCTTGAAACTCCAGCCCGGTACTTAGGAATTATTTATAAACAGCGTCATAAAAGAGTGCTCGGGTGCCAACACTAATCAACTTCTTCAAACCACTTCAAAGAAAATCAAAAAACCTTTCCATCCACAGATCCTTTTGAGGTTTAACTAGGAGCATGATTTAAAATTCACAAGAAAACCCTTAGGTATTGAAGCTTTAATACACAGCTTTCTTGGACAAACGTTTGATAAAAAACGAAACATACCATTATATACACCATATCATGCTTTAATATTGCCCAGGGCTACTGTAAATGCTCACTTTGTACTAAATCTGGTTTTCTCTCTGCTTAGTGGCTGGCAGCAGATGGGGCAGCGTGATTCACTGATTTACTCATTTGCACACTTGTAAGACTTCTCTAAAGCATTTTCCCTAAACATACGACACAAGGGCACAACCAGGACACCACCGTGTGTCACATTTAACCCCCTCCCATCAGCAAATATCAGTATTTAATACTGGAGGCCTGAACCAGCAGCTAAATGAAGTCAGAAAAATCTGGAAAATGCCTTTTTCTTCAGCAACTTATCATGTTTCATTCCATGTTTAGTCTTGATGGCACGTTACAGGATTTATTCTTCCAAGTAAAGCAAGTTTTAACATTCAACCATGATTTTAGCAATAACAAAATTAATCCTGGAGTAACACAAAAAAAAAGCTGGACACACTGAGTTCCATTTAAGACCAAAAGATTCTATGATTAATATTAATGCCACAAAATTTGCTTAACTTGTAAGGGAAATCCTTTGTCAAATAGGAAAAGCACATAGTATAAAACATGATGAACATTCCTGCAGAACTTTTTCACATTCTTCAGAGGTTTGGCTGTAAAGGAAGAACTCCCAGAAATGCCGCTTGGATCCTGAAAGCTTTTCTCATCAGCACAAACCAAGATACAATGTAGAAAACTATCATCTTTGTGTATGAAAGAATTATCAGTCTCCATACGTTTAAGGTTTTTAGAAGGAACACAGGAAAGAACAATATTTCAGAGCCTTAAGGACAAATATGTAGCTGTACATTTGACCTATGAGATTTTCAAGACAGTTGTAAGCTACAATCATTAGATTTGTTTATATTTTTAAGAGTACTTTAGATGCTATTATTAATTAAAAAGATGTTCTAACTTCACACCTGGGATGGATGCAACGCTTCTTTTCCACACATCTCTGTTTGAAATTTCCTCTAGGGCTAAAACTGTCTAGCAAGGCAAGATCATGAAAATTCATCACTTTACTGATGGCTCTAATAAGGTTTTTTTTTCTTCTAAATAGTCAGCACCTTCTGCCATGATCAAAAAATAAAATCAACTCTGCTACAGATTTCTGCTACATTATTTTCCATAAAATTTATCCTTAAAACAACATTTAGGCGTTAATTTTAATTGGAGTTCTTTTCCTTTCTTAATAGTTTTTTCCAGACCAAAAGCAGACGCATTTTTCCTTTGACAAACGGCTGCTGTAGTTCTACCTTTAGCCTCTAAGTACCGAAGTCATGAAATGGAAACCTGCCTAATTCTGCTCAAATAATACTGCGGGGCTTAAGGGCAAACGTTAGCTCAATGTGAAGAAATTTTATCAGCATTCTATCAAACTGCATTAAATTCTTCCACATATTTTCCATGGCTCTCTAAAGCAGATTGATTACTCACGCTGCCTGCATCAGAAAAGGCTGGACACAATTTGCAGGATTTGATTTTTTTCTCCCCCCCCTCCTCATATTTAGCAGCATTTCAATCAACATCCATCTGATCACCACCACTAAGAGCTCACGGCACCTCTAGTGATAATGATTTCATTGATGCTGCAGCAGAATTTTCGTAATGGTTTACTATGGTTTTAAAGAAACATCAAAGCACCGTGACACCAGCTACCCCTGACAGCTCATGCAGAACAAAAATTATAGTTCAGTTGTGCATATCCAAATATAATCTGCCTAAGGGTGAACAGTTTGTAAATCAAATAATTTGATTGAGCCTACATGCTTTTATTGTGCAGAATGCAGACTTCCCATTCAATTTGCGGGGTTTTGTTAGACACGCGAGCTCCTGTTCCTGCAGCCGAGATGCCACTGAGCACTGGAACTCATTAAAAGCAGCGAGTAACGAACTAATCAAAAACCAGAGAATCTGCCAGCCCAGGTAGAATAGGAAACCAAATTTACACCTGACAAAAGGAGTAATTAGCGAGCTTAAAGACAACAGGAAATATCAGATGGGGCACAGAACACATTAATAATTGATACACTAGAACTCTTTGTTATTCCCTTAGAGGGTTTCATTGTTATAACTGTTAAAGTGCATTTTTTATTAGATTACCCACTAAAAAAAGAAATTAAAAGCATCTTACCTATAACTATCTCAAAATGCTCACCTTTTCCTTTCCCCCCCCCACCCCCTTAAGACACAGTCTGAAAAGTTTTATCCATCATTTGCCAAGTGAAGCGCAGTTTTAAACAGCTGTTCACAAATGAGGAATTGAACGACTTAGGGTGTCTCAGTTTTCACTTACCATCAGCGTTGTTTTGCTTTAAATGGTCTATCAGAAACTGAATGGGATCATCTGGCTTATGAATTAATAGTTCTTCAACCATGTTCTGAAAATAAATAGGACAAAGTCAGAAGAAAATGTAATGTAGCTATGCAGTCATGATATATTGTATTTTTACAGCAATGTTACAATGATGATCTTGAAGGGCTTATAAATGTCTGTTTATTTTCTCAAGGCCTTTTGCAGCCAAAATGGAGACTTAAAAACCTGTTTTAGATGCTGAAAAACTAAACTAAAGCATGGTCAGAAAATTGCCAATTAAAAAAACCCCAGCCTATTTGCTTTGGCTTATTTGTGGCACATACGGTGACCAGAAAGGTTTGGCTTGAGCCGTCGGTGTCGATAACGATTGAGGCAGCACTGACATAAAAACCATACGAGGAGTTTCAAAACCAGAGTGAACTTCAATCAGTATCTGCAGGGTAAGTTAAACCCTCTCGAGCTTGTTCCCCCAGTTTCCGACCAGCCAAGGGAACTGCAGAAAACACAAACCCAACAACCAAAGCCACAAAAGCAGCACATCTCCCTTTTAGAACTGTACTAGTCTTCCTCCTACATGAAAAATAAGGGAGGGGGGGGAAAGGCTTAGAGCATTTCCTTGAATGTCTGTTTGGAAGCACGTTTTAATCTGAAATGTTTGATGTTGTACAGGGTCTCGCGTCAGCTCCCACCGACAGCCGTGGGGATCTTGTGCTGATTTGCAGGCAGAGGAAGGACCGACACTGAGAAACACTCCACAGATTTTCTTACACGACATTTCAGCACAGCCCAAAATTCTGCAATTAAAACTAAACATCAAACAGCAACTAATGTTCTGGCTTAGATTACCTACTAAAACGCTCGCACTGGAACAGGACATCTTTTCTTAAAAATCAGCCATAACACTAATATTCGCAAGTAAATTCCCTAAAGTCTGTATATTCCATTAAATTTTATACTCTAACCAACTGATCGTCTTTTATTTGTGCAGTCTGTTTGCTGCTTTATCCACTTCATTAGAATAATTAAAAAACTCAGTTTGGTTAATAAACTGTTTCACATTGCAGTTCTGTGCTTAAAGGTCTGAGTAACACGGAGCATGAAGTATGAAATTTGTATTTTTACTGGAAGTTAATTTAAAAATCATTACTTTCCAGCAACATTTATTTAAACTAATAAATCAAAATTTGGCAGTACAACTATCAGAAGCTTGAAAAATAACAAACCTAGAAAATTTGGTCCTATTACAATGCAAAATTGTTCAGGCCGACACCGATTGATGCTTTCACTATTTCATTCCCAAATCCTACCAGCACTTACACACATACTCCATTTTATCCAGTTTAATTTTACACCAGCAGTTCTGTTAATCTCTGGGGGAGGTTCATGGTTTGGGTCTTATGTTTTCGGTTTCACATTTGGGGTTTTGTCAACATTTCGAGTTGAGGACAATAATTTCAAGCTGTGTTTGTTTGCACCATTATGTTGCTACAACACAAGGGAAGCACGAAAAGAAAATAACCCTCTGAGTAAATGCCACAAGCAGTTTATGTAACATGAGGTCCTGCAGCTGCGTTCAATGCCTCATAGCATTCAAAATATGGTATTTCTATTAAAAAAACCCCACAAATATTATGTCACACTGGTGATACTAAATGGCCTTGAAGTTACATGAAAAAGAGAGGGGGGAAAAAATAAAATGGAAAAAAAAGGATTTGTGTGTTTTCCAGTGAGATTTGAAGAAGTTAAAAGGCCTTATGACACAGAAAGCAGAGTTATGAGTACACAGAAGTCACCTCTCTAACAGGTTCTCACATCCGAACGGCACCAGAATATTTAGTCCCTCACACAAACCGCCCCCTGCTCCACAAAAGGGCTTTTTCCAAACGAACAGAACAAAACGCACCTTTCTCTAAGGCAGGGAAACCCCTCTTGCTATTTAGTGAACCCCCACGCTGTTAGAAGCGCACTTGGGTTTCTTCATTTTTGACACACACCTCCACAGAAAGGCCCCGACAGCAGCGGGAGGAACAACTTTAAGCGGCTGATGCCGATACCGGGGCGGCCGCACTCGGTACTGGCGGAACCGCCAGCCCGGGGCTCCCACTTCCCGTTTGTTTGTTCCTTCCTCTTCCTCCTCCTCCCTGTCCGGCCCAGCCCGGACTCACCACCCTCCTTCCGCAAAAACTGACACGCATGGACCCTTGCAAGCGCCAGGCTATTATTAAAATAAATTAACTAATTAAGAGAGCGCTGGGCCGGCGCACGTTCCCTCAGACACCCGCCCGCGCGTATCAACAGGAGCCCGGTACCGGCTGCAGGGGGAACGGCCGCGTCGCTGCCCCCTCGGGAACCTTCCCCATGGCCGGGCCTGGCTCGGAGGAAACCGGAGCCCCCCGGGGCCGGATCACGAGTGCCCCTCACCGCGCCTCCACCCCGGGCCTGCCAGGCCACCCCCGCGCTCCGGAGGCGTTGGTGGGGCCTCCCCGCGGTGGCCCCGGGGCGGGCGCGGCCCGTTCACCTGCAGGAGCCGGAACAGCTCCCGCTCCTCCGCGTAGGCGCCCACCGGCGGCGGCCACGGCCGGGCGGGGGCGTCCATGGCCGCCCCTAGCAACCAGCTCCGCCGCGTTACGTTGCTAAGGAGTGCGTCACCACCCCGCGACGCGGCAAGGCCCCGCCCTACTTAGCGGGGCGGGGCGCGACCGCCGCCCCGGTCACAGCAACGGGGTGACGTCATCGGACGGCGACGCGCCCCACCCTGCGCGTTGCTAGGAGACGGCGGCGCGGTTGCCAAGGTGACGGCGGCGCGGCGGGAGAGGCCGCGGGGGAGTCCGGTCCGCCCGCTCGGCCGCTGCCGCTCCCGCCGCTCTCGCCGCGGCTGCCGCCCCTGCCCGCCCGCCGGTAGGAGCCGCAGGGCTCGCTGGGCTGCCGGGGGGGGCGAGAGAGAAGGGACGAGGCCCCGGGAAGCAGGACGGGGCTTGGGGGGCCGGCGGGGGGTGGAGGCTGCAGGCGAGGCTGCCCCGGAGCAAAAAGGAAAAAAACAACCCCTGGGGCGGGCAAGGATGCGGTTAACCACGGCCCCCAGCTCCTCCAGCCACCCTCATTGAGTGTCGGAGTTGTGAAGCCACTTGGGCAATGGTTTTACACGGGATAAGAGAAGCCATCGCTCCCCTCGGGCCTCTCGCCGCGCTGCGTTTGATGCATCGCCACATTATGTTTACAATAGACCCACTAGGGTTTATGGCATCTGATTGTCAGTGCTCCCCGCTGGGTTCTCTGCCTCTTTTTGCAGCATCATTACAACCTCATTGACTTGCTGTTTGGGGCCCTGGGACTGCAGAGCTTTAACACAATATATCTCCT